>ML977615.1:5849-256581 GCA_010015725.1 Amniculicola lignicola CBS 123094 | reverse complement strand
TTACTATATAGTAGCAATTGATCCTTAGTAGGAGGAGGGGGGGGTTAATTAATAATCACCCTTCGTATAGGTAATTAATCCCTAAGGGGGGAGGGGAGGTATTTAGTCCTTAGGGGGGGTGTTAGGAGGTCCCTAGGGGAGGGGGGGTATTAATAATAAGTTATTCCTCCTGTAGGGGTGATCAATCCTTAGGGAGGTAGGTTGTTGATAAATTACTCTACGTATAAGTAATTACTCCTTAGGGGGGAGGGGGAGGGTAGTAGGGAATACTCTTTTATGTAAGCGTTCAGAGGCCTCCCCTAGGGGGGGGAGGTTAAAATGTTAATTAACATTATTAACTAGGATCAACGTATTAACCATAATTAACGTGTTAACTGTAATTATATATTAATTAATATTAGTAGCAAGGCTGGGGTATAGGGAACGCTCCTTTGTGCAAGCGTTCAGGGGGGGTAGGGGTCGTAGTAGTATTAACAAGGTAGGCTACTTAATAAGGCTCTCCTCTACGTAGCTACGCACGTAGTAGTTCCTAATCTATAGCCTGTTGTCTCCTCTGCATAGCTACGCACGCAGTAGATAACTGGATTCACACAACCTATGTCGAACGGGAGACACTAGGGCATAACAAAGGCTCAGCTGTAGGCCCTCTCTGCGTAGCTACACACACAGTAGGAGACTAATCTTATCTTCATGCAATTGGTTAATCTGGGGGCACGTATAAGGCTCACTCAAGCCTCTCTATATAGCTATGCATACAGTAGTGTAAGCTTCTTTGTACCTTCTCTGCGTGGCTACACACATAGTAGGTATAAGCTTTATTGTACAGTAGCGGTTTTGTCATTCCTTGCGAATCTGTCTATCAAGGACAAAATCCTCTACGTAGCTATGCACGCAGTACAGGGTCAGTTAATAGACTAATTAGTGTCAGTAGACCAGGGTTTGATTGAACGAATGTACGCCCAAAGGGCGTACCAAAGGGTGAGCAGGCACAAAGAATCTGATTGTCTACTATATGCTACTATCTAGAGTGAGATGAGATGGAAGCTTTTATACCCCTACTAAGGCGAAGCCAAGGCAGGAGCCTTATTAGGAGCCTTAGCCTCAGCTGAGGCCTCAGCTGAGGCTGATCCTAATCACCTAATCAATTGACCAGAATTAATTAGGAATTACATACGGACAATATATATATATATAATTTAATTTATCTAAGATAGCTATACCTACTAAGGTTACTTATTTATATAAAGGGGTAATATATATACTTAAGAAAGTACTTTTTTATTTAGGATTTAATATCTATTAAACTCCCCCCCCCCCCCCTTTCCCCTACCCCCCTAGAAAACGGTATAATACTAGTAGTATATACTATATAACTACTAAATATAAGAACTATAGGTACCTACCTAGTAACTAGGCACTATATAGTAATCCTTAAATAGAGAGGATCTAGAATTACTACTATAGTACTATATATATAGACTTATATATAGAGCCCTATAGCTCTAGATAAGTAGTATATAGAAATAACCCTCCTAGTATATAATCTTAGCTATAAAGAGCTATAAATTAGTACTAGTAGTAATAATAATAGTAATATTATATAAGGGTATAGTAGTAATAGTAGTCTTATTAGCCTATAAAATATATTAGATACTATCTAAATACTATATAAAAGCTAAGATATATATATTAATATAGAGACCCTATATAAACTAGTAACCCTACTAGGTCCTAGTAGGAAGGATAACCTACTAGTAGCTAGCTAGAGTAATAGTAATAGCTATAGGGCTAGTAAGGCCCTATTAGGTAGGAGTAGGCTAGAGAGCTATTATATAAAGTTCTACTAGGGGTTAGTAAGTAAAAAGGGAAAAGAAGGAGATTTAGAAGTATATAAGAGAGGATATAGAGGTAAGGATAAAGAAGAGAAGTAAAAAGAGGGAAATTTCCTAAGATTATATACTTTGATAGCCTCTCTAAGTAGTAATAGTAACTACCTATACCCCCTATAGATTAGTTAATCTCCCTATCTCTAATATACCTCTATTTATACCTTATAATATAATAACCTACTTAACCCCTCTCTAAATATATCTCTATTTATATACTATATCTTAATAAGTATATTTTAACTTACTTAATCTTAAGGACTATTTATACACCCTAATTATCTACTAGAACTAGCTACTAAAGCCCCTATACTAGTAAATTATATCTATATAACCCCTTAGTAAAAAATAGTTCCTATAGAGAGCCTTATCTTAGGCTAAGATTAAGGCCTAACTACCCTAGATAAGGGTATAAGTAAATTAGGTAGATATTCTTAACCTAAGGTATAGAGGGGCCTATATAATATATAGGGCTAGTAAGAAAGGGGGTATAGAAATAATACTATAATTAGGTATCTAGGGACTATAACTAAAGGGATATATAGATAAGGTAACTTAATCTATAAAATAAAAAGTTACTAGTATCTATATATAATTAAGTTAGGAGTATTAGCTAACGTATATATAGGATTACATAAGCTTATCTTACGTGATTAAGCCGTATATGCAGCTTGGCAAGGGGCTACCTTAAAGCCCTGCTCTTCTGTCTAACTCTAGATAGAACAATGAACAATACTAACCCCTGATCCTGTATTAACCTATTGTGCCCTGTATATACATATACACCCCGGACGCGTACGTTAGGATAGAGCTACCTATCCGCAGCGCACGCTGAAGTCCATTCAACAAGTATACTGTATGTAAACTCTACTCATACTTAGGCCTTTTGTTTCTTTAATAATTTCTTTCCAGCTTTGCTGTAACCCAAGACCCTAACTCCAGATTCTCACCAACCCTTGATGATTCTCAAAATCACAAATCATTTTGAAAAATGGGAGAGCGAGTTGCCTCACATATAATATCACCTGTAACAACCTAAAAACCTTCCCTACTCCCTGATTTGGAATTCTCCCTTTATGGTTGCCGAGGTTTGAGAATATTACCTGGCCCTGTAGCTTTCTTTATTGCCCTACCTCACGTCCGGGTGCACGCGATTCATAGACAGCAGAATTTTCCCGCCGAATGAAAAGAATACTCTCAATGGACTGGGAGTGAGTTTGCCAAACGTGACAGAGTGCAGTGCAGGGATTGAGCAATCAGGATTGTGAAGGACAGTATAGTTTTCCAAGATCTTTTTCGAGTCCAGCAAGGACGTACTAATTTATCATTAGAAAGTCTACAAGTCCATCCAGTCATTAATTCGGTCAAACCACAGAGTTGCTAAAGGCGGCGGCAAAAGCGGGGGTTTTTCACAATCAATAAACAATGCATTCGCCGAAAATAAGTACCCGCTTTGTCACTGGTCTCACCTTTGTGAACTTTCATCGTGGATGTCTTAAGCAGCTAGCTTTCCACACTTGCGCTTCACTTTCACTATCCTGCGAACAAAGTTTTCGTGGCCTACGCAAGTTTCATATATTCCATAGCACTGGATGTGGAAGCTCATTCCGCCTGCACAAACCACACCCACCTACAACTGCACCCCAACCCACCTACCTGCTCCCTGCTAGCAAGCCCACAACTTAACGGTTGGCTATATAGCCAATGTCAACTTGTTAGCGCTGTGACTATAAATGTGGAAGGATTTTACTGATTTAATAACATAGCGCATTCCAACTCCACTCATCTACCGCGACCTTAGAACGGATCATTATGCCTAAATATCCGTCCCCCCCAGTATCTGGAAGTATGGCAGCTCGATATCCTGGACCGGAACAGTTGCAACTTCAGTCTACACAGTCTCGGGGCGACCACTACGAAGAGCCTCCTTTACTAGAATCTGATCGCCGAAATCCCCATATCCCTCTGGATGTCCCCGGCATAGCGGCTTCCGCTACTGCGTCTGGGGCAGAGATTGCATCACCTCAGGATATTCAGCTACCTCTCTCACCTCTCTCAATCTTGCCTCGTCGATCTACTCGGACAGCCCAGCTGCGTTTAGCGTCAAGCTTGACAACACAAGAACCACTGCCGGGCCAAGAACGCTCAGATCGCGAGCGGCGTGAAGAATTTAAACGACTCCTCCTCGACACTGCACAAATTTGGGACGTTACATATGACAGTATCCTCCCTCCTCACATCAGACCTCTAGATCCGGACACCCGCGCAGACATCCCTCCAGAGCAGTGGGACCTCGAGTTTGTTCATGGGCTTAACCGCCTCGCACATCTCAATCACTTTCACGCACAGTGCATGGCTCTGCTAGAATATGTTCTTGACCTTCGAGGAAATTATTATGACTTCTGGGTTACATTGACTGATATCAATGCGTGCATCCATACCTTCAGCCATACGCCAAATATGTACGATCTTGACTCGAGCAGCGAAACCTCCATGCCTGAAGAAGACAAGAGGTGCGCCGGAGGAAGCATCCATGACAGGATAGTCTCCGAGTTCGCGGAGCGAATGAACAAGACTCAAGAAGGAGGATTAATGCCTGTTTCTCTAGCGGACAGCCACAACAATGCTCCTATATCGGTTAGCGCTAGACCTTCTCGAAAACGCGGCCGACCACGAGAATATGGAGACTACTACTCTGAAAACGATGATCGGGATTGCAAAGTCGCTCGGCGCAATCAAAACCTGTGGATAGGGGCGGGTAAACGACCTGTTTGCCACACAGCTGTTCCAACACCACGAGTTCTAGGCAAAGGCAAATATCAAGACAACAGTTTGTCCGCATCGGGCGATGAATCGCCGCATGCATCTCCGAATAATGCGGGCCCAGATATCCATCATTATGATAACGCAGATGCAGGACCTTCCAGTGATGAAGTTGATACAGATGTTCCTCAACCAACGGTTCTTCCTCCAACAGGCTCTAGTCGACAGGTTGCAGCCCAGGCTGTATCTCAGCCCACGAACATTCTAGATATCTCGTCCAATCTTAATATGCCAAAAGATCTCACGGAAGATGAGCAGATTCGGCTCATGCAGATTCGAATGAAGGGAGCGAGAGAAATTGAGCTCAAGCGAATGGCAACCGAAGCAAAACACTTGGCCACAGCCCGAGAACACGCAGCTACAGCTGCACACTTTGCAGCGGCTGAGCTGACCCACGATTCTAGGCATGCTCAGGTAGAGCTAGAATTTCGTATAGCCGCTCTTGAATTTCGCAAGGCGAGGCGTCGAGAAGAGGCGTAGGGAAAAACCAAATACGTTCCAGACAGATACTTTCTGCCACTTCAATACGGCAATCGCCTTGGGGTCCCAAGACGATTTGGGATATTAAAAGGTAGCCATTACTATGGGATACTCTTAGATGCTTGTACGTTTCTATAAATAATTGTTTCATCTGTCAGAGCAGGCTTCATTGTTTGTGACTTTCCTTTGTTTTGATATCGTTCAACCAAACAATCAGGATTGCCCAGGCAAATAAAGGAAGATGCAGAGCTTATGGTGGTGTATCTACCCGCGTATCTCTTATACCATTCTCCACCAGTGTTTTTCGCAAAGTTCGTTCGCAGAGTGCCTTGATCTAAGCAATTTAACAGCACCGAAAATTTGGCCAAACGTCTTCACTCCCATTCTGATAGCCTTATTTTGTTCCTAAGTAGATATCGTTCCCTTTATAATACCGACGTTAGTATTCCCACATACGAGAGCACCACACCTCACGACCAACTCCAACACTCCACGTAGTAGCTCCACTTCCGCCTGTGTAGCGCCATACGAGCTGCCCCTCAATACCTTTATGTTACGGTGGATTGATGAGGCAGATATTGGGGAGAAGAACTGGGTTGATTGTTGGAGCTAGGCTATCAAGTCGACTATATATCGATCACTGAGCCAAGACGCTATCCTACAATCGGTATGGCCTGTTGACCATTACACACCCCCCCAGCTGCAAGTGGGACCAAAGCTGGCCTTCACGAGCCCTGTTAATGTTGTTTTCTGAAGCTATATACTATACCTAAATAGGAAATCCATGATACTCCGTGTAGATACTCTGTGTGGTATCACCCCCCAGGTCCTAGTACCAGCGTCCGAGGTTGGTAGGATCAGGGTTCCCCTCTGAGGCTTGGCTCGATCGATTGGTAGTGGTGATCAGGTTGGATATATCCTCCATACCGAGCTGCCTCACAAATTCTTGGTGTTTCTGATGAGGTAGTGCCTTAGTGAGGCCATCAGCTAGCATCTCTAAGGTAGGCTTCCACTCAACGTAGATCCAACCTTCTGCGTACTCTTGGCGAAGCCACAGGCTGTAGATATCCACGTGTTTTAGCTTCGTATGAAGCTTCTCATCACTTTTTATAATAGCTCCTACTGTCTGCTGGTTATCACAGTACAGTATCAGTCTCTGATCAATCCTGAGGTTGATCAATCTAAATACCTTGCTCCACTATTTAATTTCTGTAGAGGCTGAGGATAGGGCGATCAGCTCTGCCTTGGTGGTTAATTTGGTGATGCAACGCTGCAGGGTTACTTTCCAGTCAATTGTTATCCCATAGAGCTTGAACAGATACCCTTAAGAGCTTCTTCTGCTCTCAACGTCATTACTAAAGGCTACGTCTGATGCTCTAAAGAAGATAGGTTCTCCTGGATATAGGTCTCCCAGGTCTTAATCGATATCTCTGCCTACGTACATCTGATGTACGGCCTAATCTCCGGTAGCGCATAGGGCAAGGTACTTAGTAGCCACTATATGCTCCTATGCCTTGCGAGCTGTATATAGGTACTGCTAGCTAGGGTTCTATAGATATTAAGTAAGCACTGAGTAGGTATGAGCCACATCAGGTCTCGTTATAGATACGAGAAAGGCCATGGATCCTACTAGCTGATTATACTCCTTTGTCCAATCTGTATCTGGTGGTTCTAAGCTTAGTAATAGGTAGGATTTGTACATTAGAGCTGATCAAGCTCCTTTCCTAGGTATTATAATATTAAACTTATCTACCACCTTATTAATAAATAAGTCTTATAGTAGCCATATCTTCTTCACAGCTAGGTCTCTGATAACTCTTATCCCTAGGAACCACTTTAGGTCTCCTAGGCATTATATATCGTAGGTGGATAGGAGGACCTTCTTAAGGCTCTGCTGATGTATCAGGTAATCTGGATATACTAGTATCACTATATCATCAATAAAGAAGAAGATGATTAAGTACTGGCTGGTGTAGAGATAGGGGATACTAGCGACCTTGCTCAGTCCTGCTTGATTAAGCACTGCTATAAGGTACTTGTACTACAGCGCTAGTGCGTCTTTAAGGCTATAGAGGGCGTAGTGGAGCTCTAGTATCTGGCTAAGCTGATCCTTGAAGCCCTTAGGGGCTCTTATATAGATTAGTTGATTGAGCAGTGCATATAGGAAGGCGTTCCGTATATCATACTGGAAGGCTCTAAGGCCGAAGGCAGCTATAATCGCCATTAAGAATCTAAATATCCAAGTAGCCAGTGTAGCTGCATATGTATCATTCCAGCTCTGCTGGAGATTACTATATATAACTAGGCAGGCCTTAAACTTGTATAGATACCTATCCTTATTAAACTTGTATGCGAATACCTATCGTAGTAGGAGTATCTCAGCTCCTGCAATTGGCTTGCTCACTAATCTGCCTAGAACACCCCTTAGCTGGACTAAGTCTACCTCCTCTTAGTAGGCTACTAAGAACTCCTTTCCAAATAGGTAAGTCTTAAGGTTCTTGAAGTGGTTTAGTGTAGCTGGTATCTTAGTGCAGTGTCTCTTGTACTGTGGAGCTTCTCCTATTAGGGCTAAGGAGAGGGCTGTTGGATACAGCTGAGCTAGAAATGATTATACGTAGAATCTATAGCTCTTATCTAGTACTACGTAGCCTGGGCGGCTGGGTGGCTTCCAGGATCTCTTCCCCACTACAGTAACACTGCCTCCTATCTCATCAGCTCTTAATGCATTGTTCTGGCTTTGATCTAGTGCTACTGCGTCTGCTAGTAGTGTCTCCTATCCTTTAGGCTAATCTTAAGGAGCTACTTGTTTTCTACCACTATGCTTCTGTGGCTAAGGCTCCTGCTGAGGCTCTGGCTCAGGCTTAGGCTTAGTATTAGGCTTAGGCTTAGTATCAGGCTTAGTCTCAGCGTAGCCGGTAGGTCTAATAGGTTGATTAGTATCAATCTGATGATTAGTATTGATCTGATAATTGGTATCAATCTAATTATCAGGTTAATCAGATTGATTAGATTGATTAGGTGATGGAGTGTGACTGGGTGTTGGGAGAGTATCTCAGCCAGTATTATCCATAGTATCATCTGATAGCTCATTGGATTTTAATACCTTTTGGGCTCTTAATAGGGCGATTAATCCTAGTGTTAGTAACTGCTAGGCAGACCAATCAAGCAGCTGATTAATCACCTCCTAAGTATAGTCACTCAGCTTATCAAGCTTAATTACCTCCACCAGCTCTTCCATCCTTGATCTCTTACTATACTGTGTCTTCTGATTATACTATACAGTACCCTTTACAAAGACGACGTCTCTTATATAGATTACTTTCCTCAATAAGGGCATCCAGATCCTAAAGATGTTAGTGGAGTCATATCCTACCAGGTAGCCAATTAGTGCTCTTGATTCCAGCTTGTCTCTGCGTAGAACCTTGGTGTTGAGGACATACGCTTAAGTACTAATAGTAATAAGGTGAGCTGCTGTAGGCCTTACGCCTTGTATAACCTTATAGGGAGTCTTCCACCCTAGTGCCTCTGTAGGCGTTTGGTTAATTATGTAGATCACTAATTAAGTAATCTCTGTAGTGAGCTCCTTGGGTAGGTTAGCCTCTATACGAACTACTCTTACTAGAGTAACAATTGTCCTCCCAGCTCGCTTAGGTAGGCCTGATTAAGCCTCTATAGCTCTGCGCTTGGTAATAATCCCTAGGTCTCTAAGTATCCCCTACAGGTCAGCGTAGCCTCTCTCAGAGTCCACCTAGACGCTCTTTACTTTTACCCTATACTAGGTGAGGATCTTAGCAAGAAGTCTCTTTACTACATGAGTAAGGGTAACCTTAGTCTTATCTAGTATCCCCTCTCCTTTATAGTACTTAGAGTTCTCACAGATAGCATAGAAGAAGAGTCTGTCTCCTCTATATCCTTACTTCTTAGTCTCTGTCAGTTGGATCAAGTCTATCCCAAGTCGCTTAAACGGCGCCTGAGCAGGCTCTCTAGGTAACCTTCTACTGACAAGCTGATGTAGCTTAGCTTAGATATATATCTTACACTCTATTATTGTAGGTGCAGATCTATATCCTACAAGCTTAATGCCGTCGACGTTCTTAGGGAGCTTCTTAATGGCCTTCTTGCTGGGGTGCCTATACAATTAATAAGCTTCCTCATAGGTTAGTTAAAGTGGAGCTCTATCCTTCTTCAAGACTACTATAAATACTTAGGCTGGCTGTAGCTGAGGCCTAGCAGCAGGATCAGCGTCGATTAGCCAGTGACCTCCGGTGAACTCAAGGTTGGCTACCATCCTTATCTGATCTAATTGATCTAATTCAACTAATCAATCTAATTGAGCTGATTGCTCTAATTGAGCTGATCAAGTTGATTAAGCTGATCAAGCTAATTAAGCTGATTACTCTGATTGATCTAATCACTTGTACAGCAGGTTTCAACCTAAGTTAAAGTGTATCCCGCTGTTCCTGCATCTGGATAGGCCCATAATATTTGCATAGAATCCAGGGATGTAGGCGACTTGATTAAGTCGGACTGTCTCACTGCCTCAAGGTATATCAATAGTGAGTATCACTATTCCCTACTCAGCGATTAATCTGATTTCTCTGCCAGTGATAATCTTATTGTTGGGGCTGCCAATCAAGGTAGTCTCCCATCTAAAGGCTTTGCTGTTCGCTACGTGGGTATCTAATCCAGGGTCTATTACCTATTAATTACTCAGCGTTAACAGGACCTTATGAGTAGTAGTGTTGAAGACCTCTAGAGTATATCTAGACGCCGTTGCTGGTAGCTGTGAGTTATTATTAAGGTCTCTTAGGCCTTAATCTATCTTTATCCTTATAGGTGATGCTTCAGTATACTTCTTAACAGTTCGGGCTAGCGCATAGCCTAGGTATAAATCTAACTTAATAATAGCCTTGTACGCTAGCTCAATTGAAGGCTTTAGCTTCTATCCTTAATTCCTCACAGCAGGATTAACGTATAGGCAGTCTACCCACCAGTAGGTCTTCTCACAGAAGCAGTCAGGGGTTGATCGCTGATTAGATTGCTGGTTGCCTCGCTGGTTACCTCACTAGTTGCCTTGCTGGTTGCCTTAGTTGCCTCACTAGTTTCCATCTTCTGTGGCTGTACCAAGGGTTGCTGCTGCGTATAAGGTGCCCTTAATCATCGCTGCTACAGGGTAGTTCATCCTATAGAAGGCAGTATACTCTGTAATAAGCTCCACTATCTCCGTCCAGGCATAACCCTTAATCTCAGCTTAGAGGAGCTCCGACTGCTGCTGGGTCACCCATAAGTCATCAATAGGCTTCACCGCCAGTAGGAAGGCCTTCTGCCGTCAATATCCTAACGCTTCAGCAAGGTCAGCTACCTTCATCAGTGGCATAAGACGTAGCCATTAGGCTAGCCAATCCTCCAGGTTAGCTCATCTTAGAACAACCTTGAGCTTCTCGTATCTTACTAGCAGGGTATACTCTCAATCAAGATTCAACTGGCTAAGGTAGCCTTTCAGGGTCTTCAGCATCTCCCACGCAGTTCTGCACTCATCAATCAGGTACAGGTAACGCTTTGCAATTGTTCATTGTATCTCATCAGCGAGGTCCTTCAGCTTCTTCTCCTTGGCTAGGTTGCCCGCCTGCTTCTTATCGTACTAAGCTATCATAAACTGATACACCTGGAATCTTGATAGATCCTTTGCTAGGTCCTTTATTATCTTTGTATTTACCTCATCTCCTTCATAGAGATCTGCAATCTTTGGTTCACTCAGCCAACTGCTCTCAGCTTCGTTATCCAGGTTCTGGAGAAGCACTTCTTGCTTGGTCAGATCCACGTAGTTCCATATCCCATAGCAATCAGCTGAGCTCCTTCTGAGCTGCAGCCACGTCTGCCAGTCCTCGGGCTTATCGAGGATCACTGACGATTTGGTGATCGTATAGTTGGTGGAGTCATCCATGATCGATATGGTAGGTTGATTGAGTGGATATTAACTAAGTTGATTGAACACAGCCTATTTGAAGGCTCCCGGGCTCATAACTGTTACGGTGGATTGATGAGGCAGATATTGGGGAGAAGAACTGGGTTGATTGTTGGAGCTAGGCTATCAAGTCGACTATATATCGATCACTGAGCCAAGACGCTATCCTACAATCGGTATGGCCTGTTGACCGTTACACTTTACACGCAACGCATCCTTCAGTAGTCCAGCTAAGTGACTCACGATGCTTAGGCCCAGCCGATTTGAGATCCCGAGAATCCTCCCTGTAGACCCCTTTGAGGACCCCCTGCATCCGGTATCTCAGCGCGTCCTTGAAGAGTTGGAATTTGATGAGCAGTATCCAAACGAACATGTCGTTAGAGCTAACCTGCCTGGTGTCGTCCACTTTGACGACCCCGATCCTATTCATCAGGGAGTACCCGAGGAGGTACCAACTGTAGATGTACGAATCACTCCGACCGAAGACCATATTCGAGAGGACTACGTCGATGAAATCCGGCGGTCCTGGTCACTTGGCTATGGAGCCAGCCTGGTACGAGACGATCTCGTACCGCGAGACCCGAAGAACAACAATCGCATTTCTCCTGAGAACTGGGATGTCAACTTTCTCCACCTTCTCAGAAGTATTGCACGGTGTTCGGAAACCTATAACGAAGCCATGGACCGACTCCAGACTGCTTCCAAGAATCGCCGAGAGCGACAAAAAAGTGATGTGAATTCAGAGGTGCACCTCGTTTATGCTGATCTCGACGAGGTTTACACTCAGTACGAGCTTGAAGCTGCCTACGCACCTTCCCCTGTTAGAAGCAGCGCGAAAGAGAATCCTCAAGAGCGTCTTGGGGATGATGATAATGTCGTACATAATTCTCCTGAGCAGGAACAACCTGAAAGAGAAGGTGAACAAGACAAAGAGCTAGAACTTAGCACTACCCTGATGGAAGTATCACTAGTTTCCGTCCTAGATACAAATAAGCTGGGCAAGGAGCTGGACGCTAGCACAGCAACTAGGAAAACATCGTCAATTTCTGTTGCAGCTGGATCTCTTAAGCGCATACGCTCTCATGAGGATGAAGAAATACCTGCCAAGCCTTCGAATAAGCAGGCTCGAGATTTGGAGCGCGATCACCGTCGTTTAATCTCGGTTTCGAGCTTACTGGGACCGGACGTGATTGTGCAAACCCGTAGCCACCTTCGATCGCAAGGTCCCAGCCAAGATAAGAGTAGCCGGAGCATTCCAGAAGACACCGACATCAATGCGACACTCACGCTTGCTCATCAGCACTTCCGATCTCTAAGCACGTCACGACATTGCTCATCAGCTGGAGGAAGCGGTAGCCAGGGGCCAGTCGGCACCAGGCTCATCCTCGGTGAACCTCATGGCTTAGATAATCAAGCACCACAAGAGGGCCAAGAAGGTAGTTTGTCATCTCGAATGGCAAATCTGAGTAATGCGCTAGATGAATCCAGCGTCCACCCAGAAGCGTCAACTGTCCAGCCAGATGTACTGAACGACCAGCGATTCGCCGTTCCAACCAATGCGACTATCAGGGAGCAGATTCGTTTGTTGAAACACCGTGTTAAGATGGCAGAGATGGACGAGATGAACAGCCGTGACATGAGGGAGCGATGTGAGAATCGGAAAGTTCAACACCAACTCAAGTACGAGATTAGTAGGCTTCGTATTGAGAGGAGGCATCAGACTTCTGCATAGATGTATACCATTGGAATGAGCGGAACGTTTCGCATGGACAGCTTTTGGGAGGGCATTGTTTTTCTTTCAGTTTTGGGCTTTTGTTTACATGTTCATGAGAGTAAAAAGGAGATATTATTGTCATTTTGAATTGTGAACTCAGTTCTGTTGAACAAAGTATTCAAGGGCTGATGATGTATATGCTTTTGGGACAAGATAAAGCGCACTACCATCATTGAAGAACAAAATCTTATATGATAAATCCTGTCGGATCGCTGACCTTGGCGAAATTTATAAATAAGACTCGAGACCCCAGAGGGTAATTAGTTACATGTAGAGGTAGAGACAATCAGTAAATGAGCACATTCGAACTCAGCTCCAACTGAAGGGTTTAAAATAATTATCTTGGTGACATCAGCCATGCAAGAAGTTCCCACAGCTAGAAGGTGAAGCAGGCTCAACGTAGCAGTGGGAAGCTTACCTAACTGTGAATCGCAACACGCCGCTCATGTTAGAGATGGGTTTACTTTACCCGGCACAATAGTAGCGTTATACTTTGAAGGGCGCCTTGGGCTGCCTTTCGAAGAATCCTATTGTGTGCTTCTTTGTTGTGTTTTTGGGTTTTCATTGTCACCAATCAGATTCTTTGTTGTTTCACGTCCACATATCCTCACGTTTCCCACAACCAGGGAAAGCACTACGTAAAGCCGTGCGCAAACAGAAAATAAGGCCCATGACGCAAAGTTAAAAATTTCTCAACACGCGGTCCGCTTGAACCCCATCCACATCACCAACCCCACCACCTTCGATACCCAAAAACTCTCAACGTACGCGTCAACCTGACCCCAGGGGATTCGAAAGCTCTCCTATAACCTTAACCTTTTCAAAGGCGCGATCTGGTATATATACACTGTCTTTTATGAGCGCGAGGTGCGGATTTGTTTGCCCTGTTTACAGCGTGCTGCTCGCTCACTCTCTTGCCAGACTTGAACAACCATTCACCACATCTGGACACTGCTATCAGGGACACACTTCACCAACACTTAAAATGAACCCCCTCACTCCGGCCGCCCGAAGCACACTCATCGGAGAGATCACCAGAATCTGGAACTGCGACCCACAGGACATCCTGCCTGGGGCTTTGCACCCAAAGAATGAGCCCAATCCAGAGCAGTGGAGCAACGGTCTTCTCATTGGCCTTCGCACACTGGCGCAAGCGGGGGGCAGTCACGATGAAGCCATCAAGAAGCTCAGCGAGGTGGGGCTCAACCGACGTAGGTTGAAGCGCAAAGGAAAGGGCCCCGCCAAAACCTCCAGGCTCACCTGCGTGGTGGAAGACGACCTCAAAGCCGCGGCAAGATTGATCCGTGCTCAAAAGCAGAATGTCAGAGGTGGCCAACGCCAGGACAATAAACGAGTCCGCGGTGAGGAAGATATCCAAGCGGGTGATGAAGCTGGTGAGGAAGAGGAATTTGGATCCGATGACGGACATGAGCGCAGGCGACAGAAGCGAAGGAAATCGGCCCCGGTTGAAGCGGGCCAACAGAGGCGTGACAGGCATACAAGAGCGCATCCAGAAGAGGAGGCGCCAACCCATAGCAACAGTGATGTCGAGCAACGTGAGTCAAACCCTGACGAAGGGGACTCAACCGATTACATTCGGATTCCGGCCGAGGAAGTCAGGCGCCAGCAAGACAATGTTATGGGTTGGACTCAGCTACCTGGGGGTGGAAGCCTGCATCAAGGAGTCGTCAACCCGAATGACCCGCGTCCTATGGCGAGCAGGCCCAATACATTTCTCCACGACTCCGCCAATTCCACCATTCAGCAACCTCAGTCAAATAGCCAGCCCGCCGATCCTCATGCTGTTCATGCCGAGCGGGTTTCCCAAGGTCTGAATGTTCTGGGACTCGGAGACCAATTCCCTGTCCCGAATTGGGCAAATAGGGACCAAAAGATTGTCTTGTTCAGGATCCGGGAGGAGTTTGAGAGCTCTGGAATTCAGCAGTATATTCATTCGAAGAATGAGGCACTGGTTAAGTACCAGATTGCCCTCATGAACATGGACAGGGATAGAGAGGCGGAGGCAGCGAGGAGAGCGCAAGCTGACAGGGGGCGTGTCGGAAGAGGTGAATCCTGAGTTCAATCTGGAGGTGAACCTTTGATATTGCGCTGGAGAGTTTGGCAAAAGGGAAGGTTGTAAATACGAAGAACGAGGGGAGGACGATTCTAAGGCTGCAGACAGAGATGATGGAGACTGGAGGAAGGGGTGAAAGGGTGGAAGGTTGAATCTGGGAATGAGGCTGTGTAGAGCTGCACGTGGAGGTAGACATAGTATGGATCCAGGCATGGAGCTGGTGCTGGGGATGAGTAGGCACATATGAAAATGAAGGATTTGACGAAAAGTAATATACAGAAAAGCTCAACGGACCATCAGCTGTTGGACTAATAATATCTTCTTTCTAAAAGCAACAAACTGGTGATGCTTCAAGCAAATAGTGGAAATGAAATCTTGCGCTGGGACCCTATGATGTTTCACTCACAAAAGTCTGTTGAGGTTACTATCTCATTTAAAACATACACTTTGAACTTTGCAGGCCTCAAATGTAACGTCCCTAAATATCACGACATGACCGACGTGAAGAAATCCTGTCCCTACTCTTCTCTAGATCCCTTCCGACTGCCCAGCCAAAAGAAAAAGTACGCCGCAAAACACACCATAATACTCATCGCTACACCCCCAGCCCACGGACTCGTCGCATACTCCGCCAAATCATTATCCGTCTTAAACAACACCAACCAACCTCCATTAAGCCCCAGGCCCGTTTGATTCCCTTTACAATAACACCTATCATAAACCCCCGTATACTCCAGCAGTGACGAAAGCACCAACCAAACCGCATTCAAGACTGCAATTGTTTTCCCCAGCAGCCTCGTGGTGACCGCCAGACCACAAAGCAGCGAATTTTTACGAGTCCGTTCGTATCCCTGTGGTATCTGAGACTGCAATCCAGGGGATGGAACCGGTGTGTTAGAAGGACGGCGAAAGTCCATGCTGGGCGCTTGACGATGTTCGCGCTGATACAAGAGCATAGCAGCATGCGAGAACATCATTGAAGTGGCCAACAATATCCACACTAGTGTCGCTAGTCCACCATAGAACAGATATCCCGCTGTTCGACATCCCACACCTTTCGTCGGGGTGTGGTAAGCGATCAAGATCCCCGGCCCTGTTGTGCCCCACTGTACGAATATCCCAACGATGCTGGCGACAAAAATGCGCTTCCAGACGTCGGCGGTGATCTCGCTCCATTCCGGGTATGCGTGGATCTGACTGGCATCTAGGCCGCAATACTGCGCTGTGGTGTACGAGTCGCCCGCCAGATTCTCCTCTGGCCTCTTATCTGAGTTCCACAACGTTGGTACAGACTTCTCCCTCGAAGGTTTGCACGCCTGCCCTGTAGCTATATTATTCAGAGTCGCTGTCAGCGTACCCTCCACCGTTTGCGCTAGTTGCCACCATGTGAACACTCTCGCATAGTTAAAGACAGGCCCCTCCCTCTTCTCGTCACCCATAATATCCGCTCCCAGCCAACCTGGTAATTCCAAATTGGTGACAGGGGGAACATCGAAAGCCGCTTGGTTCGTCTGAATCCGATGAGGCTGAACTGCGAGGCCAGAACGAACCACAATGCCCTTTTGTTCCCCTTTATCGGTAACAGAAGTCTCGGAATTGATAGGAGGTTCCCTTGCTCGATACGCAATGTCCGCTCTCAATGCCTCATCAATCGAATCACTCAAGTTCTGTGTGCCAACCATAACCCAGCCCCAAATCACAGGGATGAGCCACAACCAGAGACTCCCACTACTGAGCTGGTTCGCAATAACGCGGTCCCCTCGGCTTTCGACGAAGGCACTGCTGACAGTGAATAGCCAGGCCACTCCCGCAGCTAGAATCTGTGCGACCAAAGAGAAGGTCACACCACGTCGAGTACGAGAGAGGCGACGTTGGACATTACGCCACCAGGCACCGTTTTTTGGAGAGACAATGAGAGAGCTGAGCCAGCCGCGTTCTTGGCTTGCTCGAAGAGGGACTTGTTGGGCTTCTTGGAGAAGGTACTGAATATTCTTCACCCGATTGCCGAGGTCGTTATACTTGTCGTGTATGGCTCTTGATTGGGCACTTTGGTGAAGTATATGCCAGCGGGTTTGGAGGGAGTATCGATTAAGGATAGTGAGAGTGAGTGAGTATGTTATGAGAGTGGGGGAGCCAACGGAGAGACAAAGGGATATGAGGTTATCCCATGGTGTCGAGGTTTCGTAGGGGAGTTGGGCGGTGAGGGCGAGCCATGGGAGGAGGAAGTTTGAGAAAGCGGAGGCAAAGAGTTGGAAGTTGAATGACTGTTTTAGGTTAGCATGTTCCATATAAGCCTCCATAGCGGGAGCTAGGCAAGTAGAGAGAACTCGAGGAAGGAAGGTTAGAGGATACTCACATAAGGCACATTTTTCATATTACAATACTGGTAGCAATTCTTGATGCTAACACCCCACGTCTCCCTTGTGAATACCGTCATGGCTTTGCCCTCAGCGTTGACTAGTTGAATTAAGCCTTCAGTAAAATTGGCATCCTCTTGGATGGGAAGGTGCTCAATGCATCGCGCATTCCAATTGTCCGTAGGCAACGCACTGATGACTGACGTGACGTCCATGCTTTGCCCGATTATCAAGCTATTGATCTGGGGAAGTGATAGAGGGAGATCGAGGGTGCTTGACGCTAGAGTGTCGAAGTCGCATGCGGCGTTCGTGGCACAGACTTTACTCTGGTCAATATTCCCGGTCTCTTACCTCGCTTTCGAACTTCGCAACAACGTTACACATATGCACCCTCTCCCCCGTTGATAATTCTTTGGGTAGTCGACGATGCACTCTCCAACAACAGCGATAGCCTTGACGTCTGACAGCTGGGCATCCTGGCGCCTAATCGCGTGGTCGCGTGTCGCGTGCGTCTCAAGGGTTGCCGTTCAGCCTTACAAGGGTTGCCACACAAAGGGGTACTGGCTATTCATCCTATTGGCTTCATGGTGAATCGCGTGCATATACGAGGGTAGGTATGCCAAGGAATGCGATTGCGAAGACCGTGGAATATTGGGGGCGGAAAGGGAGGGGAGCATCATAATCTGAACATTATATCTGAATTTGATATCCAATTCACAATGATATGGGGTCCAACAAGTACCCTGTAAGTTGAGGTGCAGTCGCTGAATTTTCATAAATTAACAATTAAAAATATGACTGGATAGAAATTATTCCGCTGGAAGAAGTACCAATAGGAAGGACCGGGAAGTGCGCTTGTATGTACCCGACATACGTTGCACCCCGTCACCCTCTCGCAAGCTTGTGAAACTGTGACAAAATCCTTCCGAGAGCTTTTGCTTTTCATTTTCATTACATACTGTTGTACACATTGACCAATTACCTAAAGAGAGCGTCCGTGTACGCGTAATCGTCGCAATCCCAAGACTCGTTGTGAATTGTAGCCACTCCTCCTTAGTTTGTCCGGACCTTTTTGAAAAAGAACAACGCTAGTAGAAACGCCAGATCTCTCAAACGATCCGGAATATAAATATACTCCTGGAACAAACAAAGTGTTGCAGTGGTGTGATATAAAACACAAACGGAACACGGCGGAGATGCTGGTGGGACGATCAGTATTCGGACCGAAAATCAGAGAACATAGTTCCACAAACCTTAAAATAACAGCAACCTTCTAGAATGTGGCCGTGGAAGAAGGATTTGGCCTCAAGGTGAGAATAGTGGGCAATGCAGATGCAGCGGCCATACATATCTCCTCATCTGTGAGTCCATGCGCCGCAAAGCCCACCAATTCCTCTGCTCTCGCCCCAGCGCCTCAGCATCTCTTGCGCAATCTTTTGTTCATGTGCCTGTGGACCCAATACTGCGACAACGACGAGCGGGAACACGCTGCGCATAAAATCGAAACCGACAGGGTGGGTAGACTCCAAGAATCCTGCGATGTCGAGAACGTTCCTGGAGCATTCCGTTGCGATCGATATCAGTTCGAACGAAGACTGACTACGCATTTCGTTGGCATTTGAGGGTGATATGGGACTTATGAGGGGTCGTGGAGAGATCTTGTGAGCCAGTAAGTTTAAGATGAGACGAATAGCATAGTATGTCGACGCTGTCAAGGCGACGAAGGCTTCGGGGAGGATGAGGGATGTTGAATCGGGGGTCAGTGGGACTGCACCACTGATACCAATTCCCATCTCCCTGTCCACGATTGTGGGACCATTGCTCGTCTTGGTGAGATGTGGGAACTTCTTAGCCCAGTCGTCTACCTCCTGTAGAAGCTCCCAGGTACGCCTCTGCACAGCGGCTAAATCTATGTTGTATGAAATCGGGGTGGAAAACGCTTCGCCGAGGCTACCCTTGAGCCCACTGAGTGCAATACATGCTGGAATTGCAAGAAGGATGTCCGCGAGGTATTGGTGAGCGTTCTTTGGTAGACCGGCGAATGGGATAGTCATCCACTCTCCGCAGGATAACACTGAGGGCTGGTTGAATATAAGGGCTTTATGTCCCTAAACATGGTCAGCGCTTTGCATGTACACCGAACGCTGGAAGAATTCTTACATCCGACACTCGAATGACTTTGAATAGAATTGAAGCAACACCCAATCTGCAGTTCTTCGGTCCTCTCATGGATAAGATTCTCGTAGCGGCTGTGAGATGGTGGAAGACGCTTGCAGGAGTGCTTCCCGCATATACCTCATACAAACCCAGGATGATTGGGACCAAAATCTCTTCGTCATCGGGAAGATTGTTGCCGGAGAGCCTTGCAAGAGCCAACCTTTGGGCGTTGAGACTTTGCGTATACCATCGGTAGGAGTCCATGAGGATAGAGGGATCCTTGTGGACTTGAGCGTAGAATGCCATTGATGCTGCCCGGATGGATAACCGCAAGGCTGGTTTGGCAGCCTTGTAGTGCAATCCAGGGAGATGTGTGATCCAAGGCAGTTCCTGATTGTAAGATCGTATACTGCTGTTGAGTGTGACGAAGTGGCTGATGAAGACATTGTCGTACTGGTCAGCATGGGATGGCTGGTAGAGCATGGGCAACTTGAACTCCCATTTCAAGGCTGCAATCGCACTATCGCCTTCGGCTTGAGACGAGTGACGGTGCGGTGGACACTCCTTGAACAATGTCGTGTTAACTTTGGTAGAGAGTGGCGGCTTTGCTTTGGGGATCAAGGCTAGGGGCACTGATATCTTGTAATCCTCTTGCTTTTCCAGCCCAACCGCCAATCCTCGGACATTCCCATCCACTTGCTCTTTCAGTCCTTTTTCTGTGACTGTAACCGTAGCCGTGGCTTTGGGTTCTCGTTTCTTGCGGGCCCGGGGTTTGGTCACCTTATCAGTCATGTCGATGATGACGGATCCCTGGAGGGGCCCGGAACATTTCAAGCCTAACCGCCTGCATTGTTGGCATATCTCGGGAGTCTCATCGCACTAAAAAGTTGCTTAATCCAGCGTTGGGCCTCTAACGGTCATGAGTTGCGTACCTTGACTCGGCGATCCCGGCATTGGTTGCAAGCTCTGCTGCGTTGGGCTCTGGGCCGCATATTCTGGTCGAACTTGGGGTCGCGAAAGCAAGACGATGCGGGGAAAGTGTGAACAGGAAATTTGCACGACGTGTGGGCGGACGCATGTACATAGTTCAATAATGGATGCATGGCCTCCAGGGGTTTGGCTTGGCTGAGCGCCGTGCTGTGATAAGCGGGCCTTGTCTCGGAATCGTAACCCCCAAGCACATCTCGTGCGGCAACCATCGCCGGAACGGGCCTAGCCGCAGAGTACACGTGCGCGCCATGCCTCTTCGACATTCACTCCTGGATGTCAGCCCTCGCTTAGCTACCCGCATCGGGAGCGGAAGGCCAGACACCACGTTTCAGATCCAGATTAGGCTTCCATCGAGATACATATGCACACTGCAAAGGAACTTGCCGTCATTTGCAAGGTGATCAGAACGGCCGCAGATGCGAACGCGAACCTATGGCCCTGTGGAATGGCTTGTGGCGTCAGCGGGAGCGAGAACCGAACGGCAGCAAACTGCCGCACATAGAAAAGCAGTAAGGAGTCGAGCACGTCAACTAGGCTCTACCAATCACATACCAAGCCGTATCATATATACCAACCACCACGCCTCTCTTCGCAATATGCACATTGATATCCCCTGATTCGTCATCAGGTCGCCCACTGCCGTCCACTTAGAGCATATCAATACCAACCAGTCACCCCAATCGCACACCCTACAACTCTCCCTTCTCCCCCTTCTTGCCGGTCTCCTTCTGCAAGTCGCGCATGTGGCTGTCATGATCATGCACTTTCTCTTTCCGCTGCAATGTTGCTCTCGCCTGCACTGGCGAGTCCCTCCTTCCATTTTCCCTTGCCCTTCTTCTGCTTGTTTAACGACTGCTTCTTGCCCTCGATCTACTCAAGCGAGCGGCCCGCAGCCTCTTAGATTAAAAATCTTAAGATTATGACGAATGTGCGGTGGGTGGTTGAGGAGAGCAGAGGGACTGCGGAACGGAAGAGAGTGGTTTGAGGGCGAAATATCATTTTGATGTGTGATAGCAATAAACTTTGGATTAGAAATTTAGTTATATTAATTGACGGTAGGTATGGAATTTTCAGGTCGTTACTGTTTTCCGAGAGTCCTTAAAATGGAAATTCTTCTTGATGAACAACTTCCCAAGCTTCCGGGAGTTTTAAAATGGATCTCTCCCACTGACGTCATATGCGCGACATCGACAATCCCACCGACGCGGAACCGGAAACTTGACATCGGGTCATTGATCTAGTCTGAAAATACTCCGATTGGGCATGTCTCATAGTTCCAACCCTATGATTTTGATTTCTCCCAAATAGCCTCTCACTTACCTTTGACTAAATATGAAGCTCGACGCCTTCAGAGAATGTCGGGATACTCCATGCTTGAAACTATGGGTAAACTGTGGGAGAAATGAGGACCTCGGCATTATTAAAATTACATGTGAGATTCGCCAGGGGAATATAGGTACAGGGATAATTGGCTAATGTCAACGCCAAGTGAACACCCATACATATCACGCAAGGGAACCAGGCGTCAGTACTGAAAACCTTAATGTAAAGCCAGTCAATCAGTAACAGCATAAGTGTACTAACTACGAACCTCCTTGCCCAACATCACCTTGAACCTCGCAACCCTCAACTCTACCTCCGCCTCAGCCAATTCCCACTCCAGTAAACTTCTCGCTCTTGGCGCCCATCTTCTCCCCTTTGGCTTCCACCTTCTCTACTCTCTTGCTTGTTTGCGAATTTTGAAATAGTGAACCGAACGGCGGCAGTCTTGGTGACTGTGCGCCATTGTTGATTGTTGGTTGAGAAACATTTGCCAGTGAAGGAGTAGCTGGCTCAACTTTAGACAGTGAGACAGATGAGGGGGGGGGGGGGGGGGATGATGGAGAGGTGCTCGGCGCAGCCACAAAACTACGACGAGCATCTCGAGGAGCACTTGCCAGTGAAGTCGTAGGAGCCTCGACGTCAGACCGGTAGCCAGATAAAGAGGGGAACAAAGATGACGTTCTTGTTGCCGGACCGGCTGGGCAACCCCGATGACTATCTCGAAAGATTTGCTAATGAAGGAGTAGCAGGCTGATTCTCCTAGGACATCTCTCGGGACTCTTGAGAATCCCCTTCATGCGCATTGAATATGGTGCTTCGGATCCTGCGCTGCGTCTTGCATTGTCAGTAGGTCTTCCAGTCCTAATCCTTCTTCCTTTCCAATCCGTTCAATCTTCACTTGTATCCTCCTCATCATCTCCACGCTTTTGATCGCGGCTCTTACATCCTCTTTTTGTAGCGTCCGTTTCTGTCCGAACATATTCTCTCGTACTCGCGCTCGGGTATCCGGTTGAATTAATGCGTGGGCCCTTGCTATGTCCCCCTTTGTGATTTCAGATAGCTGGTAGGTGGCGGTGACTAGGTGGTGGGCCAGCGAAGATAGTCGACTGAAGGGGCGAGGGCGGGGGGAATAATGACAACCGGGACACATTTCCAGTTACGAGCTGTGTAATTTAGCAGCACGATTAAGGATGCAAGTGTCATATCAGCTGTATCGTTGTTCTGTAAGGTTTTGCGATCTGTTTGGTTCAGTATGGTGTGCATGCGCTAGCACAAGTCAGACCAGGAGTTGGTCTGGTTTTGTGGGGTTGGTGATATTAGGATGGTGGCAGGAAACAAAATAAAGAATCGGGGTCAATGAATATGGGGAGAAGTCCCCGTCTTTGTTGAGGTGATTATCACCGACTTGATTTTATTTCATTCTTTTTTTGTATTGGGTTTGTCTGTGAGATTTGATTCACATGTGATTACTCTGTAATATTTGAACATGTTGGATTCTATTGTCATATATGTGCCGTACAAATGTACACTCCAAAACACGGCTAGCCAATCCACCCAAGACGCCTTATAAAAGCTATGACTAATGGGTATCTCAAGTTGTATCTAGTTTAAACGCCGAATGGACAAGGTACTGTATGAGGTATGCATCCTGAAGAATGCGGAAGGTGCTGTGAACAATTCCCAACGAACAAAACGCTAAAATGGCCGTTTTAGCGCCCAAAGAAGGACCTTCGCGTCTGAGCCGTATTTTTGGTCATGGCAGACCTCATGGTATCTACTCGAGAAGGGCGAGCAATATCATACGGAGAATTGCTGGGGGATTTTCCAGAAGCTGATGAAAGTGAGGAGGTGAAATTGTGTTGCCTGAAAAGAGCGTTAAGCTCATCGGGATCGTACGGTATCGTATCATTCAATGACTTTGAGTCATCATACTTATCCGTAACACTTCCCAAGAGCATTTTCTCCACGTTGTCCCTCCACGTGCATGCGTCGATGATGTCCCTTCAAGGAAGTTAGCTGAGCAGAATAAGTGAGTGCCAGAGGTGGGCCATACTCGATCTCCTTTTCCTCATGAAATGTATCATCCAAATACTGTAGCGTTTGGATCGCTTCAGGATCGTCGCCAAATCGGATGAAGGTCAAGGTGAAGTGACGCGACGGAAAGTCCTCACTCTTGATGTGCTGCATAAATTTGGTAATGTGGCCGTAGAGCTTTTCTAGCCTAGTCCCATCCCAGTCCCCATCCGTGAATATGATCAATGTCGTCTCCTTTTTGGATGATGCTCTGTATTCTCCGAAGATGGCCTCTAGCGTCTGGGACATGTCCGTTGCAGTGTCCAAGTGGCCATCCCCTACACCAATTGGATGCGCCTGGACTAAAAGTTTGTGGAATGTTTTGAGGCCCTTGATTCCTTTCAGCTTTGAGGTGTTGAACTCTTTTCCTCTGACTGTGAACCTGGCATCGATCCCATCATCATCAAGACCCGCAAGTTGCATCGCTAAGGTCTCCGCTACGAATGTTACGATACCCCAATACCTCTGCATATGGGAGGTGTTGTCCATGACGAGAATCTGTGGGACAGTTAGAAAGTACGCAATGTCAGACGGTGTTACCTCTACTTACCATGTCACGCTTGTCTATGAAGAATTTAAGGTCCTGGTAGAACGATGATTTACGACTGTCCTTAGAAAGTCGGCCTATCAATGGAGCAAGCCATCTCTCTGTGGTGCCCTTAGGTAAGTCTGCATCAAGGCCTTTTCGAATCTTGCAAATATGCCAGGGCAAGTCCCAAACACTTGAGGGTATCTCTACAAATGGATGTGCGACCGCCACGGAGGAAACATTGCCGTTTGATTGAATCGGAGGGGGCTGCTGGCTGGATGAGTGGGCGAATTGGTCGCCAGGTTGCCTATAACTTGTGGGATCAGCCACCAACTCGCTACCAGTCCCATTATTTCTAAATCGGTCCACAACGTCACTATCATCGGAAGGGCCTCCATCTGGAATGTTACGTTGAGGAGTTTTGCCCTTTATATCCACCGGTTCCAAGACAGGCTTCCAGTCCTCATGCCAACCAGGGGGGGTAGCAGCGACCAATCTTCCCGGAAACCCTTTGGAATCTTCAGGGGGGTGGGTCGTCAAGCGAGGAAGATAATTACCACCTGCAGCACCAGAAGCATTGGGGTTCGTATCGCGCCCAATATGGAAGGCATCTGGTATATTGACAGGTGGTGAGTTAGTCGCGCTTGTCGGCCTTAATGGGAGATGGGATGGGCCTTCAGTGAAGCCGCATCGTGGACCGCGATTGTTGGATTTATCAGCGGATTTCAGGCCCGGTTTAAACGCCTCCGAAGGCCCCGCCTCTAGAACTGGCAATAAAGGAGAGTGAAGAACCGAGTCCCGATGCTTTATGTCTTGGTGTGCATCCATCCTATCATCGGCACCATCTGGCCAGGAACGATCACCGAAATCTTCTTCAGTGGGGCTTTCCGATAGAGGGTTTGGTCGAGAAACTTCAGGCACTCGCGCAATTGATGAGGCTCCATCGATGGGTTCCCATAGAATTAAAGCGTCGAGCTTCTCCCTGGCAAGCTCATCACGGAAAGGCGTTATTGCGAATCTCGGCTGCCTAATATGTGCATCACCTCGTACACGTTTCGACTGCCGATCGGACAGATTCAAAGGTAGCCCGATGGCGCCCAAATCTTGTATATTGCTTGAGGCAGACATTGTGTGAGATTGGGATGATGCGGCGGATTGTCTTGCCAGTGTCTCGATTTCCCACAAAGCGGCCATAACAGAGTTATCGGGTATTCCTCGAACAAATTCTGTCCTCATCATTGCCCCATACCGTTCTTCTGCAATCTTGATTTGGCTACCTAGCTCTTCGCAAAGCACTGTGAAAGTGTATCGATCTTGTGGGTTCTTCGTGAGCATTTTCCCTTCAATGAGGTCCAGCACACGAGATGTTGCCGTGTCTGCCTTTCGAATGTGATCCCGGAGATAGTTGTGCCAGTGCTTAATCTCCGGCAGTACGTCTTTTCCGTCATGGAATAAATCGCAGGCTTTTGTACCGGCAAACTTTGCGTTGCTCCTAGCCCGTTTGCGAAGGAAGCGATATTGAATGATGCCTTGGAAACCAAGCACAACCCACGTAGCTGCGATAGAGAGAACGCAGCCATAGGACCATGTGTCAATTTTTTGTGTGACGGGTGTTTGGGTCTTCGCTCGTATAGCTCGTGAAAACTCTGGGGCTCCTATAGTACTAAGGTCAGCGAAGCTGATAAGCGACTGAATTGGAGTAAGGTACCAAACGAGTCAGTCCCGCCTTCAAGAACTTGCTCGGGTGGTCTATCAACATTGTTGGAAGTCTCCACAAATTTAGCGAAGCCAAAGTCTGCTAATTTGAAACGTCCATTAACACGAAGGATATTGTCTGGTTTTATGTCGGCGTGCCATCTAATTGCATTAGCTCTGGTAAGGTTCGCGAGATACTCCACGAGTTCTTACCCATCGTAGGTTCTGTGCGAGCGACCAGTCCAAAGCGAAACGGCGTGGACTTCTTTGATAGCATCCGCAATCTTGAAGATTGACTTCCAAAAGCGAATGATCTCATCTGTAATAACAGGGGGAACGTTACTGAGGTCGGCACAGAATTCATCGAAATCCATCTCTCCAAATTCCAGAAGAAGGTTGTATGTCTTCCTGTCTCCATCATCGAATTGATAGCAACCAAGATAGCGGACAATGTGTTTATCACCGTCGTTTTTCATGGCCTTAAAAGCTCCTTTCTCCCATTCAAAGAGGTCTTTGTTGTTCTTACTGTAAGACTTGACTGCAATTTTGAAACACTAGCATCGTATCTCAGTCAACTGGCACCCGGTGGATACAAGGGCAAGACTCATTGACTCACAGATCCAAAGTTTTCGACTTCGTGAACAGATCTGGCCAGTGCTTCTTTTAAGCCTTGATGCGTGATCCTACATTGCTGTACTGAAGCTTCGAAAACTGATGCGGTGCCCCCTTTTCCGTTCACCCGCCGGTATTGACAATATGGGAGTATGTATCTTCCCCCTTCGAAGTTATCGTCCATGCCAAGCTCGAGTGTGACAGGATAGAAAGCCTTGGTAGCAGCCTTGAAATCGATGATGAGCCGATCGATTCGATCGGGACCGTCTTCCGGTCGTTTCCGCAAGAACTCAGCGCGCAGGTCATCGAAGCGCTCTTGAAGAGGATAATGGAGGTGTTTGTCGACAATGTTAGCGCGGTAGAAGTAATCGATCAGATCTCCTTGTTCCAGCTCAAGCAATATGCAAAAGACTCTCACGCATCTCTTCGTTCCGTCGAGCACATAGTCGGCTAGAAACGGAGGAAATGCCCCCACTCCGAGTGCCAGCAGAAGGTGGCCAGCGTTAGTGAGCTTCCCGTCGGGCTTTTCTTCCATCCAGGTTTCCATCTGTTCGAAGTCGGTGTAGTGCAGCTTGCAGTGGCATTCTTGGTCCGGACACTGCCAGTGACAAACAGTCTTCCGTCTCCAAACTCCGTTCAGCCGGGTAGTGAAGTTTCGCATGATGCCAGTATCCTTTCCAACCATTTTGTCCTCAGCCTAACGGTAGCTGACTGCGTGTTGCCTCTCATAAGTGCGCGGTGCCAACAGAGAGGCGCTTCTAGTAAGAAGGGAGAGACAAATTGAGGACGAAAAGGAAAGGGAAAAATGCCACGAAAAGGAAATGTTCAGGAACTTTGCGCGAAGAAAGAGAAGGGTAAGGTAGGGAGCGTCCGGGGATGAAAGTCTTCTCAGCTTGTGCTCGTTTCGCAGAGCCTCAAAAGTCCAAGAGGCGGGCCTAATAAATTAGCTTGTCTTGTCTGGCGTAAAAGTGCGCACAGAGGCTACGGTAGTTAAGTCTGGCTGGATGGGCAGGACAAGGCGTGGCTGATGTCGGCTGATGGCCTGCTGCCTACGACTTTGCTTTTGTACCATTGTCCAGGGCTCCGCATGATCTCAACATCTCCGAACTGCTGCGCAAAGGAGAGTTCTGATATTCGATGTTAGTCAGTGGTGAATGCAACATGACGCAAATGCGACAGCCATAGAGAGCCGGCTTGAACCATCGCTGGCCCATACAGAGCCTTAGTGAGGATGTGAACAGCACGCCGACCCGAACCACCAGGCTGCTGCAGGAGATTGGGTAGTAGCTGTGGTGAGAGTGCACTCGTCTGAACAAAAGATATGTAGTACAAGGCTCCCAGGCTGCAGTCGATCATGCATCGTCCTTCACCGGATTATCTCATGATCATATAGACTACCAAGAAGCTGAAAGTGTTAGATCGGTGGAAACCCCAAAATTCACCTGATAGGCCTCCAAATGTGGTGTGTCAGCACTGCCTCTACGCCATCGAGACCCCTGAAAGCCAATCAGGTGCTAATCCCTTTCGCATGCTTCGAGAAAGCAGTCTCCACCCTTCATTCGGGACAGCACCACGAACATGTGTTCCCGGATCATATCGCGTCACAGGCGCATATTATATGTGCCTTCCTCCAATATTCCAACTTGCTCCTCGCGCTTGGCAATTATAAACCCAGATCTGCTACGGCAATCCTGATGGCTTTTCAACCGAAGCTTTTCGAGTCCAGTTACAACCCCTGGACGCTTTGAGCAGACGTCGTACAAAGGGCCATCCAACTCTGACGTTCAAGTGCGCTGGATCTTTTGGAGACCGTCCGCTCGGGGCTTTGGGCTGCTGCTCTGGGTTCTTCTCTATGTCTCGTATACGTTTCGACTTTTGGCGAGTGGATTTTGTGATCTTATATGTGGCCCACGCGACCAAGAGAGTGACCGCCGTCAATGGGAGCGCAACTTGAAGCCAGCGGTACAGCGCTGTCGAGGAGAAAATCCCATTGCCTGGAGCAGTACCTTGATTTTGATACTTAACGACATCGGTACTAAAGAATGTCTGATCCTGAGGTTAACGAAGAGCAGAGAGTCAAGACGGGACAACTTACGGATACGAAAGTAGCAGGCAGGTAAATGAGGGTAACGATCGTGATAATTCGCATCACGATAGCTTCTCTTTCCAAGTTTTTGTTTAGTTCTTCCGTTCTCTCTGAAGCTTGGCCTTGAAGATGTTGAAGAATTAACTCTTTCCTGTCTCTGATGATGCCAGCCAACAGCTTAGCTCGAGAGATCTGCATCTTGAAATTATTGACAACCTCTCGGAGATGGGAGTCAAAGGTCGTAAGATCGTCTCCACATTGCTCCTTGATAGACTGTGGGAAGTCGTGGTGCTGCTTGAGGTCGAAATAGAATTTTTGAATAGCTCTTATGACATCGACATTGGACTCTAGAACCATTACGGCCTCGCTGGTCTTATCTTGCCAGTATTGCATGTCCTGGAGATCGAACGCTTTGTATTCTCGATGAGCATAGCCCGGCCCCCTGGGTCCATATATAGCCATGGAACTCTGTGTCCCAGTCAGATAGTTTGGCACCCTGGCATTGATAAACTTACCTTTGCATCGATGACGCTTTCCAGCCAGCGAATGTACCAACGCCAATCTTCGGTAGCCCAGTGAGAGAATAGCAGGTGAGGGGCGAGACTCGACCGGAAACAGTTTTCCAGAGTACTGAATGATCTGTCTTCGGGTCTCCCATTGGCCCCGGTAAGATCTCTATACCGCTCCTGCAGGTCCAGACGGCCCTTCGTAACGATCCATAAGGCGGTTCCATGGGCGACGTCGAACTGATGGTACACAGCCGCCTGCCGAATCGACCATTCGTCATGGTTAAAATTATCGTTATCGGATTGTTTGAAAGAAACACCTTTGAGGTTGTAGCATAGCTGAAACTGCCGCCCGCTGCGGCCGAGCTCCGGGATTGATAAGCCTTCAGCAGTATCCTTCTTCATCATTACCTGCTCTCGGAAGCCCCCAAACCTGAGATCTGTGGGGTCGCTCTGGGCCCCGAATACGAACATGAAATCCAGATACGTTGGCATCACCTGGTGGTAAGATAGAATCTCTACAAGACTGCTGCGAGTGGTCTTGAGCTTATCCCGAGAGTCCTCTCCATATATATAGCTGCGTTGACTTTGTCAGCAGAGGGCATTATGGAAGATTCTTTGGGCATACATAAAACGTGATTTGGGATCTCTCCGTTTTGCAACTACTGTCTTCTTCGATGGATCAACTTGGTCCGTCACAATAGTTGCACCCAACCAATCCGTCAGCTCCTGCGGGGAATGGATATTCTTCTTGTGGTAAACTGAGTATTGGGGTTAGATTCATCATGTCCAGTGGATGCTGAGCGCTATACCTCTCCCTTCCGCTGTCGCAAGATCCCGGATCGGAATCTCGAAGTCATTTTTGGCCTCATCAGTTCCCTCATTGAGGCACAGTTTAGGCTCGATCGAATCCAGACGCTCTTTAAACGACACGAGTGTAGAATGATAGATGGAAGTAGTATTCGGAATAATACTTTCAGGATATGACCCAAAGTGGGTAAACGACCTCTGGAACTTTGCAGGTAAGACGATGGTAACCATACTTTGTTCGAACAAAGACGTCAATGGAGATTGAACGTAGGCAATTGCGAATGCAAGAATTAAACAAAAGGGAACATTGGCCTCTAATGAGACAACACCGTCTCAAACAAGGCGCCTCCCGCGTGAGCCTTTGGCTGTGTTCTGGATAGGGCGTAAAGATCTTGTTCGCCTGTGTTGCAGGGGAGGAAACATGCGAGGCATCAAGGTGGGGGCTGTGCAGTCAGCCGGGGCGAGGCGATTGTCTCATGATCCACCGGTCACTACTGCAGAGATTTGCGAGTGGCAGAGACTGCTAAACCTAAAACATTGGTATGGGTATATTCCGCCATTGATGTCCGCCCACATGTATCCAATCAATGGTCATGGAAATATTTGGTGCTGCCTGTCGCACGCGAGTGTATACAGAACTCCATAGCTGTCCAACGGCGATGTTGCCACAGCCGCAGCAGCAAAAGTAATATTCATTCAGATCAAAAACAACTAGAATACACGTACTCTTTGCCATCTCGCGTTAGCCACCGATAGGCACTGCAATAACTCCTAGTCTCTAGCTGTCGGCTCTGGCGATTCAGACTCTCGCTTTTTTCGATTCTTATCTCTCCTATTCTCAAGCTCATCTCTTTCAGGCTGTTTACACGTCTCAGACTCTACTTCATGCCACATAGCAGACCCATGGAATGCACTTACAGGACTTAGCCTGCGAGGAATCTCGAATTCCCACATGTCATTGACCTTTGCGAGGGTTATCAGCACAAGAATGGAATAGGCCCTCGAGACCACATCAACCTACTTTCACCTCTTTATACTTCGTCCAATTTGGGAAGAGGCCCCTCAAGAACGCTTCAATCTTCTCCCATTCGAAGTTGTCGTAGGCTGAGAACTTTTCTTGTACGACACCGGTATTGGTATCTGTGGGCAAAGTGCGAGACCGTGAACGAGACTCGGCCAAAAGCCACGGATTGGTGGATGCCTCGCGAACCATGGTGGATACCTAAGGGCAAAACAGCCTTGAGGGGGACGTTTTGGAGTGGGACACAGGCGGCTCCTTTCGAAGTCATGAGATCTGAGACTGAGGCCTGATCGATTTAAATGGATCGGCGTGATATCTGGTGACTCGAATCCTCAGCCTTGTGGCGCCGGCTTCCAGCTCCTGCATGCAATCTCCAGCGTGTCCACGTCACAAAGTTAGTTGCCTCCGAAAGGCCACTCAGATCTCTTTCTTTCCGCCAAAGCGCTTCCCTGCATTCTCAGGTTTATTCCCATCACCGTCAACCACCAAAGGATTCATAGTCCTAACTTTTGCGATATTTAACTGACCGGAGGGCGCCGCCTCCACATCTACAGCCTTGCGAGTTCAGCCTTGCTTGGCCCAAAGTTTGTGCAGGCAAAATCCACGATAAATATGCCTGAGATTAGTGTTAAGTAGAGTGCTCATAGTAACACCTCCTTATCCCCCAACCTTTCGTATCCAAAAGTCTTCGCACCCAAGAGTCTTCACTCTGGCTTGTGTATGCTTTATACCTACATCACTCTGTATATTGATCCCTGTCCCCAGCCGCCCCAACATAACCCAAACCTCAGTAAACAGCACGCCCTTCTCCCCACCCACGCCCTTAAATCATACGAAATAAACGCCCCCCTGCACAGCTTTCGTTCACGTTCAATGACCGAATGTGGGTTATGAAGAACTTGGCGATCACGACGACGAGGAACGAGCAAGGCCATTATAATGAAGATACTACAAGAAAGATGAATGAGGATCATAAGATATTTATGCTACAGCGGCAGAGTACCTCGGTCAGCAGTTGAAGGAAATTAACCCAACTTACGATAGTTACTAATCTCCTTGAGTGCATCCGAACAAGAGTACAAGATCTTGGTTTTCTGAGCCATCTTGATGCATCAGCCGTGCCTTGGAGTTTGATGAGTGAATGTCCAGAGGGCAGAGACCGAATGTCGTCTAAACAAGATATTAGAACCTTCCTCAAAGCAGGCTAGCGTACCCGCTAACGGATTACATCCCCGTCCTCTTCATAAGCATAGTTCTTGATATCTGAGGTTGATGCACAGCCACAGGATACCGGTAACCGTGCACTCACATGATGTGTAAGCAGGCGTCAACCATCAGGATTGTTGTGGACTCTAATCATAATACTGGAAGTTGATGTACTCCTTCACCGGCACAAAATCAGCACATAGACAATTAGATGAGCTTCGTAAGCGAATATAAGGTAACAGATGAGATCGAGTCGCCCTCGCAGTTGCACGATCTAAAATCCAGATTTGGTATGGTAATGAATTCATTCCTTTCACTGGAGACATCGACCTCCAGAGGAGCTCTTCTCAACCACGTCCTACCATTGTCCAACGATGCGCTGAGCAATTTCCATGTCAGACTTACATGTCCAAGTCCGTCTCTCCAAAGCACCCAGGCGGAAACAGAATGCCAGCAGCAGACGAACCCCTCGGCTCAAAGAGCCGGATCTTGTACGCCTCCTGATCCACGCCCTCTGCCGCACTCTCAGGGACATCCGGAGCCTTGGTTTCCGTCTCCGACTGCTCATCCTCCTCCACAAGATCCATGCCCACAGGAGCCTCGATAGCCAGCATCTCCTTCTCCTCTTCCTCCTCCACCAACTCCATCCCCTCCACCGCCCTCCCCAACGCATCCCAACTCTCCTTCTCCAACCTCTCCAACCTCTTTTCTTCCTCCCTCTCCATCTCCCGAATCCGCTTCTCCCACTCCCCCGCCACAAACTCCGCCTTCACCTGCCGACCCCTCATCTCCGCCCTCTTCTCCTCAAACGTCATCGCCGGTGGAAATGCATCCGCGACGCTCTTCTGCTTCGCCAGGACTTTGTAGATGTCGTCTTGGCAGAGCGCGAGCTGGGTCTTGAGCGTTGCGACGTGAGTGTTTAGCAAGGTGATGTCCTCGACGGGGGAGGTGTGCACGGGGAAGAGAATGGGGAAGTGCGTGTTGATTAGGCTGCTTACGGCTTCGTTGAGGGCTTCGGTGGACACGCTGGTGGGTGGGGGGAGCTGGTGAGAGGGGTTGCTGGTGTTGATCAGGGTGTACGCTGCGGCGACGATGGCTGGGTGCCAGTGACCGAAGGGGCCTCCTTGGTGGGTGGAAGGGGCCATGGTGGAGGTTGCGTTGCGTCTCGGATGGAGGTGAAGGGAGAGAGAGGGGGGAGGGAGACGTTCAGAGTTTTTTGTTGTCCCGGAGATTGGGAACTTGCTGGCTACGCACTAGGGAGCTTAGTTTCACGGTGAAGTATTCAGGTGATCACTAACAATGTAGACGAATCCACTTCCTGCCTCACCTATCCAAAACAACTGATATCCTAACACTACAAGGCCCACATCCAGCACCCGCACCCCCTTTCCTCTGCCTTCTCTCTCACCCTCTCCTTTCCTACCCGCCAATTCCCCTAGCTTCCCTACAGCACCTTTTCACCTCCAATAGAAACGCGAATCCTTATATTCTAGGCTTATGACACGTGAATAGACATGCTATTCTATATCCCCTTTCTCTTGCCGCAAAACTGCATGTTCTGCCAAGGAGAAAAGGCAGTCTACTCCCCATTTGCTCCATTCCCCGCCAGCATCCCCTTGCCCCAACAACATACTATGTACAAGACTGTTCGTCCTTTCGAAATATGCAGCAATAATGGCTACAAAAAGGCATCGAGTAATCAAATAAAAGACAGTTTGACCATACCATAACACGTAGAAGCAAACAACTCTGCAGGTGTAATGTAGATATAGCTCGTCCTACCCTTCCCCTGATTTCTCTCTTATCCCTATAATATACGCTCCCGCATGTCAACAGCAAGCCACTCTCACAAACTCCCCTAGACCTCCATCGCACTAAAGCAGCTTACAGTAGTATCCTCAACGCAGTCAGTCTTTGGCGAGCAAGCCAAGTATAATATCAAGTATAATAAAAGACCAACATGCCATGCAGATACCGAATCCACACTAGTTATCCCTAGGAACGAACCAGCAAAAGCTATATCACAAGCACTCTTGATCCAATTCCAGTTTACAGCGCAGAGCAGAGACTTTGTATATTACTCTATCCTATCCTATCCTACCCTCCCCTCCCCTCCAACGTATATTTTTCGTCCGCTCAGTAAAGAGCCTTCTCTTCTCTGTAACGTATAATAAATCGTAGAACAAGTGCACCTCCAACAATCAAGCAAGATATGAAAACCAGACTCCCGAACGCCAAAGAATAGAAACAGAAACAGAAACAGAAACAGAAACAGGAATTTCAAACGACCCGGATAACCGCCGTTGGTCTAATGGTATGATATGTATGCAAAGAAAACGTGACGTAACTCCCGCCAACCATGATGCTAAACGCTAGACAGAAAGGAAAACAAACGAACCCAGGACAACGACCCCACGAACCCAACCCCCTTAATGCGAATGCGCCCTAAACAAACTCTTCATCAAACTCGGCTCCTTCTTCTTCTTCTCCTTCCCATCCTTATCCTTCTTCCCCCCTTCCTTCTTCCTCGTGGCCCCCGTCCTCGAACTCTTCGTACTCTTCGCCCGATGCGACTTTGAATGCCGCCGACTCTTCACCTCCTCCTCATCCAGCACGCCCTCAGCAAAGAACTGCCTCGAAGCCCCCGGCGTCATAAACTCGCCATCGACCGTCGTGCCATCGCTGCCCGCCGCCACATCCGCAATGCCCCGTCTCCACAGCTCGATGCGGCTTAGTTCCTGCGTTTCGAGTTCGTCGAGTTGGTAGGGCTGCTCTTGTGGGGAGGGGGTCACGGGGCCGCCGAAGCTGCCGCATACTTCGAAGGGGACTTCCATGACTTTCTTTTCCTCGGTTGTGGCTTGGATGCGCTTGATGATTTTGTAGCCGCCCAGCGCCACGATGGTGACGCCGACGCCGACGCCCGCTGCGATCATGAATTGCGGGGAGGCGAGGAGGGCGACGACGGCGGGGAAGGAGCCTTTTAGTACGGTGAGGACGCCGGGGCCCATTTTGCCGACTATGGTGGATATCTCGCCGAGTGTGAGGGCCACGGCGGCGAGGGCTTCGGGGTTCTTTTGGAGATTGTCGATCATGGTTGTTACCGAGTATTGGAGGCAGTTCGCCTCTTCGAGGAGATGTGTGAGGGTGAAGGCCTTTTCTTTGAGCTCGTTGTCGTCGTATGGTTTGCCCGGGAGGGGAGGGGGCAGTTCGCCGTATGCGAGGTCCATGTCTATGTCTGAGGACCGGCGGCGGGGGGCAGGTGTGTAGTGGTCTATGGGCATCTCTGTATGGCGTCTCATGAGTTCTCTTCTGGGTCCATCTCTCCCTTCTGCGTCGAGGTCGTCGGAGTATCGGTGTCGGCGTCGCGGGCTCACGGGTTCGTCGTAGAAAGAGTCGGTGTATCCGCGCTCCAGGGCCGGCTTGGCAGGGCGGTGCGTTTTCGACCTGGACGTGCGGTGGGTGCGGGAGGAGGTTCTCGAGCGGGTATCGTCGTCGTCCTTGATGCGGAGGGCCTTGACGCCATCGTGGAGGACACGATCGGTCGATGCGGCTTTGCGCTCGGCCTGGATCTCGGCTTTGCGCTCGCGGTAGGCCGAGCGGGCTTCCTTGAAGACGGAGAAGACGTGCTTGCTCTGTATATCATCATCAGTATCGACCCATGCGGAATTGGATGTGCATGGGGCAGAAGTGGTGGGCGACTCACACTGCTAACCACCTTCCCGGAGCGATTGATGACTGTGATGGTCTCGCCGATGCCCATTCTGTCAAGCGATGCAGCACCCGTCTGCAAACACCCTTTTCTCTATCACAAGTCTGTCGTGCAACCTCCCACGGACGTCGCTGCCGGAGATCGGAAGGGGCAGCTTAAGCTCGCACCAGCAACGGGTCGACCCACAGAATTCCGAACTGTCGGTCAAGAGCGATTGTGTCGATGTCAAGTGCGGAGCTGAACGCTTGTCCGACAGCACAGCAGCCGTCTCTTTCTATAGGCGTCTATAATAACCCGCAGAGCACAAAGGTCGGCGCAAAGGTTGGAGTGCAAGATGCGCGCGCAAAGTGAGGCAAATAATGGTTTTACCAGAAGAAACGAGGACGGCCAGCCATTGATGAAGATGGCGCACAGGCCCTCACAGTGCAGTGCGGCGGGCGCCGTGTGACTTGCACCCCTCACTCAGGACGCACGCTTCGACCGTGGCCGCGACTCACTCTCGCCTGGGCTGTCTGCCAGTGAATCAAAGCAACGACACTGCCCGCGCGCCGGGTGGGTGAATGTGTAGACGAGTTGCGCTGTCATTCGGGGAAGACGGACCTGCGCATCACCCCTCGTTGGCGTGTCGCCATGTAACAGGACATCCCAATCCAATACACCCTTACTAGTCCTGGTCCCCACTGCGCTAGTCGCCGGGCGGCCGTCCATGCGGGCAGCGTATCGCCGCATCTCTTGTCGCTGTCAAACAAGTGCAATTGGCACGCCCGTCCCCAATCATGCGCCGCAGATGAGAAAAGTTTATTGTCCTGCATCGCCTGGGAACGTGGCACGCCCCCCACTGGACAACGCCGAAGCCTCGAGTCCAACAACCGCCTCCCGCACGCACACTGACGCCTGTGGGCATTCCCAAGGCCAGAAGCAACGCCCTCTGCAGGGACAGTTTTTGGCTTTCGGGCAGCAACAGATGTACCGGTACATACATCGTCGCCATCATCACCCCTCTATCCGTACTTTTCATGCAACAGTCGCTGTCAGAATCTTCGCCAAAAGCAAAATGCGCGTGTTTTGACAGTGTTGCATTTCAGCTGTCCTCGATCCTCGCAGGGTTCTTCCACGCGCTTGTGGTGTGGGTGTGGCGTTACAAGTGTGGCTGTGGCGGTGCGACGACGCCGAGATCTAGACTTTGAGAGACCGTGGGAGTTTCAAACAACCTGTGTTCGTAAACGTTCAGGCGGAGTTGCAAGCCTGTGGGGAGGGAGCGCGTAAGCCGTTCGAGGTGGCGATAGCCATGTGAACGGTGTGACGATGCTGAGCTGTTGCTCTGAGATCTCGCTTGGCGACTCAGGCCTGCTGCCATGGAAAGTTTATCCTGCATATCCCGTACGAATCACACGAGACGCAATAATCTAATATGTATCGGCACCCAAAAAGTGAGGCTCGATTTAACTTGTATTGTCCGTCGGATTTTCTACATGAGAGATGACTAGGTGGCCAAATAGGCAGGAATACATGGCCGACAATCCACAGTACGCCATTGAAAATAGAAAAATGCAGGCACAAGTCAAAACCGTAAGCCACCAATGCTCCCAGGAACTTGAAGCGCGACCCGCGACGAAAAATATGAGAAGGCAGACGAAATTGCAGAGTGATAGCGACAATAGTATGTATCGATATGTCTTTGTTTGAGCTAGATGCTGCTGAAATCTCTCATGAGCGCCGGGTGTGTTCGACCTTAGTTCATTGAACAGTGTGGAAAACCCCTGACTTGGTTGAGTACCCATTTGTGGCGAAGCTGGTCCTTCCTCGGTCTGATGAGAGTTCAGCGGCGCGACGAAGGTTTCTAATTCTGCTTGCACCACCGTGGCGCCTTGTCGTCCAAGATAGCAAGTCAGGACACTGTAGAAAGGAACTAGCAGGAGTAGCGTAGGCAGAGCTTGTCCAAAAGCCCACTGGTCTAACGCGTCCTTGACACAGGGTGGAACATTTGAGAATCGCGACTTGAGTAGACTCGACGAGCTCCATATGAGACTCACTGTCGTTGTGAAAAGCCCAAATGCGTGAGACCCGAGAAGTTGTGTATTGGCAACAACGTTAATGTACATGGCCATAAGGAGGCGACATGCAATCAAATTCCCACGTACTTTCGCTCGAGTACCCCTGACAATCCAGAGCATAGCAAATTCGACCCAGCGTTGCGGTGCTCGTGTGAAAGATGTGCGGTTGTTGCGGATACTCGGATACAGCATCAGGCTCTGCCACAGATGAGTGAAGAGCAAGATGAGGTATGATAATATGCCTGAAGGAGCAATGCCCTGACCGTTCTTGATACCTTCCCAGTGATATCCTACCGAAAGGGTAAATTCAGGGCAATATTCAGAAGATAAACATGTTCCTCTTAAAATAGACAGTGAAGGTGTCCAATCAGAGCTTATGGTGGGGAAAATGGCGACACACATCATGCCGAAGGACAACAGTAGCAATGACACCTTGGACAAGCGTAACAATGGTCTGTCGTGGTAGTATGAATGAATCATACTAAGGGACGATAAATGCATGGTTGATGCCATCCAGGCCAGGTGAATGATGGTATGGAAGTCGAAGGCAACGGTATCCATCATCCGAGGGAAGCCAGCTGCAAGTATTCCGATTGTGATCACCAGCTGCTGCTCACTGATGACGAGCGCGCCCTTCTGGAAATCTGTAACCAGCGATGTAGAAATTCTTGGCTTGGCAGGAATACTGAGGAAGTGAATATCGAAGGCGTTGAGCAGTTCCCTCGGAATACCCCCCATGGCATAGAACAGAATGGATAAAACCAAGGAAATGTAGGCGGCGACTGTGAAACTCAGGATGACCTATATATGTTCAGCCTCAGCCGTTCACCGGCTTAACTAGCTGCTTACCCCGATACCATTGATGTCAGTGTTTGGGAGTGGCCATGTTCGATTGTATGCAATAAATTCTTGCCCAATGCACACTATGGGTTTGGTTTAGTTCGGCATCTCAGATTCCCCAAGGTTGTAAGGGGGGAGAGGGCAAAGAATGGCTCCAATGTAAAGTCCATTGTTGCCTATTACTCATGACAGTCAGGCTGGGACTCAGCCTTGCCCTGGCATTTAAAACTCGACGAACGGTCCTGTCATGGTTCAGCCCAAACCACGTGATTGTAGTTTGCTTTTTGGTCCAGAGAGGGCAGAAGACTGGGCAATCGGAACACTCCCGGAGCCTGCCTCTGCGGGTACAGCCTCCCTTGACGATCGCGTGCAGAACATATGCACCTTCTCAGACCATAGGTCAATGTCAGTTTTTCATTGTCGACCAGGGTGAGCAGCTGTCCAACAGAGCACAGCACGGCCTTTTGAATGGGATAGCATATTGAATGTTTTTTGTTGGAATGATGAGCTTGGTGTGACAAATCGGAAGACAGCAAAGACAGCATGGAAGTGGTTGGGGAAGACAGAGGCGAAGAGGGCATTCCACGCACCAGTCTGGGAAAAAGGCGCCGCGGTGATGTGCACCTCAATCCCGGCAAGGTATGCCTTCCACTTGGGTCGCGCGCCAGTCAATGGCCAGCAACAGCAGTCGCGGTCTTACCCGTTCGCACGTTAGTCGGTGAGACAAACAAGAGAAGAAATGATAAAAAGTCGGCGGGAGAAGTGCCTGAAATCAAAACGAAGAGTCATCACCAGCTCGCCATTCTGACATGCTCGCTCGCCATACCGAAATATCGCGCGGGAGCAAGGGTCGAATCGGAAGCGGTGTGCATATCATGGCCGGGCAGCAATCAGACTGCTCAAGCTCGATATCAGAAGAGATTCCGTGTCCAAGCTTGCTGGACTGTTCCTCTTCCTCTTCCTCTTCGTCTTCTGACTTGGAGTATGCCAGCTGTCAAGGCGATGCTGTGCCATTTGACCCGCACGAAGACCAATCGGACGCCTGGCAGGGCTCGGTAACAGACGAACAGGATCAAGAGCTGTATTCTGTGCCGTTTTCGCACAGTCTTGTCTTTTCCGGTTGCAGTGCGCTCGGGAGAGCCATGTGTCCATATGCCGACGAAATGGCGAGAGAGAGGAGCATTACTTCGAGAGATGTTTTGGGGGGAGTCAACGGGGCGAGCGGTACGTGTAACCCTTCCGGACTTGTCAAGAATACCACGATGCGGATATTTCGACCGTCACACGACACCACCCGGCAGAGGCAGTCGGGATGGCCAGGTGCATGCTGGGATGACAGAAGAGCGGTCGTCCTCACCACCTTTGGTCGTCAAAGAACCCCACACCCGACTGCCCGCCCGGACGGCGCTAGCCAGGGTCCAATTCCGCACATCAGCGTCACCTCGACCAGAGGAAGCCGCGCTCGACAGCACGCGACAATGCCGCCGAAGCTGCCACGGCTGACTGCAACTCTCACTGACGGCGTCAATGGCAGGCATTCCGCAGCATGACGGCGCGCCAAAGACCAACGGCTCGTCGGAGCCGCGCAGCTCTCCCCGCACGCCCACCCCGCGGCATCGCATGAAGCACGACAAGTCCATTCTCGCGCTCGCCGTGTCTGCCAGGCACATTTTCGCGGGGACGCAGGGCGGCGAGATCCTCGTCTACAGCCTCGACACGTACGAGCGCAAGAGGACCATTGAAGCGCACAAAGGGAGCGTGCTGGGCCTCTCCTTGTCGCAGGACCAGGCGCTGCTCTTCTCCAGTGCGACCGACCCGATCGTCAACGTGGGCAACTTGCAGTTCAATGCTAGGTCACGTGCTCCATGGCTGACATGCGCAGGTCTGGGACACCACCTCGTACGTTCGCCGCTACACCATCTGGTCGACGTACGATGTCGGCGACATCTTCTGCGTCGCATACTCGTCATATCACAAGACAGTCTATCTCGGGGCCCAAAACACAAGCATACAGGTATGTGTGCCCAAGATCAACGGGGAGCTCATTCTAAGTGCAGCAGTGGTATGACTTGAAGGAGAAGGACACACGGCCCCGGCCAGCGCTCGCCTCTCACCCCTCCGAACGCAAGGACAAGTTCTTCGACTCGACCGGCCCCGGCGGCGTACAGACTCCGCGACCCCATGGCGAGAGCAGGCTGCGAGATGCTGTTGGGGGGCAGAGCCTCGAAATCGCCAAGCAGGACATTTACCAGTTCGCACATTTTGGATACGTGTACTGTATGCTTTTGGGGCGCGGAATCCTCCCAGAGTCGCCAGAGGAGGAGGTTTTGGTCTCGGGCGGTGGCGACGGCCGCATACTTGCATGGCGCATCGACCAGAGCAGGGGAGGGGCGATCGCAAAGCTGTACGAGCTGGAAGACGGCAGGGAAGAGGGAGAGTCGATCTTCTCCCTGATTCACGACGGCTCGTTCCTCTACAGCGGTCGACTAGAGGGAGAAATCAACGTCTGGGACTTGGAGACTCGGCAGCTGGTGCGGAGTTTGAAGGCCAATACCGGCGACGTGCTGAGTCTGAGCATTGGAGGTGGGCTGCTTTTCGCTGGCGGCATTTCTGGATATGCACAGGTACGGGCAGATGCAACGAGCCCCCTGCATTTGAGGCTGACGCCCGCAGAAATTCAACCAGCACTACGAAACGGTGTCAACCTTCAAGGCGCACGATGGCCTAATGCTCGCTTCTGCGTTCACCATGAATGACGACAAACCGCTATTCGTCACTGGTGGTAATGACAACACCATCGTCCTCTGGAACATCGAGGACTGCGAAGAGCCTGCTGTGGTGGCAAAGAGAAGCAATAACGGTGAGTGATTTTTTCCATTTGACCACGTTGACATGGTCCCTGACAACTTCAGATCTCATGGTCGAATCGCTCAATCAGTTCGTTTCATTCCGGACGGTCTCATCCCTGCCAAAGTACCGCGCCGATTGTCGGCGAGGGGCCTCTTACCTGCGATCCGTTTTCCAGAATTTCGGCGCAGTTACGGAGATGATCAACACTAGCGAGCCGTACAACCCCATTGTTTTTGCCAAATTCCGGGGTAACCCAGCCACTGCCGCCTCGCGTAAGAAAATCCTTTTCTACGGGCACTACGACGTGATTGCTGCAGAGAACGAGCAGGGCAAGTGGAAGCATGACCCTTTTACCTTAACGGGAGAAGGCGGGTACTTGTATGGTCGTGGGATTTCTGACAACAAGGGTCCAATCATGGCCGCCATCTATGCCGCCCACGAATTAGCCAATGAGCAAGCACTGGATGCTGACATCCTGTTCTTGATCGAAGGAGAAGAAGAAAGTGGTTCCAGAGGTTTTGAGCAAGCTATCAAAGCGAAGAAGGATCTCATCGGGGATATCGACTGGATCCTGCTGGCTAACAGCTATTGGCTTGATGACCATGTTCCGTGTCTGACATACGGTCTCCGTGGTGTTATACACGCAACTGTCCAAGTCGAAAGCAGACACCCTGATCTCCATAGTGGTGTTGACGGAAGTATGCTGCTCGACGAACCACTCAAGGATCTGATAATGCTTCTCTCTCAACTGACAGGGAGCCATGGAAAGGTACAAATTCCCGGCTTTTATGATCCTATTATACCCCTCGCAGAAGACGAAAAACAACTCTACGCTCATATCACCGAAACTCTTCTTCGAAGTAATCCGGACCTCGGAGACCCGGAGGAACTCGCACAGTCCCTTATGCTACGATGGCGAGAAGCTTCTCTTACCATCCACCGTTTCCACACCTCTGGCCCGGAGAACTCGACTATCATTCCTCGTCTCGCTCGCGCATCGTTATCTCTCCGGCTCGTCCCCAATCAAGAATCTGCAGAAGTTGCTCGGATTCTTACCTCGTTCCTGAATGAACAATTCGCGAAATTAGACTCGCAGAATAAGCTCAAGGTGACAATAGATCACCAAGCAGAGCCCTGGCTAGGAGACTACAATAACGAGATATTTCGCACTCTGGAATCAGCCATCAAATCCACTTGGGGCCCTACTTTTGGCCGTCGCCGGTCATCGGTACACGCCCTCAAAAACATTCCTGATCCCCTCGCTCTTTCCCCAATCTCCGCACCCGCAGACTCTCGCCCCTCGCCAACAACATCCAACACACTAGCTAGCGGGTCGGTAGATGCGGACACGGGCCCCGACCTAGATCTAGATCACAACTTTATGGAGAGAAAACCGCTCTACATCAGGGAGGGAGGAAGTATTCCAAGTATAAGATTCTTGGAGAAGGAATTTGGAGCCCCGGCGGCTCAACTGCCCGTTGGACAAGCGAGCGACAGTGCACATTTGGACAATGAGAGATTGAGGCTGGTGAACTTGTACAATGCTAAGTGTATCTTTAGAAAGGTGTTCAAGGAGTTGCCTACGAAGTAGACTTGGAGGGATCCGCAAAATACTTTAGGTAAAATAGCGGGATGTGATTGCCGTCCTGGTGTTGGATGGGTTGTGTATGGGATACCCTTCGAATCGAATTGTGTTAATTATTTCTGACTTGGAACAATCTTGTGCAGGATGTTCTAGATCTAAACTTGGTCTTCTTCTCATCTCGTTTCCAGTGCAAACTTGAACAAATTCTCCTTAATCGCACCTGCTCAATGCACTGAGCCACTCCTCTCTAACCTCTGTCTCCATCCGCTTCTCTCCTTCCTCCTACACAAACCCTGCGATGGCCAGTTTAGATTCCTCGCTCCTTCTCTCTCTCTGTGTGTTTTACCTCCCTGCCCATGTACATTCTCCGTATATCTCGCTACCAACCCCATATCTCCATTCTTTCTCCCCATAAATCTACATTCACTCATCATGTCCGTAAATAAACTTTTTCGAATCCTGGCCTGGCTCCACAACATCTCTCCCGCAACTCCACCCCACCATCTCTCCAACCACTTCTCCAACCCAAATCACGCTTCGTTAAACGACATGCATACTCCCCACTCATACGCAGACCTCTCCCTCCACGATCAGCAACAGATCCAACACCTCCTCTCCACCCTCGTCGCCACCTGGGACATCCGCCTCCACCCCAGCCTCGTCACAATCGAGCACCACAACATCTTCGATCTCGGGACGGTGCTCGGCGGTATCTCGATCAAGTACCTCCTCAGACATCTAGAGCCCTTTTTCCCAGCGAAGGATCCGAAGGATTGGGGAGTGGAGTTGCTGGAGGGGTTTGTGGTGTTTGCGCTGGAGACGGGGAAGGTGAAGGCTGGGGCGGTGTGTGTGTTGACGAAGGAAGTTGCACGCCGGGTTGAACACGACAAAATTGCACCTCCAGCCTACGAAGGGAATGGAAGGATGGGGGTTGAGGATCTTCGGTGTGCGCAGGGGATTGTTCTTTGGGGATATGGCTGGCATAAGGGGTACATTAATGGCACATTGGACTCTTGGAGGGTGTACCGCTCCGACCGAATGATTCCGGGATCCAGCCTGGAACATCTCAATGGAGTTAGGAGGGACTCAGTTGTCGCTTCGCTGCCCAATCCATCCGCTCAAGCCTTTCCGATAACGGATGGTCGCGGTGGCGGAGGAGAGACTGCCCCCTATGACCCAACGCCAGATATGCCACCCCTGGAAAGGTCTTCAAAAGCCTGGCCTGAGCAAATAGTTGCGGATTCGGACAGGGGAATTGACCACTATCGCTTCGGTGCTATTCAGCGGAGGTTTGAGCGTAGGTATTCTGAGTGGAGGCAGACGGGGGGCTTGACGCAATGGCTGCCACCCGAAGACGAGGGGGGTTTGGCCTTGGAATCTACTCGGGTTGGGAATATGCGTGGGGCGTGGGGCGTGGGGGTGGATGATGAGAGTGGGGATGGGAGGGGGGAACGGGGGGAACGGGGGTAGCAGCGTTGGATGGGATGAAGAAACCGAGGGTTAAACAGGTTATGCGTTGATTATGTGATGAGATTGGCATTGGCTGATTGGTTACGATGAAGTTGGGCTTCCTATCAAGTATACGTTTGAGATATGAGGCCTTGGGAGTTGATTCATTCCATTGCAATTGAAAGGTGAGATTCTTGGATACAGATTGTCCAATATTGGCATTGGTAGCGCAAGTTTGTCCACGATACCGCATATTACATAGAGAAGGCCTGTCATGACTGAAATGTCTTCTCATGCAATTCCATGAATCCGGATAGGGGTGTCCAATTCCAGATTAGCGGCCTTGGCATAGTGAATACCACATCCCCCCTCTACCCCACCTCACACCTCCTCCGCCCAACGCCCCTCTAGTCAAATCCACCTTTCTCTTCCCTCCTCACATTCCTCTTCCCCCTACCTGAGCTTTTCTCTCTCCTTTCTATAGTCCCCTCATCTTCTCCTCATCTCACTCCCCTCCCCCAAATCCAACAGTTATATCCTTCCTGCAAAGTGATAACAAGCACATACGACCATTGGTACAGGAATACTTTGGGTCCCGTCCGCTCCCCTATCAATAAGCCTGTAACCGGCGGATTAGTAGTTAGGTGGGTGACCACTAGCGAATACCCGCTGTTGTATGTTTTTGGTGTTTTTTTCTTTTGGCTGGCTTAGGGGAATTGGGAGGGGAGAGAGGAATGGGATTTGTTTTTGGTGCAGGTAGTGGAAAGGACAGGTTAGGAGGACACTTGATTTTCACAGACAGTGCTATTAAGTGGCATTATGTACAGGAAGCAAGGGCTTTCCTAAGATTACTATTATGATTAAATAGTGTCTCTGAATCGCTCGAGTCAAGATTACACTGGGCTGTAATTTGGCTGAGACGATAAATGAATGTGATGTTGTATTATAGAAGCCGACTCCTGCCCACTATATGGACACAACCTTGCCTGTCTCATCTTCGGGCCCCATGTATCTCATAGGCTGAATTCAATTCCAGTTCTGATCCCTCTCCTTCCTGCTGCAAAGTTGATCCATGCTCCGGTGATTCACTTCCGACTGTAGGAGACTGGGGCTGTATCTGGGTCGTCACTGGACCTGATCCCCATTCTTCTAGTTTACGAACTAGTTTGACGAGTGCGTGCCAGAATACGGGTATTGAAGTACCCAAGCCGACCAGCAAGGCGAGCAGCTGACTAGTCGATGAGAAAGGATGCTGGCCCATGTCGATATGGTTTATTCTCACCATCAGTTCGGTTATAACAACGGTGGTGACGAAAGCTGGCAAGCTGCCGAAGAGTATTAGAATAAACCGTATGGCATATCCCCGAAACTTGAGCTCCTCGATTTCCTGTTTGATCTCTTCTTTCTCCAGCTTTGTTACTTTTGAAAGTTTGCCTTTCTCTGCTCCCTTTTCTTGAGCCTCTTTTTTCGCCAAGGCCATTTGGTTCGTCCATGACTTGGAAATTCCGTAGGGGACAAGAATCAATCCCAAAACCACGGTATACCCAGCAAAGATCGCGCCTATGATAGCCATCGTTTTGAGGAACCTGACTAGTGTCTCGTTGTACAAGCTAACCGGGAAATAGAACGGGAAGATTCTGATGTCGCAACCGGGTTTTCGCCCCTCGAAGATACTGAACCAATAGAGTTTCACCTGTGTGAAGAGGTACATTGAATATACTAGCAAAGCGACACCGGTGCTTGTCCGATCAAATCCGAAAACCAGTTCGGTATTGGATACATTCTTTTCGTACACCTTCATCCTGCGTTGCAGCTTCTCTTTCTGTTTCTTAGCCCACGAAGGCGAGCCCTGTTTCTGTTGATGCTCAATATCCCCGCCTTTTAACGGTGCGCCCGTAGGGCTATCGCCCTGATCTTGAATGAAAGCGTCCAAAAATTGCACTGCAGCGCTATAAGACTGGTACTGGAAACCCACTGGATGTGGCAAAGCAATAGTGAAAAATGGCGGAAGCACAACAAGGGGTACGACGATGATCCAATCGAGCACGTAAACGCCATTTCCTAAAGAGTTCACGTAAAGGCTGATCAGCACAGCGAACGCGAGGACGATAAGGCCTTGTCGCAGTACGATGAGCTCATTACGAAGACCCATTAAGATAGCCAGAATAGCTGCAAAGTATTGGAGATAAAAGCCAGAGCGGACCCCAGGGCCGTAGACATCCGGGTTGCCATAGAGGTGACATGGCTTGACCGATTGAGCGGCAATGAGCTCGTCCTCGCCCACAAAATCTGTGACCGAAGCAGCAGGTCGGAAGAAAATCGCCAATAAGAGAATGATCCATATTCTTTGAATGGTTATTGTTACTGGGCGAGTTACGCTTGTTAGCCTAGGCGAGAACTAGGACTGAGATACTTACACATGTTTGCTGATAAGGGTGAGAAGTATGTTGGGGATTCAACTTTCAATAACGGTCAGATTTAGCTTTCAGCACGAAATCTTCCAGAGAAAGAATGATCATCGATCCATCTTTCCGCCCCTCCATCATTTATAGCGATTTCCTAATCAACATCTGTGAGGATAGCTCCGTTGCCTGATCTGTCTCCATTGAGCACATCTTGGTTCTGACGCCAGTCAAAATAAGCGATTATCCATGGTCAGACCACGTTCTCGGTATTATCATGCGCCACACCGTCGGGCCCGGAAATGGGGGTCACACGTGCCGTTCCGTTACTAGCGTTGCCTTACCAAAGAAGTACTCAGAATATTGGGCGCCTGCCGGTAGCTGGGGATCTCATTTGCTATGGGTCGATGAGACAAGGCGCATTCCCAATTTGAGCCCTCAATGTTGCGTATTTGGGACTTCTCGTGACCAACTTCATCACCATTGGCTGCTGAGGCCTAGGTTAAGCGATGGAGGATGGAATGGCTTTCTGATCTCGCGCCTTGTGGAATTGTGAGCTGAACCTCTAAACGTCATGCCATGAGCTGACGAAAGCAGGGCGTGTTGAGCAAGACTGATCGAGTGATTGAGAACGCGACAATATTGAAGGAAGCAAGGGTAGATGGTCCACCCATGGTGATTATAATGTGAGCCCACTGAAATCTGTTGTATATTGCCAAACCGTGATTCCCGACTGGATTTCCTTCACTCATACCTCAGTTTCATCATGCTCAAGACACTTTCTATCTTCCTCTTCTTTCTATCACCACTGAGCGCAGAAGAAGACCCTAGCCTCCACTCAGTTCACAGATGGAATTACCCCGCCACAATTGAAAAACGGCAGTCCGGTTATAGACCGGAAATCTACTCTTGTGGTACGGGAAAGAACTGCGCGGAAGCTTGTGGATCGAGTTATCAGACATGCAATAGTAGCGCTGCGATCGCTTTATTCTGTTATAATCCACAAGCAGGACAAATATGTTGTCCAAATGGATCCGGAAGTGAGCAGACCCTCAATTTAGTTAACGATGGGGGGTTTGAGCATTAACCCGCTAACTATCACCAGAAGCTTGCGACTCGGGTTACTATTGCGCACAACAATCGGATGGGCAGACATGGTGCTGCAAGGAGGTGTGTGCTCTCTACAAACTTTCCACTCATGATACTTACCGCCTCATAGAGTTTAGATCTGGTCGCCTGCGCAGCCCGATATGGACTCAGTGATCTAATGAGCGCAACAACGATGGAGTCTGCGCTGACAACCGTTGTTGTCACTCATCTTGTCGTGGAAACATCAGTTTTGGAGAAGACGATCACTGAGCCTCCAGCTCTTTCGGCCACAACGTGGCATTTCAATAGTACTCATGGTTGGAACTCATCTCGAAGCATGAATCCAGTGAATATGACTATGAGTGGAGGAGCAAAGCTTACCGTAGACGGACTCCTCCTGATTGTTGCTGCGGCCGTGGTAGGAGTTGGTTTCGGTTTGTGATAATAGGTACTCTGAGTAAAGAAAATACCATAGCTTGCAATTCTGAAGTTACAATAATTGAGACATTAATCTTTACTGGAATATTGCTTCATCCTGTAGGTTAACTTACCACGTTTTGGGAAGTTTCGCTTTTCAACTGATCTTTACGACTCTTTAAGTGATGGTGGATTGAAACATTTCCGGAACACACAATGCACTTCTACTTTCTTTTGACCCTTCCTAAGTGGCTTTGATACCCTCCGGCTGTAATTAGAAGCTATGAGAGCAGTTTATGAAAACTTACTAATGGCACCCTTACAAAATACCTGCTTGAGAAACCAAGCTTGGTTTGGTTACGTTGATATTGAGGTTGACGTGCAGCTACAGGACGAAGCCGAAGAGATGCAACTTCGTGGGGGAAGGTCTCTCGCCAAACCAGCGAATATCGGAACTCCCCTCTCTAACTCTTTGTGAAGATTTCTCCCTATTGCAGCGCCACAGACCGACTGGCAATCTCTTCTGACGCCAACTCCTGGTGCTTTGTTCCGCCGCCTGTTTTCTTTGTCAATTTGCTAAACCTCCTCGGCCTTTGATTTGATGAAAGTTTTCATATGACCGCATTCTTTGTCTCAATTTAGATGGCTTGCCTTCTTTGTCTACCTCCTTGGACTCAGTATGCATTGTCTCCTTCCGCGAAAGAACGGCCGTCCAAATCAAAACTTCGCCACCCCCGACTTGACCATAGCTCTAAATCTCAGTTCTGATTAAACATTCGCTCCCAACGGCTTTCCTGCTCGCATTTTGCACGTACTGAACTTTGTTTTCCATACATACCTTCATACATACGACCACTCATTGAGACAAACACCCACAAAACCTTCACGCCACATTAATTGCTCGACGAACATCCATTTCTAGTCTGAGTTGAGAGTTTGTGTGTCAGAGGCAACACAATGAAACCCAGTTTCGGACGCGATATGGCTGAGTTCATTAGCTGGGATGCCGGCGATGCATCCTATTTCGAAAAGCCAGAGTATGATGGAGGTTTCGAGGACTTTCAGGATTCTGGTGTGATTCTAGAGTCCGAAGGCTCCTACTATTCACTTAAAGATGTTGAGGTGGCAGGAAACGAGTTGAGGCAATATTTGATGCGAGGCAGCGAGGAAGAACTGTCAGAAGGCGACCTGGTGGAAGGCGGGGAGCAGCAACAGGCGCAGCAAGATGTTCAACAAGCAGGTCAGCAAGAGAACGCACAAGGGCCTAGGCGAGGGGACGGCGGACTTCTCCGCGCAGGATACCCACGCCATCTCCTCCCCTTGTTGAGACGCATTTATCCAGTGTTGTACTCGAGACTTGATGCAGGTGGGCAGCAACGTGTTCGTACGATCCTCAGCGGAATTGCGCGGAATTGGCAACTCCTTCAGCCGGCGTCTGGACTGCCTTATGATATCCTACCAACCCACCTCGACCGACCCGCGAACAAGGATGATGCATTCCTAGCCAATCTAGACATGAGGGATATGCGTAATTGGGGAAGTCAATTGCTCGATATGCTGCTTGAGTTGAGCGTTCTCACTCGTTTCGATCTCCAAGGAGCCATCGACCTTATCCAGCAAAGTCTGACTTTGCGACGTAAAAATAGGGATCCAGATGCTACGATTGCTCTTATTGATATTGCGTATGCCATTCTTTGGTGTAGTGTAGACCCCCAGACGGAGCCATTGCAAGACCTTCACAAATGGATAGAATATACCAAGGAAGTTGAGAGAGAAATTGCGGAAGATGCATCCCACGTTCAAAGTCAAAAAGAACAAGCCCTCCGAAAAGCTTTCTTTGAGGACACATTTAGGAACCACCTAGGGGAAAAGAAGGCCTGGGAACAAGCAAACGAACGCACCTTTCACTGCTGCATTGATTCGGGAGACTGTAAGATCGAAGGTTCCACATGTGATAGTTTGACCGGTCTTTATCAGCACATCTGGGAACACCATAGGGAATATCTCTTCAAAGAGTGGGATGAGTACACAATTGAAGTAAGAGAAGCATTCACATTATTAACTTAAAGCTGTAGCAGGCTAACTGTTGGGTAGAAAGTAGCTAATCAATTTGGCATTGATTTGGATGATAATTCTTCTCAATCAACTAGCTATACGGAATTATTGCATGACGAATTAAAAAAGTATTGGGACCATCGAACGAAAGAAGATGGAGACGGCGAATGGGTTTGTCGAATTCCGGGTTGCGGTACAGCATTTGAGACTCACGAACTCGCCATTGATCACTTAGAGCGTGATCACTATGACGTGTTTTCTGAGGCTGAATTGATAGTTGAAAGACAAGCACGCGAAAATGACGACCGTTGTGGACGGCGTGAACTGCCATCTCCTCAGGAATCTAAATTCAATCATCCAAAACAACACGGGCAATCTCATAGACAACGGGGTGGACAACGAGATGGGCGTGGAGGTAGACTACCAGGCAATGAACCTCCCAGAGGCAATCAACCGTCAAGCCGTCGTGTAAGAGAAGACATCAACAAACGCCTCAAAAACTTCGCTGAGAAATACGGCGAAGCGGAAGGTAATCTTGTCCGCTGCGGAATCCCAAATTGCCCAGATCCCGCAAAGGGCAAATTGTGCAGGAACCACGCGTTTTGGGAGGAGCATGTCCGAAGGAGTCATGCGTCATTATATGCGGGTATGGAGGCAATGACTCGGGTATGTGGTTTTGACCCTGGTGAGAACATCAAAGCTGACATTGGACAGGCTGGTCTAATTAGGGAGGATGCAGAAGCGCGTCAGGATCCCAAACCACCCGCTGGCGGTGACAATGACCATATAAATGCACCCACTGGTGGAAACGATGGCAATGCAAATCCGCCCGCTATCGAAGACGACGAAGTTCCCGCTCAGCTTACTGATCGCAATGGTAGAAATGGTTATGAGGAAGAACACAATGTGGAGGGAGCCAATTCGTTCAGCAACGCAAGAAGGAGGAGAAAGAGAAAACAGAACGATGATAAGGCATTCAAGCCTAACCCCAACCCTCCGAAGAGGGCAAGGAGTGCCCCGGCTGCGCCTCGAAGAAACGATTCTCCATCGGCACCGAAACAGTGGGGTAGAAGCAACATGGCTGTGACATCATCTCCGTCATCATCTAAACAAGAACCTCCTGTAAGGACGTCTGGGAAACGGGGTCCTGCAGTGGACACAAGGGAGGAAGATAGTGAAACACCGACTGAAGACGAGGACCACATAATACCTGCTGAGGGAGACGATGCCCAACAGGAACCGGAACAGCAGGCCCCAATAGTCATATCATCTTCAGAAGAAGAAGAAGAAGAAGAAGAGGAGGAGGAGGAGGATGAGGAGGAGCTAGAACAACAGGAACTAGAAGTTGTACTAATATCTTTAGAGGAAGAGAAAGAAGAAGAAGAAGAAGACGAAGAAGAAGAAGAAGACGAAGAAGAAGAAGAGAAAGAGAAAGAGGAAGAGGACGAGGAAGAGGAGGAAGGTGAGGAGGAGGAGGAGGGTGAGGAGGATGAGGACCCGCAACCACAGTCTTCGGACTCTGAAGACTCAGACCCCGACGATCAAGACCCTCCCCAAGGGGACTCTTTCCCCCCAAGCTCACCAAACAAGCCCTCGACCCCTCCTTCAAGTTACAAGCCCAGTCCAAGACGCGGCCGTGCAGCGGGACATGCAGTTGGAATCGCCAAAAACAGACCTCGTCGTGCTGGGGCAAACTACAATCTAGCTGCAGTGGCTGAACAGATTTCTCATATTGCGTGGGTACCCAAACCACCGACTCGGGCAAAAAGTGCAAAGGTTGCGATTCCGGCTAGAAACGTTCCTCTCCGTAAGATCCGCGAAGAGGTACAGGTACACCGCGCTGAAATCGACATCCGGCATCCGGCCGTCGACCCTTTCCCGATGCCGGTTCGGAAAGTCTCCGACAGTCTCTCGTCCGTTGTGGCCAGTCCTTCTGAAATCCTGTCATCTCGCATTATTCGCGATGGTAGTTTGACGTTTGAACAGTGGATGAAGAAACACGAAGATCCACTCGCCTACGTAATGCCCGACGTAGGCCAACGAAAGCGAAAATGTTCATTTGAGAATGTTGAAGAGGTGGTAGAGAATAAACGGCGTCGGTCATCCGGGTTATCGGAAAGGTATACGAGGGAGGCGCAAGAACAGTTGCAGAGGGAATTCTTGGAGAAGTTTGCAAGGGATACTGCCTTGAAAAGGGAGAAGGGGAAGCAGGTGAAGGGGAGGCGATGTGGGTATAGAATTAGAGCTGTGGGTTTTGAGGATGACGCGGGGGATGAGATGGAGGTTTTGAAAAATGGGAAGAGAGTCAGGCATCTGAAGTTACGGCCTGGGGAGGGAGTGTTGATCAGTGCAGTTGAGGGGTAGGGTAAGTGAAATGGTGCACATTCGAGGTTCTGCAAAAGTTTCTGTCGTTGGTCGCTCTTTGTAGTTTGGCTTCCCGAATTCTTTTATTCAATTTGACACATAGTGTGCAACAATATGTGCTTACGATACCAGATTCGGCATCAATCGTGAAGCGAATAGTCCAGCATCTCGCTATAACCTGGACCTGGGCAGTCAGTCCGGAGGTCGACAAGAAGGATAGTAAGATCGTAATTACTTTTACTTCATGGTTACAGAGCTGTGCACAACGTTAAATCCTGATATGGCATTTCAGTGAGCTCTTTACACATCATGAAATATTCCGAGCCTGAACTGAATGTGTAGATTGAGAACATAGTCACCTAGGTGTCTTTTGACACATTCCCATTATTGTTTTCGAGATGTAACGCAATTTGGGTAGTATCCTAAGCCATCACTGCCAGTGACGGATTTCAAGGATAGCGAGCTTGCACATGGTCACAAGACTAATTCGAAGAATATGTCATCAGTGTACTCATTACACACCGACATCATTCATGAACCAGAATCATCCACATATCACCTAAAGATGCCCCACGGGGTATCTTTTGACAGTTTCTTGATATTCCTATTGACACATACCATGATTTGGGAGACCTTTTGATGAGTTGGTATTGAAAAGTTATTTCATACATGAAGAGATTGTGGGCGGTTACGATGCCGGGGCAAAGAATCCGCCATCACTGAGCTCGTGAAACATCACTACTAATGTGAGGCCAAATTTGGATACATGGATTGGAACATGAGTACCGGGGGGCCTTTGGAAACAGTTTTGGTACGCTCTTGGAAGCGTGATACTATTTGAGAGATGTGCAAGGCAGGTGTCACGCATGAGCCAATTTTGTAGATGAAGAGCTTGCACTGCTCTACATCGTTCAAAGCCAAATTTCTTAGTACCCTGAAACATTTAGGACATATCATAATCTCAAGAATAGTCACGGTGCAAAAGCAAAGCCATGGAGACACATCACAGTCACAATCACAGATCATAGGGGAGCATAGATGATCTAACACCACCACAACTCCATTCATACACTAATATATAGGAGAACGCAAACAAAAAACAAAAAGCACGCACCGCCAATGCCTCCCGAAAAGCAAAAAAAAACAGAACGCCCAAACGCTTTTTCAGCCGTCTGCCCAAACCACCAAGCGGCCGTCTGCCCAACCACCAAGAGTCCGAACGGTCCGTAGACGTCCGCTGCCGAAGATTAGACCAAGAGATAATTCAATCGTTCGATACAAAACATCAAGTAAACCAGGGCTGGTGCGATGTAGGCCAGGCAGGTTGAACAGTGACAGGGCAGCAATCCATAATCTTTCCCGAGTCAGCAGCGAGGTGTCACCGGATCTACAACCGACCAGGGCATCAACCAGGAGTGCACTACCATCAACCCGAAGGGAGGTAGCAACTCGACCGGTGAAGAACCGCTGGAAGGGAGACCGGATCTACGTCACCGCGTCGTGGTACCGGATATACTTCATGCGCTCTCAGTGCACCGTCCGCGACAGCATCTATCCTCGACGAGGGTAGAACTGACCGCGTCCCTGCAGCATCGGGACAGGACCCGGCCGCACCGCCGCAAGCTGACTCGTCAAAGACGAGATCTGCGTTTGGTGGTGGCGGAGGTTCTGTCCCACCACATCGAGAACCGCGGCGGCGTGGCCCGTCGCGTCGTCAGACGCGAGCGCGGCACGCGCCCGGCCCAGGTTGTCGTTGATGGATTGCGCCGTCGAGAAAAATCTCGACGTCGTAACCAAGGCAGCTTGGTCTCGTGACCGAGCGGAGGAGAGGGAGGCCTCGATGGCCGCGAGTCGCTGCTCAAAAGGTCCGAGGTCGGGGGGAGCAGTCCCGACCTCTACCGCCTGGAGTTGGTGGGCCACGCCCAGCAACCGGTTCTCGACAGCAGAGAGGTGCTGGTACAGCACCTCTTGGTTGGCCAGGATCTTCTCAAGAAGATCCACCTGCTGCTGCGAGAACCCCTGGGGGGGAGTGGTCGCTGGGCGCTCCGCCGAGGCGGGGACCTTCGAGGGGGTCGCCGGGGAGGAGGATGCCGAGGGGAGTGCTGGGGAGGAGGCGGCCGCGGCGAAGTCGAGCACCAGCTTGTTAGGCCGGTGTTGACGACGCCCGACCGGCGACAGCGCCAAAGGCAACTGCGCCGGCCTCCACCTGGGGGCACCCCGCAGGTGGGCGGCCGCAGCCAAACCCCAGAGGAGGAGCAGGTACAACACCCACAAAAGGGCATTGTACCGCGCCTCCTCGAGCCCGTAGGGCGTCAGCACCGCCGGGCATCCCGGGTCGACCGACCCAACACATGCCCATAGGTGCCGGATGGCACCTGGGGCAGAGGTGCGGGCAACGAAGGAGGAAGCGAGGGGAGACATCGTGGCCGTTGATGTCGAGGTGGAGTGAAAGAAGTTGAGAAGGCGAGCGGCGAGCTGTGGAGCAAGCAAGCGATCTCAGAGTAGTAGGGTTGGCCGAAGAAGAAGAGGAAAGAGAAACAAAACTCTGGCGGGGGGGGGAGGGCTTCATATACTGGGGGGTACGCTGCGCGCTAAGCCTCTCCAAGTATAGTCTGGCTGGTGTTGCCAAAACGTGAATCTTTCCTATTGTTCTGCGTTGCTGAATAGCACAATGGGTGCAACTAGCCCAAACAGGAAATCTTTTGCTCACTACGCTCCTATCACCGATCTCGAAGACTCACTTTGCGTTTTACTGAGGTATACATGGGCGGGGGGCGGTGAAAGAGCTCACTGTTGGATGGTGCACGTGATTGGGTCCTTCACCCTCACCTTCACTTTCTTCGCAATAGTTCTCACGTCACAATCGCATAGAAAATTGCACATGTGGGAAATAAGGACACAATTTTGAAATAGTCCTGCCGCATATTTCACATACAGCAGCAGTTCTGTCATATCTGGGTAGGTTGATATAACCTCGTAGTTCATCTTCCTGCCTATGTTCACTTCCCGCATTATCGCAAGACCTTCAATACCAACTGAAACATTTACAACAATGCAATTCATCACACTATTGTCCATCATATACATTGGCACACATCAATCCAAAAATGTCAGTGTCTGCGATGAAGTGACGTTGACCGCTTAAGTAAGCATACAAATCACGTGATACGACCACAACAAAGCATACCACACAATCGCCGGACACGGTAAGTCAAGCTGCAAGCTCTCTTTCAAGATACCAACACAAAGCTTCGGACTATGTACCTCAAGAGCTCTTAAGCTTGCATGTCTGTCTCGCGTTATCTCCAGCCACCAAAGCTTAAGCTATCATCACAACACCACATCTCAGAATCGGAATACGGATTGGGAACGTCGCGACTAGGTTTGGTCGTATTCTTCAAACCATGGTAGACATCTCTAGTCTTTTAAGCGCCAAAACGGGTTCAACGACAGTCCGACTCACCTCGGCCATCTACCCGACGAGCACGACACTTCCACCCACCTCCTCAACGACCACAATCCCCGCCATCGCAACAAAAATACCCAATCCCATATTCCCTTTCGCATACCCGCTATGCACGGATCCCCTATACCTATCCCAAGTCCCTTGCTGGACACCAACGCACCTCCTACTCTGGGACATACCATCCTTCTCCTCTTTCCTCACCTCCCCGCGAAGCGCATTCGGCTGGCTGGGCCTCTTTCTCCTGGACAACCTGACGAACCCGCACGCCTGGCCGCTCTGGCTCGCCGTCTTCATCGTTGGATTTTGCATCTACATGGCCGATCAATATCGGCGACACGCCAACATCCAGCGCGACAAAGCCAAAGACGTCCGTGAGAAATGGATGAAATGCTGGACGAGCCGCTCCTGGCCTGAGTTTTACGCGCTGGTCGAGCTGTATGCACTTGGGGAGATTCCATGGGGACCGTGGGATAGGGGTGATATGGGGTTTCCGGAGTCGAAGGATGATGTGTCGACTTCGTTCGCGACGACGGGGCAGCAGATCAGGATTGAGAAGAATGCGTTGGTGGATCAGGAGGTGTTGAGAGAGTTGTGTCGGATGGGGATCATACCGTTGAATATGAGATTGGGGGGATTGAGGACGTATCGGGTTCCTCTGACAGAGTTGGAGAAACGGAATGCATTGAAGAAGGATATGGGTTTTTGGGCAGTTGCTATGCCTTGGATACTCTATACGATCGATCCGTTTTACCTCCGGAATCTCTGGCCCACACGCTTCCACGTCCAATCGAAACGCCGTGCGACATTCGATTTCCTTGTTCCGCTCCCATGGGGCTTCAAGGAACCCCAAAAAGAGTCCGAACGCCGCCATCAAAAGCGTCTAGAGCACTTCGCGTACCTTCTTAGTCTCCAGGGCCTTCCCTTTACTGAGATATGGCGGCCGGTATTTGATCACGACGATCCCCACGGATGGCAGAAGCACCAGGGTGTGAACAATATGCATCTCAGGAGACACGACCTCCTCCCGTTGGAAGTAGGCGCCCGCAGTCGCTGGAGATACCTGCTTCCATTCTTCAAGGACTCTTGGCTTGAAGGGAAGATTGGCTTTCCGGAAAACTCTTCGGTGAATAAGTTTCTGCGGAGGCGCAACAGCGCACCGCTCATTGAGAAAAACGTATACTTTGTTGTGCACATGGAGACTCCAGAGTACAGAGACGAGACTTGGCTCGAGCACGAGGTTCTTAGGATGGCACGGGTTGCAAAGCTGAGACCTTTGCGCAACGATCAGGATCTCAACTTCTATCTGAGGAGGTGTTTGCACAGGTATGGAGTGACAGATTTCGATGTGGACAGCGTGTTTCCCCTCGAGGAGCGGACCGGCCAAGAGGGTGGAGATGGCGAAGGTGAAGGGAGTGGCGTCGAAGCCCTTGTACAGACAGGAGCGGCACAGATACAACCGTCCAGAATAACACAAACAGAACCATCGCAGAGGTATACGACAACACCGAAAGGATTTGTGGTTCCTAGACTTCGGGGGGGTTGAAAGGAGCATGCTCTGGAATTGTGGAATTCTTGTCTTGTGGAAGGAAATCTTCCCAATGTTGCGTCTGAACCAGGCCATGAGGACAGGCACAAAGCGGCAGAGAGAAGAGCTTGAAGAAGAGCAACACAAGGACAGAGTTGAAAACGACGAGCTTGAAGGATACGTCGAGCGCAGCAGTTGATTTAGAAATTGGATCTTGTGCCAAGGAGCAGAATATTCATGGTTGAACTCCGGGAAAGAGCTTGATAGCCCGCACCGCATTTGGCCATATATTTTCATGATGGATTGTCTAGTGCTTTCCTCAGCCAAACTCCAATGGCTTCAACCTGAATCTTCTCTCCTGTGCCGTCATCAAGCAGTGTCCACAGCCCGTTTCCTTTGGCAGTGTCTAACTGCACCCTTTGCTCTGCATACTCCTCAAAGTGTGACATCTCTTCCTGGTCGTGAGCTCTCGCACGCCCAGTCCTGCTTTTCAAGTGGTGCCGCGCGATGCTTCGTTTCACCACCTTCGAGAGTTCAATAGCTTGATCAAGAAGCGGACTTTCTTGGCCGGTAGAGATGTGGAATTGGGGTAGACTCATACTAACCCCAGCAGGAGGATAGATACGTGCATAGGATCGACATCTAGCTAACATCGGGGCGATTTGAGACCGAGGAGGGGACTCTGGAGGTGAACCGATAGCTTCAAAGTGGCTGAGATACATTCTAACCTCAAAGTCAAGCGGATCAAAAGGCTGAATTGGCGGCGAAGACGAAGCGATTACATCATCACTATCAGGATAGATCAATTGCCCGTGTGGAGAGCGAAAGAAATGGAGCGGAGAGGCAAAGCGATCAAAAAAGTCCTCCGGTCTGCGGAAGAGCACATCTCGTAGCCCACTCAGAGCCGACGTGGGAACGATGGAACATTCAGCATTCCGCTGCCATGCAGTCAGCTTTGGTGTCCGCTTCTTCCGCTTCTTCGACTTCGTAGGGGCCTCTTGCTCTTCTTGCTGTGCATAGGATGCCATGATATTCTGGTCGGCAGGGAAAGATGTCTCCTCCGGGGCCCTGGGCTCTGGGAGCTGCGATGAGTCTACAGTGGCAATATCATCCGCGAACACCCAGTCAACAATGGGATTGTTGACTGCTGCGGCACCCATTCGACTTCCACCCAACCGACATTCGGTCAAGGCAAGCATGGTCGCCAGAGAGCCACCGAGAAGCTCCCCGCAGACTCCGAGTCGCGAGATGACTGGCCGTGAAGATTTTGGGCTGGTCTCATCCTGGAGTAGGTTGTCCAAGATCCAGTCGTAACCGAGAAGCACATCGTGTATTGGGGTTGGAAACTGATGTCCCAAGGATGCTCGATAGTTGATGCGAGCAACAGTAGCTCCGCTCGAGGCGCCCAGGGCAGAAACAACACGATTCTCTTCTTTCTCGATACCGGAAACAGCCGGCCCAGATGGAAGATAGATGATAATAGGGGCCGTGGCACCAGGAGAGCGAAATATGCTGAGAACAATTTAGTGAAGGATTCAAAGGATTTGATCGTAGCATTTCTCGGGTGAGGTGAGATTTGTGTTTCAGATTCGCGATGCGCATTTCGCACCTTTCGGAAAGTGGGCCGATTGCCATTTCGGGAAGTAAAATTGGCCAAACGACAATCACCTGCTCTTTGAAGGTGGAGATGCCATATCACAGCACCTCATGCGATATTATGCAGTGGGGGGCTTGGAATGCAAATGATTCATGAAGGGATCTGCACCGAGAAGAGAAACTTGTTGGTGGTGTTGCGAAACTACACTCCAAGAGGATGGAAGTGGAGGCATTTCCTAGTAGTGACTTCATCGTACAGCATCGTATGCGAGCGTATGGGCTGGACACGAGCGCATGTGCGGGACCATGCCCAAACAACAGGTACCAGAGGGGAAGCGAGGAACATGACTTCATCTGAGAGTCGACTTTGAGGCATGTGGAGGAACGGAAAAGGAAACATACTCGACCGTTATAAAGCCGTTGGACCGAGATGGTATGGATACAGTTTCTGGCGTCGGCGAGGAATGAACTGCTGCAAAGCGGCGGTTGGTGGCAGCCCACGTGACGCGAAGAGGGCGAAACGTGGAGACGGGGCCGCGCACGCGAAAGATGGTCTGGCGTGGCCGCATGGAGTGGTTCACGAACTGCGATGATGTGTAGCTGGCGTGCCGGTCGCTCGCGTAGAAATAAACAGTACCCAGTAGCACCACAGTGACGCCGTGCACCGGACGATTTTGAAAATATCTCACGGCCGCATGGTGTCAAGGTTGACCCGCGGTTGTCGAGTTTGACCCCTTTCCGGGGGCTAGTTTTTGGGCCAAGCCGCTAGCCATACGGCAATGCGATTGGCCGAGCGCACATCCCGTCCAACTGTTCCAGCTGAACGGCCGTCTCCTGCGCTGCACCTTCCCACGCTCTTTTCGACCGTCGCTCCTTCTCTCCTCTCCCTGCTCTCCCTCCTGCCCCTCCCTCACAGTGCGCTCTCGACTCGTCGCTGCTGTTGTGTTTTGGATTGGCTCTTGTCGCGGCTGCCCATCTTGCCCACCCCCATCCACCGTCTGCACTGCCTCGCGACCTGCACGCCAACAGCCTCAGCCCGGGGAACCCACACGCTTGACACCCAGCCTTACTGCCTTTTAATAACTCCGCATCTGCTGCCTGTCAGTGCGTCCCGCCACTCTCTCAACGGGAAACCTCTGCAAACCACCTTCTCCGCATCTCGCGCCCTCGACCACGACCGCTCCCCCCAAGCATTGTGCGGACCTCTTATCGCTGTCCCGGAACCCGCACCCCACAACGTGCCTGCCGTGCCCCCCGCGAACACCGACGCCAGAACACAACAACAAATCCGGGGCTGGAGGAAAATTAAAGACCCTGCGACCGCGTAGAGGAGCCCGCCGTGCTCCCGACCAACTGCAATGGGCGACGGCTCGAGGATAAGGGCGTTCTGCACGCTGCTCAGGAACTTGATAGCGGCTGCGCTGCTCTATGCGGTGATCTATGGCTCCATCTCCCTGGTGAGCGACCCCAGTGTTGCCTCTAGAGGCAAATTGGGCATCCCCGCCTTCCTCGACAAGGCCGGACCGACTGAGCTCATCAAGACCACCAAGGCCGGCCTCAAAGTCAAGTTTGCGAGCTCCTCCAAGACTGTCACCATCAACCCGCACGCCAATGTCTTCAACCGACCCGTCACCGCCGTGAAGATCAAGGACGACTACCTGGGCGCCCGGCCGCATGTTGACACCGAGGCCGACCTGCACATGTTGGTGGAAGAGTGCAGAGGCACATATTCGGGAATCGAGAAGATGCGCAACGTGTTTGACTGCCTGAAGTTCTTCGCCAACGACGAGGAGCGCTACTACAGCCTCCCTGAAATTTCTGCGCGGGCCAGCTCCCAGGACCCCCGCCAGGCGGAGTACGTGAACGCCGACGGCAACGACAACACGCTCACCAAGTACGTATCCGTGGATGAGGCAGTCGCCGCGAACGGCTCCAACATTGGGACCTGCCCCGGCCCCATCATCCCGTATCACGTCTACTGGACTGGGCCGGCAACCTGGCGAGTCGAGGTTTTCATTAAGAGCTACCTGTATACTCAAAATCTAGCCTGCTCCCGACTCTGGCTATGGCTTGACAGTGATCGTCATCCCAAGGCGGTACACGACATGATGACCAAGGATGCGCTCTTCGCCCGGTTCTTGCCCCTCGTTGACCGCGGCGACATTGTCCTCAAGGCCTGGAAATTCCCATCCCGGATTCCTCTGCCCAAGGACGAAGCTGGTATCAACGGGTTCGGTTTATACAACACTCCTGGGAGGCCAAATTCAAAGGGTGAAAGGGCCATCGCCGAAAACATTATTGAGGACAAGAATGGCCAAAATTGGCTTGTCCTGACGCCGAAACAAATGACGTTCCTCCCCGTTGCGGTCTCAGATGCAGTGCGCTTTGTCGTCTTACACATCCACGGTGGCGCTTATTTCGACATGGATGTGCTGATGCTCAGAGACATGCGCCCGCTTCTCTTACCAAAAGAACACTCGTTTGCCGAGCGATGGGCGGCCCATCCCCACCCGGGCGATTACAACACGGCTATCATGTCACTGACAGCAAATTCTTCGCTTTCATCCTATCTGCTCTATGGCGGCATTCGAATGGGTGTCAACTTTCATCCGCGCGTTTTGGGTCGCATGGCTTGGAAGGATGGCCGTGATCAGGAGTTTCTCATGTTGGAGACTGCCGCTTTCGACCCTATCTGGACCGAATTCAATTGGGATCGCGAAGGGCGATGCACCGTCCCTTGTCTTCGCGATTATGGCGCCGCATTCAAGGGTAGGGTTGGAGCACTCAAAGACGAATGGGAGAGTTACGATGGCCCACAGCTCGAATCCATCAATTTGTCTGAAACGCCGACGAAAGAGTTGCGCGCTAGAACTTCAGAAGAACGCCTCGCTGGACTGGATGCCGTGGCACCCAGCCCATCGAGACTTATGCGGCGTAGTGCTGAAGAAGACAACGTGCCAGCCTCGGCGGCTGCACCAACACCAAAAGGAGACCACAGCGACTCTTTCCAGGCGACTTTGGACGAGGAGACGGAACTGCGCAAAGCAGGTGTTGTGGCTGACTATGTTCTGTCCGTGGACAAGTTCGCACCTAACAATCGCACGTTGGAGAACTTTTTCCGGGGAGCTTGGACATACCACATTCATAACCAGGTAATTACCCCTCGAACACCTCTTCTGTCCCACACTCTGCCCTGCATGACACGGACAAGATAGCGCGCGCCCATGAGTAGCCCCACTTGCCCTACCTTCCCTTAGCATCCAATCCCGATCATGGCTAACTCTATTGTTTGTGTAGTGGCTCAAGCATCCCGAGCCATCTTCTTGGATTTCGATTCTAGAGCATGCGCATGATGGTTTCCTTGCTGGTAGCCGCACCAACTCTTATGGCGAGAAGTGGACGGGACCCGATATTTTCCCGTACAACTACTGGCCTGAGTTTGTGTGAGCACAGCCTCACGCACCACGACCCCCCTTCGTTATGGTTCCTATGCCATAAGCTTGAAGGTTGCCGCTTCGCAGTGTGCGCCGCATTTGGAGTGGGCGCTGATCTACTTCTCTTGGAAGGTGATGCGCGGTTGCCCCGCCAGATTCCCCAATCCGTGCATCACGCGAAGAGCTCCCCGCAAGGCAGACTTGAAGTATCGTCCGCAACCTGTCAAGCCCTCTCTCTCTCACCGCATAGTTCGACAATATGGGGTTCAATTTCAATATACATGGACACCCCACCATCATGAATTTACAAACACAGTCTCGGGACCCCTGGCTACACTATACATAACGGCGTTATTTATGGATTCAACGGCTGTCTATTACACGATCTGGAGTTGCTGTACGATGTCCTCGGCGTCCAAAAGAAGTTTTTATTCCTGTTTCTGATCCTTTTCACTCGGCGGATGTGTGCATTCTATTCATACCCCCTGTAGTACTTGCCTGCGTCTTAGCTAGCATCCCTTCGCTTCTGGTTTACATTGCGCATGTCCAGGCTCGTCTCCTCTATGGTCCTCACCTATATCTTCACTACCATAGATGGGCCGCAGATGGAAATGTGCCTTGCATATATCCCTGCATGTACATTCACATGCACATTCCATTTTGCTTCACTGTCCCCTTTACCTCGCCTACGGGCTTGAGGCGTTTCCACATCCCCCTTCTTGTTCGACGTGGAATTTTTACTGCATACCTGTCCATCAAACAGGATTTTGGGATATAGGCGGCGTTTTTTTGGGCAGAAGGGAGGCATACTTTGTTGATATTTGTATGAGAGCGCAGATGGGTGGGTGGGTGGGTGGGTGGTATACATAGATAGTATTGTTTATTGCGAGAATACCTGCGCATGTGAGTGGCTGATAATACAAGACCATACAAAGAACGGTTTGGATTTACTGCGCGTGATTGTGTGGAGGCGAGTTGAGGTGCAGCGCTCTGTTCATCCTAGGTAAGGTGTTGCAATATGTTCAACCTCTACCGTAATAGGTCCAGCAATCAGGCCAGAGACAGTGCCAATGCATCTATGAACATACTCCCCTCCTAGCAGCCTTCTCCACACGATACAATACATGTACTCATAACCAGTCTCTGCGTGATAACTCAACTGCTCTCTCCATCCCCCAATCCCTCCCTCTCTTACCCTCCCCTCTTCACCACACGAACCATATTCCCTTTGTCCCCTCACCAATATAAGCCTTACCTGGGCTATCCATCCCCTACCCACGACTTTTCTTCCACCCTCAATATGCATACTCGTACACGGTACCAAAACCCCTCGCCTAGCGCTATCCATCAAGGGAACCAATATTCCGAAACCGGGCTCCTCTTGTGTATCTAGCGAGGTAGACTGAGTCCTGTACCCATGATAAACACATCACGCATCTTCCATCACTTGACACACGAGCAACAATCAACAGGCTTTGCCATGGCGATTAATTGGCAGATGAATTTCTACCGTGACTGCCTACTCTCCCATCCCTCCCCTCCCATCCCCACGCCCGCCCGCCCCCTTCCTTCAAATTTTGTGATACCGATTCAGAACGCCTATATCGCCCTAATCCCCTAAACCTTGCTTTAGAAAATATTTTTCCCCTTCTCCCTTCTCGCCTCAAGATCCACCGCTTTTGCCCCCCATTCCATCCCCCTCGATCTACGAGTCCCACCACAACCCATGGCCAGCCGCCCATACAACGTCCAAACTACGCCCTCTACTTCTTACCCAAACCCTCCCCATCCTCAGCCATCTGCAGCCCGTATTTCTTAAGCCTGTGTCCAATTAGCCCACACCCTGCACAACAACCCCCTCACCAGCACAAACATACCTAATACTCTGAATAGCAATAAACCCCGTCGTATCCATAGGGCTAAAATTATCCAACGTATCCATACTAGCCTCCTCCTCCGAGTACAATTTCTCCGTCTTGCTGGACCTGCCGAGCACATATGCGTTGCCCTTGTAGAGCGTCAAGCGCACCTCGCCGTTGACGCGCTTCTGCGAGAAGAGCAGGCTGTTTTCGATGAACTCGCGCTCCGGGGAGAAGTACATGCCGTTGTAGAGCTGGTAGCTCCAGTTGTGCGAGACGAATTGGTCGCGTAGGTTGCGTACTGCTGCGTCCATGACGAGGCCTTCGAGGTCGAGATGGGCGAGCCGGAGGATCGTCATGGCGGGGGAGTCGTAGCAGCCGCGGGATTTGAGGCCGATGAAGCGGTTCTCGACAATGTCGATGCGGCCGATGCCGTGCGTCTTGCCGAGCTTGTTGAGCTCGGTGAAGAGCTCGACTGAATCGGTGTAGGTCTTGTCTGGGGTGATAAGCTTGGAGGGAATGCCCTTTTCGAACTCGATGGTGATGTTGGTGGGCTCGTTGGGCGCGGAGAGGGGGCTGTCGGTCATGGTCCACATGTCGTCGGGCGGGGAGACATCGGGGTCTTCGAGGATACCTGGACAGTTGTTGTTAGCCACCGGTTGCCCCATACCTGGATTCTAGAGGCCTTGGGTGCTGTAGATGCTGCAACGTACCGGCTTCGTAGCTGCAATGGGCCAAGTTGGCATCCATGCTCCACGGCTTCGCCTTCGTCGACGTGACGGGAATGCCATGCTTCTCTGCATAATCCAGAAGATCCTGCCTGCCCTTGAACTTGTCGCAGAACTCGGTCATCCTCCACGGTGCAATGACCTTGATGCTCGGCTGCAGCGTATAGAACGCAAGTTCGAACCTCACCTGGTCATTTCCCTTGCCCGTGCATCCATGGCTCACCCATCCACAGCCCTCTTCCTGTGCCACTTTGATCTGCGCGCGGGCGATGACCGGGCGAGCGAGCGAGGTGCCGAGGAGGTAGCGGCCTTCGTACGAGGCGTTGCACTGGATGGCACGGAAGCACAGCTCCTCGACGAATTCTTTCTTGAGGTCGAGGATGACCATCTTCAAGGCGCCGATCTTCAGTGCCTTCTTCTCCACCTCGTCCCAGGGCTCCTCCTGTCCGACGTTGGCGAGGAAGCACACGACTTCATAGTCCTCCTCTGTGCGTGCGGGTGAGTAAATATAGAGGGGTATAGATTCGCGAGACCACGCCTACCAATGAGCCACTTCAAGATGGTCGAGGTGTCAAGACCGCCTGAATAAGCCAAGCAGACTCTGCCTTTGGTCATGATGTGTGATTTCTGGTGTGAATTGGAAGGGGGAAGCGTCAATTGGGGTGTCAATTGGCGAGTCTTGCGGGCGGTGTGGTGTGAGTCTTCGCTGGGCGTGTTTGCGGGGTGCCTTGATAAAGCGATAAAAAGTTGCGTGGTCCAAGCTCCACGCCCGAACTCGGCTCAGTCAACCTTCATGCAGCCCTGCGGATCGGATGAGGTGAAAAGAAAATCTCTTCTGCATATCGTGCGCGGCTCTCAGCAGCCTCAGCAGTCTCAGGGGAACTTCACTTCTCAGAAGCATGGAAGCCGGCATGTGAGAGAAAATCGTGATTCGTGGAGGCTCCTGCTACCATGTGATATCATTAAATATGTGTTAGGTGCGTCATGCGCAACCCGTCTTCATCCCACCACAAGTCTGAAGATCAAACATGCTCGTGGAGCAGGGCCCTTGCCCACGCTACTGCTACTGCTACTGCTACTGCTCAATACACGAATCCCATCTTTGAAGACAAGTTCGATATATAGAAGAAGGTATATGCAACTGACAAAACATACAAGAAACAGCACAGACCCCTGCTGTCAAAGGATGATGAAAGTGGTATCCAGTCCAACGCCTGGAGATGCTTCCTCGTAATCCATACATAATGCATCCAGAACCCCAAAGTCAAAACTACCCACGGCAAACACCTAAATATTATCCATTTCTCAAAATGCGCTGCCCGCCACTCTTTCGCGCTCGTAAAAGACAATATACGCCTTCTCATTCTGCAATCGATCGCTCGTGGCGAGGTTCCCTGGCTGGAAATCCCGCACCTTGTCGTCATTAAATTGTCGCCAGCATCCCTTGCTCTTATCTTTGACGGCCGCAATGTAGTGTCCGCTGCTAAGCGTGCTGCCAAGATGCCATATCACGGCATACGCATTATAGATATATGGACCGTTCATCGCAGGATCGCTCTTCAACCTTTGAAGCGTGTGATTCGGTTCTCCCCAGCGCTTCGCAAGATAGGCCTCCTCTTCTGCATCAATCTGGGGTTCCATAAACGGACCGAGATCAAGACCTTGAAGCGGGAAGTTGATTGGGGTCAGGATCTTACGTGCGCTCTGGCCATGTGATGCACTGAAGCGTTTGAAGTGCATGACGAGGTAATCCGGAGCGCGAGTGATCGTAATCTTCTTCTTCGCTTCGCGGTCTTGCTTGCATCTTGGACAACGCCAAGTATCGGTATGTGTAAGTGACTCAGTGGAACAGTACGAACGAAGGCAATCTCTAAGATCAGCCGGTCGGTCGCGAGGAATCTCCACGCTGATACTCCAGAAGGCTTCGTATGTGGTACTCGTTGTGCCACATGTATCGCAAGTAAGTCGTGATGCATGCTGTCCTGCGAAGAGGCTCGAGATGATGGACGTGTCCCGGTGAAGATAGCGCTCCCATTCGATTTTTGCAACATAGGGGCGGGGGAGCTTTTCCCGAGTCAGCTCTTCGGCTTCAGTGAGCTGCTTGAGAGGTGTCCTGTTCCAGGTGACATTCAGATCTTCGTGCAAACAATCCAAGAAGAATTCGAGAAACTCCTTGGAGTCTTGTTGCTCATCGATAGCCCATTGTTGGCCGAACATCCCACAGAGTCTCTACACAATTGTTAGCATCAAGCAGAGCAAATGTCCGAGGATGAGTAACTTACCCGGAACGTACTAGGGCGAATGGAGGAGATATCGCCCTTGTAAAGATTGGAGACCAAGGTAGCGTACGCCTCAGGTATGATGCCTTTGGTTCCCTTCCAGTTGTCTCGTTGAAGATCTTTCGCGTACCCACCCATTAAGAAGATATTCGTGAGATCCGTGTTCGCACACAAACACTGAATCACCGAATTCATATAACAAGTTACTCCGAAATTGATGAGACCGGTTTTGTGGAGGCGAATCTGACCATGTCGACCGGGCGACACATACATCGCGAGCTGATTGCTTCGGCCTTGTGGTGCGACCTGTCTTTCATGGACACCACTGTAGCTGACTCGGGGCACAGAAGGCGCAGGACGGGACGGCGCTGGCGGGTAGTATGGTGCAACTTGCTGGCCAGGGGGAGGCGGTGGTCGAGAAGGGGGATACACCATTGACTGTTGTCCTAATTCTACCTCAGGGAAGCGACGAAGGAAGTCTTCAGTTGTACGGTAAACTGGCGATGTTGGCTCGTCTTCATCGTCGAACTCATCAGTATGCTCGAAGACGGTCCGTCCTCTCCGCGCCTCCTCCCTCCACCGTTGCTCTTCTTCCGCGTCCATAGTGGTATACGATCGCACACGACGCTTCTGCATGTTTATTCTGCTGTTGTGGCTGGCTGCAGGGACTCGTTTGATGGGTCGCGCCGGTCTCGTCTGCCCGCTTGCTACCAGAGCAGCAGTGGTGGACATTTTCAAGGCTTGCGTCCCGACAAGATCTGCCCATGCATCCAGACCTCCCATCAGGAAAATCGGTGGTCGTTTTAGAGGCTTTTCAAGGTTGAACTCATAGAGGGTATCGTACAGTCTCTTCAAGGCAGTCTCTTTCTCATTCCGGTTATACTTGGTTAAGAAACTGCTAGTTTTGGTGCATTCGTCATAGTAGACAACAAGGTCGAACTCATTGCGTTTGTCAAAGTAGGCCAGCTCTTCGTCAGGGGATACGATTAGTCGGTCCTGGAGTTGTTCGGCAGAATACCCTTCCCGAAGAGCTGTAGGTTCAACACACACGATTTGGTTCACGTATATATGGCCAGCATCATAGTCCTCCCGGCTTCGAACATCGATCAGCAGGACGTTGAACATCCTGATGTAGTCGTACAGTTTCTCCGCCGGTATTTGGAGCTCGAGTGGCTTGCCCACTGAGGACCTCCGTCGAGCTAAGGACTGTGCGTGACCATCCGTTTGTACTGGGAAATAAGAGTCCGAGTCTCCATTCGTGCCAGGCGCGAATGAAGAAACGCTTGACGCGGCAATGGAATTGCTGCGGCCTCCTGTCCCGACTATGCTTCTTGCACTACTTCGAGGCGCATTCATGCCATTCGGTAAAGACATGTTTCGCGCTGGGCTGTATGTCGGACTTGGCTCCTTGGGTAACGATGCTGCGAGCTCTGTGTTGAGAGGGAGTTTTGGCAGATGTGAGGGAGGCTGCATTGCGCGAGGGCCCAAAGGCTTCGAGGTCGCATATTCGGAGGGTGATGGCATTTTAACAGATAGATCAGATGCCGAGGCGGTGTTGACGGTAGTAGATGGGCCTCGAAGTCTGGCAAACCGCTCGGCGAGCTCGTCCCCACCAGGTCCGCTAATGGACGAAGAGCTCTGGTGTAGAGCCCGACCATGTAATGACTGCGGTTTGGGCTGTACGTAGGGTTTCCGCCGGGGTGAGTCTGGCGGTGCGGCTGGGGAATCTCGCCTACTTGGGGGTGCTGACGGCACATCTGGGAGCATTAATTCGTCATCACGGCGGATCGAGCCATTCGAGAGCCGGGAAGTGTGCGAGTAAGGGTCCGTGTCAGCAGCGAACTGTGAGCCAAAGGATGCGGGACGAGCAGCGAACTGCGCAGGTGCAGCCTGAGGGCCGTTGCGTAGATTGTCGTGCTTGATGATTTCTTTGACGTTCTTGAACTGGTTCTCATCCGCCTCAACGCCCTACAGAATCGTCAGCCTTTTCGGTCCCAGCCAGGTCCAGCATGTTGTTGAGGCCTACCATGCGCAGCTGCTTGAAATCGCGGTACATGCCGCCCCGGCTTTTGTCTATGCGGTCAATGAAATCGGGGTGTCGCGGGATTGCAGTGACGACTATCTGGAATGCGAGGAGATAGGCCCACCAGGCGCCGGCTGGATTGCGCGCATTCAGATAGAACTTTGCCTGGGTATAGCTTGCCTTGCCTTCTTCTATCAGACGTCCAATCTGTGGTCCATTAGTCCAGCATGCACGGGCGGGGCAGCTGTGCACCTACCCCAAAGAACTGCATTTCTCTCAGACGGTCGTCGACAGACGCTGCAATCTCGGCGACAGACGGAAAGGGGCCCCCCGGTGCCCGTCCCTCGCCTGCTCCACCACCGCCTCTCCATGCGTCGGCGCCATTCGCATGGCCGCCATGTGTGTAGCCGTTCATGGCGGATGTTGCGCGGGGACCTGGCGGCGGCAACGGGGCAGCAGCACTCATAACCGCTGATTACGAGTGCGGGGTGAAGCGCATGGTCGGGGCGCCGTGGGTGGGTGTCTGGCCGCGGTCGTGGTGCCTGTGTCTGGGTGGACGAGGGCGGGGAGATGCGGTGGTGCCGGCGCTGGAGGGCTGCGACACAGGCGGCGTGCGGGCGACGACCAGCGTGTGTGAAGGGCGGGTGCCGTGTCAACGGGCGGGTATGCACTGGGTGCTGGGGGTGCTGGGGGTGCAGAGCCGTGACGGTGCTGTTGGTGTTGTTGGTGTTGTTGTTGAGAATGAGGTGTGATGGGTACTTGGTGGTCACTGGACTAGATTCCAGGTTGTGCAGTGGCCGCCACCTCTGCCAGCAGCCACACCAGATGAGCCGCCCTCCAACCTCGAGCTTGGAGCTCCACCACCGACAACCTCAACCACCGCACCACCGCCCAAACACCCGCACCTTTGCACGCCGGCACTGCACCGTCTGCCTCACAACACCTCCGCGACCTCTCTCCCGCGGCCGATCCCGCCCCATTCCCACACCACGCTCCCGGCCGCCGCTCCCCTCCAGGCACCATGGCGGGCTGGTTTGGCGCTGGCAACAGCGCGTTCGATGAGCAGATCGGCCGCGCAACATCCTCCAGCTTGTATGTAGCAGAAACCGAGGTGCTCCAGCTCTACACCGACCATGGGCCTATCCCCCTCTGCATATAATACTGACTCCGCCCAGGGAGGACATGCCGCTCAACCTCGAGATCTCCGACGTCATTCGCTCCAAGACAATACCGCCCAAGGACGCCATGCGGGCGCTCAAGCGGCGGATAGGGAACAAGAACCCCAACGTGCAGATTGGCGCTCTGATTGTACCTGCTCCTCTGCCAGAGCTCCGTGTCTGCCTGGCTAACCACATGACAGCTCACGGATACCTGCGTCAAGAACGGCGGCTCCCACTTCATTGCCGAGATTGCCTCGCGCGAGTTCATGGACAACCTGACATCGCTGCTCAAGGCCCCGGCAGCCGTGGCGCCCAACGACCATGTCAAGAACAAGATGCTGGAGCTGATCCAGTCCTGGGCCGTGGCCGCCGAGGGCCGGAGCAACCTGATCTACATTGGCGAGGTCTACCGGACGCTGCAGCGAGAAGGCTTCCGCTTCCCGCCCAAGGTCGATGTGGCCAGCAGCATGCTCGACAGCAGCGCTGTAAGTCCGAGCCCATCCAGGCTGCCACATTCGCGCTTTCTGACCATCACCACAGCCCCCCGAATGGACCGACTCCGATGTGTGCATGCGGTGTCGGACGCCATTCACCTTCACCAACCGCAAACACCACTGCAGGAACTGCGGCAACGTTTTCTGCGGGTCGTGTTCGGGCAAGACGATCCCGCTGCCGCATCTTGGCATCATGGACCCGGTCCGAGTCGACGACGGCTGCCATGCGAAATTGACAGACAAGACCAAGGCAACGCCAGTGCCACGGGGCTTTGATGCGGCCAAGCCCGCCAAAACCCTGTACCAGGGATCGATGGAGCCCCGAAATGCTCGTATCGAGGATAGTTTCGATGCCGATCTGAAGCGCGCTCTGGAGATGAGCCTGGAAGAGGTCAAGGGACACTCCGGGGCTGGCTATGTTCCGCAAACACAACTTCCCTCATACTCCAAATCACCGTCTACGAATGGCGCCTCGAAGCCACCGCAGCCGCAGCCGCAGCCGCAGCCGGAGCCGGAGGAGGAGGATGACGCCGAGCTCAAGGCAGCCATCGCAGCCTCATTGGCAGATATGGAGGAACAGAAGAAGAAGTATGCTTCAAACTTCAAACAGCAAACGTCAACCTCAAACGGCGCGCCTATTGTGGCACCGAAGAATGACTACGAGCTGACTCCTGTCGAGTCAGAAAATATCCATCTGTTTTCCACACTAGTAGACCGTTTGCAGCATCAGCCTCCGGGCACTATTCTCAGAGAGCCACAGATCCAGGAGCTATATGAGGGTATTGGCAAACTGCGACCAAAACTTGCACGAACCTACGGAGAGACGATGAGTAAGCATGAGACATTGCTCGATCTCCATGCCAAGCTCTCAACCGTAGTTCGTTATTACGACCGCATGTTAGAAGAGCGCTTATCGAATACCTACAATCAGCCCGCTTCCATGTACGGCCTACCTCCGCAACGACCAGCTTCCAATTTGTATCCTAGTATTCAGCCTGGCATGCAGGAGGGTCAGGCTGGGGAATCATTTTACACCGGAAACGCCCCCCCGTCAAATGCCTACGCAAGGCCCCAAGCCTACTATGGCGCATACCCACCACAGCAGCAAACACCTGCACCCCAACAGTACAGTGGTCCGCCGCCGTCAGATCCATATCAGCAGCCTTCACAGCCTTCACAGCCATCACAACCACCACAACCATCACAACCCTATCCAAATCTAACTCCATACCAACAACGGCCACCAAGTTCATCGTATGCACAGAAACCATCTGCACCGGAAGCGTCTCCACAGCTCCAGCGCCGAGTATCCAACCAATATCCCTCTCAACCACCATCCGCATACGCACCATCACAACCCCCGCCATCAACCGTGTCGGACACGGAGAGTAACTACTACTATGGAGATCCGAATGCCGTTCCGTCGCAACCCTCTGCACCACCTGTCCAACGCACCCAGAGTTTCGCTTCACAGCCACCTCAGCCCTCATCCCCTGAAATGTACAGAAGCGTTCCCCCACAACAAACCCCCCTCTCACCCCCCACACAACCCGCTTCCGTCCAGCAAACCCCACAATACACAACGCATCCACAGGCTTCATCCGCACCCTACTGGCAACAACATCCCGAGCCAACACCCACGCCGCAACAAGCGCCACCCCCCCAACAGCAACAGCAACAACAGGCCCCTCCACAACAGCTGCCACAACAGCAAGCTCCACCCCCACAACAGGCTCCTCCCCAACAGCAGCAACAACAGCATCAAGCCCCTCCCCCGCAACAACAATATTGGCAGCAACCCCGCCAACAATCCTCAGCCTCTGCCCCGCAACATCAAGCTCCCTGGCAACCGGCGCCTTATGCGAGTGGAGGCTATGGACCAGAGAGTTTTCCGAGCGCGCCGCAGAATCAGTTACCTGTGCAGAAGGTGGTTGATGAGCCGTTGATTGATTTGTAAGGGGTGTGTTGGTAGCGGAGAAAGGGAAGGGGAAAGGCGGGGCCAAGGCCAAGGCCAAGGGCGGGAAGTGGAAGTTTGGTTTGAGAATGGCTGGGGATGGAAGGTGGAGGAATTAGTGCACTCGTGGACGAGGCTGGTTTGGAATGGAAAAGGAGTTTTGTTGTGTTTTTTGTTTGTGAGTTGTGGGTTGTGTTTGTAATTGAGTCGAGAGTGGATAGTGGATTTCTGCATGGATGGTTCATGATATTGGTGCTGGTGTGTTGGGGTTTTGTTTTGTTTATACTTGTGTTTGGGGTTTGTACGCTGGTGATTGGTTGTTTGGGGGGGATGGGGTGGGCGCGTGCGTGCGTGCGTGCGTGCGTGCGTGTAGGTATGGTTTGGTAGTATGGAAGGGATTGAGGACGGAGAACGAGATTGGGATTGAGAATGGAAATGAGCAATGGGCCCGATTCGTGTTGGAAATTGGTACCTAAGGCTAGGGATTGGAATAAAATGTATGTGTATGTTTACGCAAGAACTAGGAAACGTGTCTAGATGCGCAGAGCGAGCCATGAGATCTCGGACAGGGTGTTGAGTGCATTGTCGTGAGGGAGGGTTAGACTGTTGCAAGAAGAAGAGAGACAGAGCGGGAGGGATAAGAAGAGGAATTGGAATTTTGATGGGAGAGATATTGATGATTTGAACAAGACGTAGGTGGTGGGTGTTTGCTGCAAGAAATAGTATTTATCTAACGGAGTATCAACACCCAGGTCCTGACCATAACATTATTCCCGACAGTCCTTCCTTTTTGCACAAAGTCTACGTCCTCGCTCGTCTTGAATTATATACACTATCCTATCTCCTCACAACCTAAGCCTCGCCTAGGACTAACTCCCCGTCCCCGTCCCCGTCCCCCTTCCACTATCCCTATACCTAATATAACACATAACCTGCAGCAAGAAACCAAACATCTCCCCCTCAACGCAATCCCCAAGCTCGCATATATCCATATATCAAACGTCGAATCCACAACCACCTCCTCCATGCACATTCCCGACCATAGACAGTATATCAGTAGCACCGCAACACATCTACCCACCCTCGCATCACAACCCAGACTGCATCACCGCCCCCCTCCAAACTTCTCCAAAACATAGGTTTGCAGTTCCAGCATGTGGATCGGGAGGTTCGCTTGTAGGGCTTGGGGAAGCGGTCCGCTGGCGCTATTTTGCGTTCGTGCGTGGCCTTGGCTGTGGGCTTGGCTTGATGCTTGTCCGGGTCGGGGGTTTGGAGGCTGGTGTTGGGGGTGAGATGGGTTTGGGGTGTTGGGTCTGGGGGGTGGTTAGGGTGTGGTTTTGTTGTTTGGGGGATGGGCTCCATGGGTGGGCGCTCTCGCAATTATTGCAGAGGACCTAGGTATTTGTGTCTTGCGATTACTGGGAGTGAGGGGACGTTGAAATGGGCAATTAGATCAGTAGTCTGATTACTTACTTACGGGTTATTTGACTTTGGATCTGACGAACTTGATGCGTTCCCTGATGCGTTTGTCGTGTTCCGCTCTGATGAAGACATGGCTGGTGGATCGTTCGTGTATTTTGTAGCAGCTGCTTCTTTCTCACTCTCGAGCGTTGTCAGCGGTAGCTAATATCAGGGACAGTGACGTTTAAGGGCGATAGCTATTAGGGTATCTGCATCTGACGAGGGCCCATGTGGAGATATTGAAACGGTTACGATTTTATGTCATTATTAGAAATACGTGAGGGAGATTAGATGTGGATTTGATACGAGTATTGCTGGCGATGGCGTTGTTGCGATTGCTTTCAAACGCTTGATGTTATCGCTGGGGTCAAAGTATGGGCAAGTAGGTCTCGCGAAACGCCACAGTATGGCACAACTAGAGCTTCTGGACTTGGGAATTGAGGATCAGCATTTCGAACGTCCATATCAAAAATTGGCAGAGTACTTCCAGCGCGCGTCTTCAGCAGATTCAGTGCAGTGTGCAGAAATTCCCCCATGTAGGTAATGCTTGAAGCGGGATGGAAAGTATTACAAAGGTTCTCGTTCGGGAGCACCCGAGCGCTACCAGTGTGTGTCATGGTGCCGGGCTCATGTCTAAGCAGGATTGGAAAGACCATACGACCTGTCATGCCATAAATTACGATCAAATCCGTATATATCCCCGTGGTGGAGATTGGTCTATTGTGCAGAGGCTTCGGTGTGCTTATTGGCGACGAGGCGAGGGTTTATGGGCCTTTTTTGTCCTTCGGGACAATGACTAGCGATGGTGCAACAGTGAGTTGATCATTAGGCGTTCTGGTGGGCACAGGAATCGGGGTGCGATGCCGGATTACTCGGTGGAAGGTCTTGGACCGGTATTGGAATCATGTGGTCGTGGCACGCCACAGAGAGTGGAATTGCGAGTCTAAAACTCAATAGGAAGTGGGTCTCAGAACTAGCATGAACTGTTGCGCGATGTGACACGTACCTATGTGGTGAAACACAAAGGAGGTCCATAATTTCGATACTGTAGTGTAGTTGTGCCGTGACTGAGTATCTAAAATTAACAAGCTGACTGTGCAGAAGTTCGTCCTATATAGTTCAAGAAGCCTGTCTAGTAGAGCCAAGAGAGAGTCTTGCAGCATCCAGAAAGTATCCAGGGTGAATGGGAGTCAATGAATCCGTAAAAGTTTCGAATGCCAGGTTTGTACAGGTGATCTTAATTTACCCACCTTTCGACGAGCTAGGTTGTGCACGTAGACGCGTTTGACAAATGAATTGCTTCCGTGGTAATGTGCAACATACCTGTACACAGAGTCAGTAACAGAAGCTATCCGACTATCGGAGGAGTTCCTCATCAGAACCGTCCCTTGAATATCGACCCCCGGAAGATTCCATCAAATCATCAGCGGATATTGGGAGTAGTGGTGCTCTCAATATGCAACAGGAAAGGGGTGAAACTTTCAAACACATCAATCGTGGGTGACAGACTCAGGCCGGCTGGGAAAACAATATATGTGATAGCTTCCTCGTCGAGTCGTGTATCAGTATAAAAGCGTAAACAGGCGAGAGAACAGGTGGGTGGACGGTGGGCCGGAACTTGATCTTAGGTTGAAGTCTGATGTCTGTTCGATAATGGAAGTGCTTGCTATGGGTATGCCATTTGGGCGTTAATCGAAGAGATCGGTATACGGCTTAGTGCATCTCCCAGATCCACTCGAGCCGAGAAGCGGATGCAAGGCAGTTGTTGTATTGCAGTTTATTGACGCCCAGGGAATAATTAGATGCATCGAGGCGGTAACTCTAGGGTATGCGTCAAAGTCGTCGCAATGCTACACGTAACATTTTGCCATGATGACGAGACCTCGTATTTGCTTGCGGTGAGCCTAAGAAACAACAACCACACCACGTTATTCCCAGGTCAGTGAGCTGCTAGTCTCATTCACTTTGATCAAGTTGGTGGAGTTGTACGCACTACGCGCGGAAGAGGATGTTGAGGTTCGATATGCGACCCCGCATGGGAGGAAGGCACACTTGAGGGTTCCTCTGGTTCTTTCTACACCGTTCTCGCTCAGTACGCGGTTTCCTAGATTGCAAAACCTAATCTCAAAGTTAAAGATAATGTCAGTCCGTTGTTCTGTGGGGCATTTGAAATCATTCCGCATCTACGCCGTGGTGTTCCTCATGGACCCCGATGTCAGTTTCGGGCTTCATGTGGGGTTATGTGGGAAATCTGGAGAGGTGGGTCTATTCAGATCTGGGGGAGCTTGCGACGATACATGCTGGTTGATGTTGCTTACACACACTCCGTATTTCTTGGTGCGGTGTGGGTCTTTGGTGATTGCACTAGCAACCAACACGAGCCTTAGGGGACCTTGACCAGGAGATAAACCAGTGATTGGATGGGAGCCTTCATAAGGATCCACATGTTTTTTAGCTTAGGTTTCAAATCAATCAATCAACCGCTATCGATATGGTGTTCACGAAAAGTAAACCGTGGAGAATGATAACCAGTTGCTTGCGATTGAACGGTTCATTGCTGAAAAAGACACAAAGAGTAGGGTTAGTCATCGCTGTGGCTAATAAGTGTGGCTAACCATCTGCTGAGCGTATCAGTACGTGACACGTCGCTCGAGGAGTTTCCACCTCAACTCAAGCCCCGGTTGTCATGGCTTTGAGGCCCCAAGCACGTCACAAAGAGGATACTCTGTGGTTGTAGCGTCCTGTATTGTTTCTCGATAGTTTAATTTCCTGGAGGAGGGAAATGTAGGTTTATTCATAACCTGCGAGAATGACGTCCCTCAATGGTCAGCTTTCTCACGCTGGCTGCTGGTTTGCAGTTAACAACCTGATCTATTTTAGAATCGATCCTGAGCATCAGAACAAGCAAAGGCAATGTGCAGCAAAGCTCAAGCGCCTCACCGATAAGTGGGCCAACTAGAGAGACCAACCACGATGTGACCAAGAGGAAAACTCGAACCAAGGGACGGCAAAGACCGTCAAGAGACGATAGAATGCTGAAAGGAGTTGATAAACTTCTTAGAAATATCTACGTTGAGTTTTCTGGGGTTCAAGAGGAAGCTTGTGAAGCAGTTACAATCAAGAACTATGAATCCATTGCCTCGTACAGTTGGAAAAACATCGAGCATCCAACTATATACGTCCCAGGTCTTTCTCGCCCTATTATAAGGAACAGAAGTTCGAGCTAACCACACCTTAGGCCTCCCTCCAAAGTTCACACCTCCGATCCTCCCAGTCCAACTTCAAAATGATCAACTGACGCGCTCCAAACCCCGATCTCCAGCAGCAGCGGTCGATCCCCTCTTCGAGTCGCTCCTCCACCAACACCCTAATTTCGACATGTCCTCCATACACCTGGTGACCGACCGCAACAGCCTTCGCAAACTCCTGGCCTTTGCTTCAAATCGTTCCGAAAAATGGCGTATTGATGTAGATATGATAAATAACACAATGTTTTTCAACCTATGGGAGGAATTTCGGCTTATGATGATAAATGGACATCAAAACTCAGGTTATGGCCATGCTTTCGAGGATTGTGTTACGGCTAGAGAACCGCCACTGGAGGACAGTATGCACCATGAACGAATTGTGAGATATGAACTCGGGGGTTTGGAGTGTTTGGTCAGATTTGAGGCGGACGCTTATATAAGTGCAAACGGGAGCAACGAAAGTAAAGAACACTCAGCGATCCCTTCTTCAGATCCTCCTGCGCCAAAGCCTTCGAGGCCGGTCCTCAAGCCGCCCTATAAGCTCGTTCACGTTGTCTCTCGCGGTCATAATGTCGACCCAGATCTGATTGCCGAGATAAAATCCTGCTCGACGCTCAAGTTCAATATCAACAAGACTCTTCCTCAATTGTGGTTTTCTCAGACAAAACACCTGTGTGTGGGCCGTCATAAGGAGGGGCTTGTGACAGAGAAATTGGAGATGAAGGATATGGGGGAGGAGCTTAAGAAGTGGGAGGCTAGTAATCAGGAACATTTGATAAACATGATCCGTGTGATCAGGGAGATTAGGGAAATCGCGAAGACCGCGGGGAAGTGTACAATTATCTGTACACTGATCGACGGGGTGAAGTGCCTGCGTGTTTACAACAGAAAGGGGCGTGACATGGCAATCCGTCCGGAGGTTGTGAAACGATGCTGGAGGACTTTGGGAACAGCTTAAGTTACTGTAGGGCAAAACGAGCAGGTCTTAATAGCTTGGGCCTTTGGTATATTAACTACTAGGTATGTCATAAACTTTTATATGTCGTGCTTGCGTTCAGGGTGTTCAACCTTCTAACTAGGAGGTGATATGTTCGTATCCCATATGAACAACCATGGCGGTCTGGTCAGGCGAAGGGCAGCAGAATGAGTGCTGCAAAGAACCAATAACAGGGACTCTTTCGTCGCATGCTCTTTCTGTGTGGACCTCAGAGTGCGAGTTTAACAGACAATGAGAATCCTGTGACCAGAGTGAACGCATTGCAGCATGGCGTACGGTTCAATATTCAGGTGGGCTTGATTGTTATCTACAGCGGCTTCGGAGGCTGACGGAAAGACCCGACTCGGCTGCGTATCGTGATGTACCGCTCCCGAATCTCTGTCTGGTTGGCGGGGGTATTTTTGCAATCAGGAGAATTTTGTTGTAATTGGAGCAGCTATGTTGTTGAGCCTCGGAGGATAGAGCGCCACGTTCCTGCCGGGAGAAATCCAATAAATCCACTCTCAGCCTCGACAGGGAAATCAGTTCATTATGCACTTTCTACATCTAATTCACACCTATAATGTAGTTGGACTTCAATCCACTCGGTTCTACAGTCCTGTAATCCCTGAAGAAGTGCTCTTTAGCACGGTAAAACGCGGGGAGGCTATCTAGGCAAATACTTCCAACATTTTAAAAGCCACTTGGACAAGAAGTGAGAAAATGGGCTGGAACAGTAGAGAGAAAAGTGTGGGAGAGCTTTTCTCATCTGTTTGAGTTCTGCATTGAACGCGACAGGATATACCTTCTGGCTTTCGCAAATGTAGTGAATCGTACCTCTACCCTTTTCGTGAACGAAAAATTTGATTTTACTCCACAACCGCCGCATTATCGCCCACAAGGCTGAGATTGACATAAAAAGCACAAAATCGGCTATTTTATCTATTCTTTGAAGTATCATTGCTTAAACTTCCACTTACAGCGCCACGCCGTGGGATCAATAATGGTTATCGTAGCATGTGTGCTGGATCAACGGTCTCCTTTTATAGGCTCGAGTCCAACTCAAAACAGCTCCGGATCGTTCATCGGGTTGCAGGTTTTCTGATCCCCCGCTCTCTTAATTGAATCCTCTTGTATCTCATTTTGGATGATCATCACTTGCTTCTCATCTCTATTTGGAAGGACTGCCAGCTGCCCCACGAGAATCATTACCGGATCATAATGGCTCCCGGTACTACCGAGTACCCCAAATACTCTCAACCAACAGATTCACAAGGCCCCGTTCAGATCACTACTAGCGAGGATCCTCCACCAGCTTATCAAGATCCTGCGCCCTCACCTCCTTCCCAGACGACAACAAAGTTGGGAGAATACTGTGGCAAAATCCGCTGGTCTCACCTTTGGTTTCTTCTCCTCAATTTGGGTAAGTTTGATTTATTTCAAGACTTCGTGTATTGCTGACTATTACAGCGACTATCGCCTTGACAATCTGTGTCCTCTCCAGTTGTCGCGATGCATCCTCAGCGAAATACAGCCTCCTCAACCTTGGGGGCTCGACACTAGAGAAGGCAGTTGGCTGTGACGAATGTAACTTGGGCGTGTATCAGTATAGGGTTGGACTCTCTGGTATGCTTTTTGATCCTACTGTGGAACCAACCTTGACATGATTCAGGAGCTTGTCGACAAAGACGTGACGAAACCGAATGCACTCAGGGTTTTCCTTACTCATTCAACCTGGAAAAAGTCGTCAGGGATGGTGCAACGTTCCAACTTGACAGTCCCTTAGTTTCTACAACAAACCCTTATGGATCTGTGTCCAAACTTGCGATATCACTGGGAGTTCTACTTGCAATCTCGGTTGTTATTGGCTTCATTACCATAGGCGTCGCGGTCACCCAACCCTCCGGTTTCAGCGAAATCAATCTCCTCCCTTTGATATTGGATGCCATTCTTCTTCTTATTTCGCTTGGCTTGTTTTCTGCTATTTTCATTTTGGAAACGTTTGCGAAAGAGCCTGGAGTCTCCATTACCGATTTCGTCGGTGTTGGCGCCTGGCTTCTTCTTGCGGCCTTCATGTGCCGACTTCTTTCAAACCCAGTACTTGCTGTTGGCTTTCTCATAGTTGTCGCATTCCTTAGTTTGTTTCCTATAGCATGTTGCTTAGCCTGCGTAGGTGCATGCTGCGGGTCGTTGTCTGAGGACAATTCAAGGTCCTATTACTCGTCCGACTTAGTTACAACGCAGCCTCAGAGGGATGATCAGCTCATGGCAATGGCGGCTGTTCAAGAGACTGAAACTACGGTTGCGTCAGATGGTTCTTATTTTCAAAGAGTTCGAACGGCATATGCTGTAGTAACAACTATCTAAGCCTACTTGGGAATACGCTACATCAATCCATAAACCTTCTGAGAAAGCTGATTTAATCAAACTTTTAAGCGGACCTTCGCATAATGACTTTCATCTGTGTTGGTAAATCTATTCATGAAAGAACATTCTGCAAGGATTATTAATCGTGTCGCTATGACTGTGGCATGAGGAGCGGGGAATGAGAAAACACTGCCTATCTTTCTTGATCTAGCTCATGCTTGCGTCCCACCCGACAGAGATCTGAACGTCTAAGAAACCATCTCCCAGGTTGGAAGACTTCGTTATAACAGACCATGTGAATAATTAGGGTTGTATCACACTGAAATTCCCACTTGTTTGCTTCCGGTCCAATGTAGGGAAGTGATGCCCAATATTCCACCTCGAGCGGCGCGACACACTCGCTAAGAATGAGCTGAGACTGCGAATCCATCAATAGCATTGTGAATTGGAGCCGACAATGTTGGTATTGGCTCCGCCTGTATTTCTGAAAGCAGCAACTTGCGCGTTATGATCTCCAGTCCCTTTTGCCGACTGCCGAACATCGATCCTTCTATAGATGGTCATGTAGATAAGGTTTACGATGTCTAACTGCTCGAAGTAAATGTGTTAGCAATAAGCAAATCATACGTGAAAGACTGCTGCCAAACCGACTCGCAACTGCGAACTTGTTGCGGGATCTTCAGCCAGCCGTCTATTCTATTTTCGCAGATACGAGTTGTGCGTCCATCTGGGTGCTCCATGTGCAGTGATGCGAGCCACCGTATTATACAGTTCGACACTGGGCTAGTCAATGTCAACCACGAATTCAAATTAAACATAGTATCGAAAGCTCATGTGAAGGTTCGCAGACAACAACCTGTGCCATCCTCAACATCGCATGTTGTAGTACGACAGCGAACCGCACTAACCGTCTGACATGAGCCACACACCGGTTTCGGAAAATGGTCTTCTTGTTGTGCGTTATGGGGGTATCGTTTTCGAAGGGTCGCGGCCAAATGCTCTGTTCGTTCAGTTTTGCTGTGTTGAATATTATCAACTCCTTCCAAGACGAGTAGTAGGTGACAAGGACGCGGGTACACGAGAGTTTTTGACGCTGATGAAAGTCTGCAGTTATCCCGTAGCGTCTGGAACTATTGCCCATGCTGACACGAATGATTATGATACGAAGAGCGCGGGCACGACGCCCAACTCTGGGTTCTTTCATTCGCTTCATGTTAAAACGAGAGGTGTTTAGCAGGGCAACAATAAAGTGAGAGAGAAATCTTGCCAAGAAATCCAGATGTATGAAAGATCTTGAAGATGAAGCCATGAGGTTCAAGTAAAGCGCAACAATATGGCTCTTAATTTGTTCCTCCACGGGTGGGTCAGGCCCAGAGTCGAGGCTCGCAGCTCGGAATACGAGAGGAAGGATGGGGGCCAATTTTTGAAACTCAGGACATCCCCAAGAAATTGCAAAGTAAATTCAGATTGGCGGCGTGACAATGGACACCAGAGAGAAGGCAAGCTTGCGAACTTAAGAGTAAAGAGGAAGTGCATCGTCAGCAGAAAGTCGCTGTGGTATGGCCAAGACCTGTAGGCTGACATCGTGCGATTGACCGGATTCGGCTAATCTGGCCATTTTGGTATTTTGAGTGTTGACTAGTACGTGGCATGGGGTTATGACGGCATGGCCTCCAAGGTTGATTTCAGCCTCAGACCACCGCCAGCCATCGGACGTTCCGAGTGACCACATTACATTGGCCATGTGGATACCGGGCCTCAGGCGGCATCGATGAGCCACAGACTCACATTCCATCACGGAGGAGAAGTGCAAATGTTGGCGCGATCGTCAACGAAGGTGATGTGAGAAGAAAATGCGCTTGAGCACCTAGCGGCCTGAAGATCGACGTGCACATCGTTTTTTCGGAGCGTTGAGGTGGTTGTGATAGTGATGCAGCGGCGGGATTTGAGCAACGGCCGTAACGTTCGCCCGCAACGCCGACCACCGACCGGTTTCCGCTCCGCCCTTTGTGCGTTCTCGTTTCTGCCACGCTTCAGCGCTGCTCCGCCTCTGACTGACGCATCGACAATCCCGGTGTAGGTCTTTATGCGCACCAATCGAATTCCTTGCGACCAGCCACCAGGACCCTTTCATACACACTAGCACCTATTCGAGGGTGGCTTGCGAAAGATCCCAGGCGCCCAGCCAAGGACCGCGCGTAGGGCACCTCGCATCATGAACTTATTCGGAGGCTGTATTTCCCCCGACATCTGTGTGAGGTACGCATGTCGAATGGCTGGGCAGCTAGTGGTCGCAGCATGCGACAGGAATAGGCTCACTATTAGCCAAGCCATGTGTGACTTGCAGAGACAAGGGGAGGGCATACTCCGATAACACGTTCGGCCTGGAACGGCACCAGAGATATAAGGCACTCGTCTGCCTCCTGTTGCTGTTTCCCCCATCTCACCTCACACACATAAGCCTGCACACGCCTTCTCTTCTCCTCTTCTCCTCTTCTCTTCATCAAACCTTTCGATATTCGCCACACCTTTCACCCTTTCTACCTCTCGCCAACGCCAAAATGACTATCCCACCCCCCTCCCCCGAGTTTTGTACGAAAATCACCGATGTCTGCACGATCGAAGGAACTCTCTATGGCTACCGACCAAGTATGGGCGCCAATGTCTTTTTCGCCGCATTCTTCGGTGTGTGTCTGCTCTACCAGATTGTCTGTGGTATCAAATACCGAACCTGGACCTTCATGATTGGTCTCGGCTTGGGATGTCTTGGAGAACTCATCGGATATGTCGGCCGCATCATGATGAACAATAACCCTTACGACGACTTCGGTTTCCAGATGCAGATTTGCTGCTTGATTATCTCGCCCGCTTTCGTTGCTGGTGGCGTCTACCTCACCCTCAAGCACATCGTCATTCATTTCGGAGAAGAGTGGTCTCGCCTGAAGCCTGGACTCTATACTTGGATCTTCATCTGCTCCGACATTTTCTCCCTCGTCCTCCAGGGCGCCGGTGGTGGTATTGCTGCTACGGCCGAAGATGGTGCCAGTCTGCAGGAAGTTGGTACCAACCTCATGATCGCTGGTATCGTCTTCCAGGTCGTGGTTCTCATCTTCTTCGGATACTTCCTCGGCGAATACACCTTCCGCACCTACCGTCGCCGCGACAGACTGTCTGCCGAAAGCATGAAGCTCTTCCATGACACCAAGTTCCGATGCTTCGTCGTTGCTGTCATAGTGGCTTACCTTGGCATATTCATCCGTTGTGTCTACCGTATCCCCGAATTGACCGGTGGCTGGAGGAACGAGCTTATGAGGAACGAGGTTGATTTCATCATCCTCGAGGGTGCTATGATTGTTCTCTCTGTTCTCTTCCTCACCGTCTTCCACCCTGGATACTGCTTCCCGGCCCTCGGAAGCACCATCGGGAAGCAGAAGCGCGAGAAGTCTCTCGGATCTGACAGCGAGATGGTTGATCGTGCTTAGGCTCCTTGCATACAAGATTGTTCCCCACTTCAAAACACCCCCTTTGGCTTTTCTTTTGTAGTACAATTCCCCCCGGCGTATGGGAGATACTAGCATGAAGCTTGTTTAGAGATGCGCGGTAATAACTCAAGCGTTTGGAATGGGCATGGATATTGTATGAATTGGCGATTGGCCTTCGATTTAGAATTAAACGTAGTCGCATTACAACATTTTTATCATCGCATTCTTCAGAACTGGTGCCCTAGGTACTCGCTGCTTTTTTCTTTCACAGAAGAAAAGTTCGACAGCACGGACGAAAGTCGGAAACACGAGAGACGCTTGATATGGACGCCTTAATCCTGCCAACACCCACCCCCTTCACCAGGCTCTGCCGTTGTTCATTCCCCCGGCTAATTTTTGTGTGTTTTGTTCACAAACCCTCTCACTGCAGTAGTTCTCACGCCCCGCCTGGGTGTCATTGTTGTCCCCTCGCCAACACTGAGTCCACAACATTTGCGTTAGGCCTGAATGCCCGCCTATGTTGATCTTCAGCGTCACCAACACATATTCATCTGCGCATCATCCATAGCGCTCTCTGTGACATACGGCCGTATGAGAACCCATAATGCGTAGCTTGGGTTTAATTGCAGTCCATCCTCTCTTCCTTCCCCCAGCCACATCCTCCTCCTCCTCGCAACCGTCGCTCCAAACGTCAAAGTCTCAAACAACTTGCCTGTCAACAAGCATGGAAGTAATTCCAACACAGTAATTAGGCCCATCTTCCAATCAGACAATGCGGTCTGCTCCTCTTCCACCAATTATCAACCCGCAAGGCAGATTAGAACCCCATATCACATCTGCTATTATGCGAGCGCTTGCTCTTACTCTTCGAATACTATTGCATCCATGCATTCTGTCAACTGTGAAAATTTTATCGCCGTCTGTGCCTCTGCCACCACGGCATTCTTTGCATCACCATAAGCCTTCGTGTAGACCCTGGGTTGTTTCGCGTTTGGGGGGCGAATCGCCAGGAGGATTGACTGTCGTGCGAGAATGCAACGTGCTGTGGCGGGTATCGTTGGTGCTGAGCCGACACGCGCGTTCTGTGGGGGCCGGGTCGGGGGCGTGGCATCCGTGCTTCTTGAAGTTTCATTCTTGTGGTAGGAAGATGTAGATGAGTAAGAAAGGATCTGGGGTTTGTTATTGGGAAGCTAGGGTGTTGCGAAAATGGGATGTGTTAGGTTGATTGAGCGGGAGGAATGTTCTTGTGATGATGTTAGGGTGATGTGGGTGACAGTGACAACGTACGCCTCCACGAAGAATGCTTCCTCCCGTTCGAAAAGGAAATTGTGGATAGGCAACTCAGAATTCGAAGCTTCCAAGGTTACCAAAAATGTAGATTCAATCCCACTTGCTAGCACATCGATTCATAAATTCGCGGATGTCTAGGGCTTGACATTACTGAATGTCCGACGAAGTTGCTCAGAGACAGAATATCAAAGCCTTAAATTCAGATCAGAGTTTGCTATAATGGCTTCAACAGGATTTATTGGTTGGAAAATCATTACACTTTGATCACATGTATCTACTCACTGTTCCTATGGTACACGCGAGCGTATACAATTCAATGAGGCTCTAACCCTTCTTTTGAAAGGCAAACGTGATTCGCTAAAAACACGTATCTCTCAGGTGTGTGGATGACAACGGCGCGAGACCTAATCAGTTGCGACGAGGCGGTGCTGCATCTGTGGACTTGGCACAGAGTGAATAGCCATGTATGTACATGTACATGTCCACGTATACATGTTTCCCAGCCGTCTAACACACTCACGATGAACTGAATCACATCAAATATCTCGTACTGAGTAATAGAGTCATAGGAAGCTAGAATCCTTCCCACATTCATATGGGGTTTATTATACGACATTGTGACGCATTGCGGCCAATTGAGTGTGCAGTTGTCATCATGTAAGCAAGGCTGAAGAAAGCCAGGCAAAGCAGCAAATTCAAAACCGGCGCCTGGAGTTTTCGGCCTGTCGGGTTCCTTCCCCGCTTCACACTCCTCAAAGTTCACCAACCCAAATGTGAAAGATGACTCCGTCGGACCTGCAATGGATATTCGACAGGGAACGAGGAGAATATTATCGCTGGGATGAACGAGGGCACAAGGAAGTGTACCGTAACCCGTGGGTAGCACAGTATAGCGGGTATGTGGGCCACCCAGGTTTTGCTATGTACACACAGCCGAACAGGCAGCCAATGTTTCCTTACCCGTCCGTGGCTAATCAACTCCAAAGAGCAGCCGGTAAGTCATCGGAATTTCAAATGCCTCCCTTATTTTACTCTGAACAATAGTATCCTGACTGTAGGAGCAGGCGAATCAACCCAATTCAATGCTGTATCGCAGAGTTATAGTCAGCTGTATAATCACCCGTCATCTCCAACTGAAAGACACACCATTTCCGATGCGAGTGAAAGCTCCTTGAATTCCATCCAGAACTACATGACCGATATGATCCAGCGTGCCAATTTCAACACCACATACGATTATTTTGGGAGTAAGGAAGCATTCCCAGAATTCAAGAAACAACAGTCAGCACAAACATTCTTCTGCACGGGAAAGGCCTTCAGAGCTATATGGCCACGGATTCCAGGGACCGGGTATCCAGTCCAACGGTTTGTTGTCATAAAAGAAGGCAGCGATTCTTGTGAATGCTTGTAAGTTACGCACATTATTCCTTCCATTGTATCTTCAAGTCCATATATCCTTGACTTGGCTTTGCGTCCTTTTATCCTCAATCTTTCAGATCCTGATCAGAAATTGAAACCTATCTCATTGATCATTGCGTGGACCCATGACAACGCAGGATGGACTAATTTTGCAAAGGCGTTTACGAACATATGGAGGGCATGGCGTTGGACGCCCAGGTACTGTCAAAAGGCACCACGCCATTGTATACACAGGCGATATACCTCCTGCACCACTGCTAAACGAACTGCCTGATAGGCACGAAATTGGTATGGTTGACTCGGTTCGTGTTAAGCCACTACGACCGTGGGAAAGTTTGGATCCCAGCACACGGATCAATTTGAGGACAACCTACACGGTAGCGCATGATCTTAGGGTTGCGGAGATTGGCGATGTCGCTGAAGGCTACTTGTGGAAACTAATACATAACTTTCATGCTCTCCGGGGAATATCATCCTCTGACGGGAAGGTGATACATCGTGTGCCACTAGTTCACCACGAGATCCAAAGGGAGTTGGAAGATCCTTACAGATTCATCGCACTTCTAGGGAGGGGTTCATTCGGACACGTTGATCAGGTTGAAGGACGTTTTAAGAACAATGCTGTATTTGCACGAAAGCTCATCCGACTTCCTATTGCTCTGCACAAGAGGGCAACAGCGATTGAAAATATCAAAAAGGAAGCCCGGATTATGGACAGCCTCCGGCATCATCACATCGTAACAGTTGTTGAGACATATGAATGGCGCCAATACTTTGGCATCATCATGCTCCCCATCGCAGAGTCTGATTTAGCCACAACCCTAGACAATATAGACAGTGCTGTCGGTAAAGAACGAGAGGAGCTGCTGCGACCCCTTCCCGGATGGTGTGCTTGTCTCATCCACACAATCCATTACATACACGAAAACATTGTTAGGCACAAAGACATCAAACCACACAACATCCTTATCAAGGACGGAAAGGTGCTTCTCACCGATTTTGGGCTTGCAGAAGATATGAAAGGGGAAGACGAAACAGGGACGGATGGGTCGGTCGGCCTCCATACTGCTAGGTACTCTGCACCCGAGGTTAGAAAAGACTCTACTCGCCGCGGTCGATCTGCCGATATATTCTCCCTAGGGTGCGTACTCTTGGAACTAGCCACTGTCACTATCCTCTCACCTGGAGCAAGATCAAGTTTGCGAAACTACCACGGCCAAAACGGTTCAACTTCGTACTCGGATTCGCCTTCGTTCATCGCCAACTGGATACTCCACCTCGCTTTCACAAGTTTGTCCAGAGCCCTTGAACTTACACCAGACCCACCACCGGAGCTGTCCCGAACGGTAGACCAAGAGGAATCAATTGACGTGCCATTGTTGCGAAAGATCATGTTGTATGGAGCTTGTGATCAGAATAATGTTTGGAACATCAAACTTAAGCAGGTTTATACCGGCCTACTCATCTCAGATTTGGTCTTGCTCATGATGAACCCGGAACCCGTTGAAAGAGCAACTGCGCAACAACTTGTGCGCATCATAGACGCCCCCAAATTCGACTACAACTTCTTTATCCATGCGAAATCCTGTACAAATTGCCAAGTTAGGCAGCACACTGAAGATTTGCGGATCTCGAACCGAACCGGCATTCAATATCGAAGATGGTGGGCACCTAAGCGTTTTGTGACCGATCCAGAGAAGATTTTGGGTGAAAACCTACTAAAGGACTGGAATGAGGCTAAGGAACTTTGGATACGGTATAGGGATGAACCGGAATGAGTCCACCGTTCCGGGATAACTGAGACACCGATGGAGTGGTTGCCTGCTTGTCACTTCTACAGTTTTCGATGTTGTGCTGAAATAGAGTCGATGAGTTCTGGTCGTAGCGGGATGCTAACACTTCTTCCGATTACGGAATCTGGCTGATTCATAACTGGTACGTATGTGTGCGTATCAGTATCACACTGCTTATTATACTGACGTCGCCGGAGGGAAGTCTGGCCTCCAGCGTAGGCTCTTCAGTGTCAGGACTTTCTGGTGGAAAACATGTTGATGGGGGGTTGAGCAGTCGGGCTAGATTTGGTCTCTAGAGAACTAGGTTTGCCGGTGATGCATTTCGTTATTCATCACAGTGCAAAGGGTGGATATGACATGGACATTCTTGGTACAAACCTTTGCAAGAACATTCTAGCTGCAGTTGTGACTCATTATTGATGTTGTTCAACTATGCTAGACAACGGATTTACCATCAATATGGGTTGAAGGAGTGAACTCCCGTCTCGTTGCTACTGTTCAAACGAATGTTGAAGGTTCACGCTCTCTACAGCAAGTCTGAACACCGACCACGATCGCTCCTGCTCTGAACCTCCTTCTTCGCCAATAAATGGACTGTATGTTGGACCATCGAGATAGCACATACTTCAACAAGCTCTTCGTTGTTAGCACTTGGTGTAAAGAGAATGGAGGGGGAGAGAAAATCTCTATAAAAGAGTGAAGTCCTGGATTTATATCCTCCGGACCTACGAAAATCTACCAAACCAAGCCATATCTAGCTATCTCATCGCTACATAACCCGCCCGACTCGTAATGTACTCTTATCCCCACCTTACTGTAGAATGTAAGACAGTCACACTAAGTCCTACTCAACCTCCAAGCACAGACTCACGGAAACCAACCAAAATCATACACATAATTCTTTGGCGTTGTCACGAACCAATACAAAGAACTTGTGCTATCTTTCGTCTGGATCCGGGCTCTTTCCACGAACTGGAAACGCCTCTCTCGCTTGCAATCAGGTTGAAGACTGCAACATTCAGCTATGAGGTCCTAGAAGACGCCCAGCTGAACTCTTTCCACGTCACACGATCTGTGTAGTGGGAGCTCGCGGACGGTCGCGCGTTTTACAGTCGGGAAATCGAAACACTGAATCGTCAGAGGACATCCCTCTGCCGCTTGTCAAGAAGCATAGTGAATCTCTTAAACGGTGGATCAGTAAGACAGGTCATGCAATTCGCAATCTTTTGTTTGCCTTCAACTCACTTGTTACTCGAGATGCATAAACCCATCTCTCTGGTGAAGCCGGGTTGTAATACAACTGGGGAGTAACTTGGTGTGGTCTTTGTTACGACACGGTAACGTACCTGGCAAGCGAGCGGCGCAGGCAAGTAAGTGGCGCACCCCACCAACTTTTCGCGACGCGTCACCTATTAACTACAATGTCTCCACCAACACCTCTTCAATCGCCCTGCAACGAAGCAGATATTATCCTAGCTATCTCAGCTATCAACTAGAATTAGATCCAGAGTGGGCGACGCACTGCTGCTACATTTAGCGTCCCTAAAACTATACTCCGCCGCCAACGCGCTGGAACTGCTGCACGACGCAATTATAAGCCTAAATTAAAGAAGCTTACTAAGCTAGAAGAGGAGGTTATTATTAGATATATACTTGACCTAGATTCGCAAGGCTTTGTACCCTCTCTAGGTGCTATATAAGATATAGCAAATAAGCTGCTTACTAAGCACAGTGCTGGCCAGGTAGGCAAGAAGTAGCCTAGGAACCTTGTTAACCGGACGGAAAGCCTTGCTACATAATTCAATTAACTATACAATTAATAGAGAGCCCTCTGTAAGGATCCTAAGACTATTAAGGCCTAGTTTAAGCTTATAGTACGTATAAAGGCTATATATAGTATCTATAATAAGGATACCTACAACTTTAATAAAGCTAGCTTTCTAATAGGCAAGATATCCTCTTAGCTTATTATTACTAGCTTAGAGAGATATAGCTAGCTAAAGGCTATACAGCTAGGCAATTATAAGTGGGTTAGTATAATCTAGGGAATTAATGCTGCTAGATAGCTAATCCTACTATTTATTATCTTTGTAGGCCAGTACTACCTCTCTACCTAGTACAAGGGCAATGATATACTACACAATTAGGCTATTACAGTTAGTAATAACAGCTGGACAACTAATGAGATAGGAGTTAAGTAGCTAAAGCACTTTATTAAGTATACAGAGGGTAGGAAGGTTAGGGTATATTAGCTACTTATCTTTAATAGCTATAAGAGCTACTACTTGCTTAACTTCCAAGAACTCTATAAGGAGAATAATATCTATACTCTCTATATACTACCTTATTCGTTGCACCTCCTACAGCCACTTAATATAGGCTACTTCTTACTGCTAAAGCGTAGGTATAGGCATTAGATTAAGAGCCTAATCTGCGATGGCATTAATTATATTACTAAGCTTAAATTCCTACCAGCCTTCTGTGCTACCTATAATTAGGTAACTATAAAGGATAATATTTGTGCAAGCTTTTAAGGCACTAGCCTAGTCCCAATTAATCTAGAGGTGGTGATATCTAAGCTTGATGTGAAGCTTTGTACGCCAATACCACCTGCACTGGAGGCCACTACCTAGGAAGCTAAAATGCCTAGCAACGTGCTCAAATTAGAGGCTTAATTAATATTGATCCGTGAGCAGATACAGAGGCATTAGAGCTTATTACCTACCTCTATTATTGCAGCACTTAATCAGCTTAAAAAGGGTGCTAAGGTAATAGTGCACTCAGCTGTACTTATGCGTGAGTAGATTGCAAGTCTTAAGAGAGCAAATAAGGCTGCTATAGAGTATAAATAGCGCAAAAAGAGGTGGATCCAGAAGTAAGGCACCTTAACAAAGGCAGAGGGAGAGGATATTATTGCTTAAAAGGAGGTTAAGTAGTAGATAGAGGGAGAAACGCGTCAGGGCAAGGTGCAATTAGGAGTGAGCTAATGGGCTTTAGCACGCTGCACACACTGCAGAGAGACTGGCTATAACTCACAAACGTGCGAGAAGCGCACTATAGATACTTCTTAATCTAGGATAGTTTCTATATTAATATTATCTTGTTGCGTTGTTGAGATATATTGCTACAAAGGTTAATAAAGTTGGTAGGGTGCGCCACTCACTTGCCTGCGCCGCTCGCTTGCCAGGTACGTTATTTTAAGAATCTATGGAATGAATAAGCAATTTCAAACTCCCTGCCCAGACATTCAGACTCTCAGGTTTTCTAGCCCGCTTCACTTTCTTCAAGGTTGGAGTGGGTAAACGTATAAACCCTCTGTATAAGAACTGTGGTGGATATACAAACTGAAGAGAGTATTACCGCTGGAATGAAAGTGGACAGAAAGAAGTGCCTCAGCTCGGGTGACTTGGTAGGACAGAACGTGTACGGTGAGAGGCAAGGCTATCCAGTAAGTAATACCCTAGCCCCGACACAACCAAGCAATTAGACCAAGAATCAACATCCCAAATCCATGAGGCCCCAGAAAAAAGGCGTTATAAACAGACAGATCAATCGCACTACGATGTAGCTGTCAACCCCACAACTCTTTGACCATTTCTCCACTCTCCATCGTCTCCCCTCTAACCATCCAAAGCCGCGTTCTGCATAACAGCCGTATCAGCAAACTGTTCAAACCCCTCAATTTTCCCGCCCACCACCCTCCAAACATGCGCCGCCCGACTCTCAAACGCCCTCCCCGTCCCCTTATTCCTCCCGCGATACGTCCCCACCGCAACAACATCCTTCCCCCCATCAATTAACTCCTCCAGCGTGAAGAACCAATCGTCCCAGTCCCGCGCGAGAACGCTGAAGACATTGGCGACGATTTCTTCTTTAGTGTGGTAGGTGCCGGCGGTGGGGAATCCGGCGCTTTCGGTCCAGGTTAGGGTCGGGGAGAGGTCGGTGTAGAAGGCTGTGAGGTCGTTGGCTTTGTAGGCGTTGTAGAGGTTTTGGATTATGAGGAGGCTGGAGGACATGGTTGGGGGTTTATTTGTTTGTTTGAGGGTTGGTGAGTGTGGGTGGAGTAGGTGGTATGGGCTTCTTTTGCTACACACTGGTGCTCTTTTATGTGTACGAGTAGGTATGTCTAGGTAATAAAATGCTCTGCGGGAACGCGCACACAGATGGTATCTGCACCAGCCGATTCCATATCTAGTAGCCTTTTATTGCCTATTTGGGTTAAACCCTCACTCCAAAGTAGTACCCCACGAGTACAGAAGTTGCATTCCGTCAATTGCGGATTTAGTTCCATGAACTGGCTCTCGGATCTCCCATGGAGTTGAAGTGCTTAACATTGAATGGCTGGTGGGGTGTTTCTCGGGCTTAGTGCTTACAAAACCATTCGCCCTGTTCATCAGTGTACATAATTAACCACTTTGCTTGGTCATCCACACAACGACCGGAGTTATATCTCCGCTGTATTTGTGAACATGTGTTCTCTTTTTGAATAAGGAAGTTGTAACGGTTCGTATTGCGCCCTGACAACTAGTGTTCTGGTCACTAATTGTCCTCCAAAACGATATTGTTAGAGACGGCGAGACTACACGCAAGACTTTGTCACTGACACAGAATTTAAACACATAGTTGACATGTGGCGACTTGAGTGGTATGTGTCTATCTACGAACGCGAAGATATGAACTCTCGTTGCTATCTTCAACTCTGGCCTGAGTTTCGTTCATCCCAGAATTATACCTCCATTATAAGAACACCATTCTCAACTTTATAGTAACCCCGTTATGTCCCGCCAAGTCATATAAAGCATAACGAATCATCCCCATCTGTCTTCTTGCACAAAAGAAATGCAAAACGCCTCGAAGATGTTGAAGACGAAGCCAACGCCCTGAGACTCAGAGGGGGTATAAAGCATGAAGAAAGGACGATTTGCGCAAAACCCATATACAGTAGAAAAGCATAACAGAACATGCAGATAAAGCAGAAAGCATTAAGCAAAAAGAAAAAGAGAACCAAGATGGTGAACAGTTCCACAATCGTTCATCAATACCTGCACCAGCCAACGTCTTGTTGAACCAATGCAAGAATATTGAGAAGGTGGAACATACCTCTCCTACAAAGAAACAAGTCCAAATCAACCCTTTACAGCTCCTCGACACGAACAATAAGGGTCCCCCATTTCGGGTTGAACGTGCGTTTCAGGAAAGCCTCAAGCTTCGCCAATTCCTCTAACAGCCTCTTGCTCTGGCGGATCAAAGGGAAAGCCGTGTTCTCGTCCATTTGTCCTTGCTGTTCCTCGAACTTGACGTTGCGGATAGTACGAGAGCTAGTTTTTTCGATGAGGCGTAGGGTTTTGCGCCAGTCTTTGCGCATATCGACATAAAAGTCTTTCCATACGACCAATTGGTCATCTTGCCTCTCCCAGTGATCGAATATCCCAACTGCATCTTGGGCCAGCTTTGTCAGAGCTGCTAGTTTGTCAAAGGGTACGATATCGTCCCAACCGCCATGCTTGTAGTCCACTGCCTCGACAAAGAGGTACAACGATTCGAGGAGGTCCCAGGCGTCGTTTCGCTGTTCGGATCGAGACTTATGCGTGGTCGCGGCGAAGCTGTCGGCGAGATCATCCATTGCCCTGTCGAACTCTTTTGCCTCGGCGATGGCTTGTTGCGCTCGTAAAATCGCGGCGATAATATTAGGAGTGTGGTCGAGGTCCCACAGCTCGTCGCGGTCCCCGTTGGGGAGTCTGCGGCCCAAGTCTTCGAGACGCTCTATGATGGTCATAATCGCCGATCGAGGGTGACTGAGGATGACCTTTTGCTTGGTCGTCTTTCCATGCTGAATTGGGATCTCTTCTTGCGTCTTGTAGTTGTCCCACTTGGTAGAATTTCTGAGGAAAAACAGATGGTGGTACAGCGCTACTAAGGGCATAACGTCCCCAGCGAGCTCATACTCAGTTCCAGAGCTCGAGGTCCATGCATCCATAATCTCTAACTCCACGGATACCCGCTTACACAAGTCCTTCAGACCCAGAAGCTCAAACGCGAGGAGTTGGGCGCCCGGTGATTTCTTGAGCGCGAGGAAAGTTGGACATGCGTCCTTTATCCACATCTGCAATCGAGCGAGGCGCGTGAATGAGATTCCATCCATATCGGGCTCATGGAGATATTGTCTCTGAAACCCCCCATCCTGGGCGAGAACATATTGATTTTCGTGGGCATAAACCATCTCGTATACACCAGATTCAGCGGTCTCGAGGAAGTGGCCGGTCGGCCAGAGAGTCCTGTCGTCGGTCAAGCTGATCGGCTTGTAACTGTAGAAGAGTGTTCCAACATGCTCTTCTTGTTGATTGAAGACAGACATAGGCTGGACCCAATCGTAACCTCGGTACCCGCCCGGACGTGATGTCAATGTATAACGTATGAAATCCGATTCTGGGTCCACAAGAGAGGAAATGCCAATGGGCAGAAGATATGATTCCATATAAATGTTCTCAGTCACTGAGTTTAGATAGGCTTGCAACTCGGTCAAAGAATCATCGAGTTCTTCAATCTGCTGAGCATTTCCATCGTCTAGGCCAAATGACTTCTCAGATTGCCTCTCTGATGGCTCCGCTTCGAAACCATTAGAGTCGTCGAGACTGATTGGAGGTATCTTGAAGATATCTGCGTAGGCCAGCACCGTTGATTGCTCGCTCTGAGGTTCAATCGGGTTGGCGGTCGGCGGAAGAGCAGGTTCGCTGAAGTCATTTGATTCAGAGACAACATTTGAACCGGGCGAGGCTGGTAAGGGAATGGGCGGAAACTGTGGTACGTAATCCACCGTATGCGGTGGATGAGGGGGAAACCGGAGATCCGTTGGTAGAAAATTGAGCAAAGAGCTCGGCGGAGTATATCCAGGGTCCTGAGGGAGATACGCATCGCTCTGAGACGCGCCGAATGGAGGCTGTATCAGTGTGCCATAGTGCGCCGGACTATGCCCATACTGCTCTATAGAATAGTCGTTCTGCACCGGAGCGTATTCGTACTCTGCAGGATGGTCTTGGTACTGCATTTGAGCTTCTCCGTATTGCGCCTGCGCGTGTCCGTACTGTGGTAATGTATCTCTGGACCGCAAGAACTCCTCTGGAATTTGTGCAAATGTCCCACCAATCTGCATGGAAACATATCCAGACTGCGCAGGAGCGACTCCATACTGCGCGGGAACGTTTGCAGTGCATTGGTGATACGACTTAGCGCGGTAGGATGGACCGAAGGCTTGGACGAAAGTGGTACCGTAATCCGATTCACAATCGGACCTCATTGCCACGTCCTCGTCGGGGCAGGAGTAGAAGTCGTTTGTCTCGTCGTCGAGGTCAGACTCTTCAGAGTCGAGATCGAACTCTTCAACATCAAGATCGGACTCTGATGGCGTTGCGGCGACAGTCTCGCTCTCACCCTCCTGACCGGTGAGCTCAGATGCAGCGACCTCGGATGCGTCAGCTACAACGACAGTTTCGTCGGCTGTCGTGAGCGCAGTGACCGATGTTGTAGACACTGCCTGATCGTCATGGTGGTCCTGTGCCTTGAGCTCCTCTTCCTTGATTTCAACAAATGGAGGAACGTCAAGGCCATCGGCCTGATCTTTGGCAGGCCCTTCGGGAGGAGCGAGAATGGTGGTCTCGCTGGAGGTATCGGAGCGCGGGATAGTAGCATCCTCTAGGTCTGACACCACGGGAGCTTCGGACGCAGTGGGAGCTTCGGGCACGGCGAGCGGTCCGGCTGGCTCATCCTCCTTCACCGCTTCGATGGAGGCTGTTGAAGAAACCTCATCGACGACGATCCTCGGGCGCTTTGCGCGCTGTGTCCGTTCGACTTCGGTGAGGTCGATGCCGAACTCACGGCCATTGTAGACCGCTTGGATCCAGGCGTCAAGACGAGACCGCTCAACTTTTCCATTGCCGCTCATGGGTACTACAGATGTTAGCCAATGTCACCTAGTGAGATAAGAGTCATGCCAACTTACCGAATACCATTCGCTGGAAGTGAAGCTGTCGGCGCTTTGGCGCGCTCTCGACGAGCAAGAATCCGTCATACACTTCTCCGATCGGGAAGTGAAGGGTAATGTTACGGCTCTTACGGAGGGAGGCGAAGAGCTTGTTGGGGCGAAGCTGGTTGGGTTTCGATGATTGGGAGGGAAGAGAATGATTCGGCCTTGGCTTCTTCTGCTCGCCGTCTGCAGGAGCCTGCACATCTGATACAGCGACTGACGAGCTCACTGTAGAAGCCACCATGGAGCCGTCACGCCTACGTTTGGCACGCTGCACTCGCTCCATCTTCTCTCCATTCACTCTGAAGCCGGCAGATCGGAGGAGCTTCTGCAGCTTGTCCTTCTCTGTGTTGTACATTTTTCTAGCGTACAACTGACGCGCTGTAGAGTGTGAGTCTATGTAAACTAACCTGAAGATCAAGTTGAACTCACCTTTGACGTCTTTGCTGCCACTGTCATGGCCCAACTTGGGGCGTTTCTCACTGTCTGAATCAGACGAAGAGTCTTCTTCAGACGCGACTGCAACAGCCTCAGGTGAGGTGGGCGGAGTCGTGGGCGCGGTGGACGCGGGGCTTGTCTTCGCTAGTGATGTTGAACTTGTCGAAGCCGGCGAGCCTGAGGATGCAGACAGAGCTGCAGGTGTAACAGGTGAGGGCACCCCGGCTTTGACTGGCGTCTTCATTGCAGACGCAGGCATCTCTGCAAGAGGTGAGGGGGGGTCGGGATCGGGGACTGGCAGCGTGCCCATGTTGGCATGCGAGAGCTCGGAAGTCCACGGTGGTGTTCTGAGAAGAAGAAGGAGGGGAGGAAGTGACCTGACGGGCGGTATTATATCTATTGTGCTAGTCCTCACGCCCCGCTGATTACTTAATCCAACGCGCTAATTGCGAGCTTAATTAAGCGAGTCGTAGATGGCGACGGAATAGGCCTGCCAAAGGGGTGAAGGACCAGGTCACGTGGTGAAAGTGGGGATTTAGGGAGAGGAAGCAAACGGCGGAGCGCGGTGAGGCGCTGGTTCCAGGCTCCAGCATTGAAATATGGTCATAGCTCTGAAGAGATTATCTTGTCTTTCTTTTTGCTCCGGATACTGGGATATGATATAAAGTCTTGGCATCTCCGAATACATACCCAGGCAGGTGAACTTCAATGTCTGTTTGTAGATGGCAGTGACCGGATACCTAGCTGTAGAACTCGAAGTTAATCGGCATCGGGTTTCAAAGTCATCCCTCAAACACGGTATAACACTTGCCAGTGGACGAATATAGGTTGATAAAGATACATTCCAGACACGCGAACTAACCTCCGAAACACTGGTATATCTACTTCTTCGCGCACCCCCTGATGTATGCAACAGTCAACTATGTTTGTACAAACAGGGTACACAACATTTCAAGAGAATACTTTGCCATCTTCAATCTCACCAATGTCGACCCCCAAGACTTGGACCCTTCGCCCAACGCGCTGCCAGAATCCCCCCCATTTTCGACACACCACAATCACGGGCACACAAGAACCCACCACGCAATCTACGCATCCCACCTATCCGAATATAAAACATTCCAAAAACACTTTCATTCATCATCTACTACGAACCCCCAAACATCCCTCTAATCCTCGCCACTTTGGCCACCAACATGCCTTTAAGCCCTCCCGTCCCCTGCACCTCATCGGCACCCACAAATCTTCTAACCAACAGATTGAAAATATTGCCAAAGCCCAACGCCATCACCGTACTTGTCAAAATGATGACGTTATACGGCATACTGAAATCCGGCGTCGGGAGGGGCAGCAGTAGACTTGTTGTTCGCAAGTAGGTGCCCTTACCATCAGAAGAAGGCGGAGTTATAAGGCGAATGATTGCGGGCGCGACGTCGAAGCCTCGGTTAGCATCGGGTGGGTATTCGGTATAGCGAAGGATGGCTTTCTCGAAGTCGTAGGTGAGGGTCAGAGTTGAAGAAGCAGGGATGAGCATCCGCAATTCCAGGTGTGTTCCTCTTTTCCTGTCGACTGCTGGCCTATAGTACGTCTCTTTGATTGGGTTCTCGGTGGATGAAGAAACGTGAGCACGTAGAGTGTGGAGGTAGGGCTTCATGAACCAGGGCAACGACTCCAGATACACGAATTCTACAGCTTGGCTTGTGGAGGGGTTGCGGATTACGGCTTGAACACTGCCGCGTTCTTGGCCGTGGCCGTTGATGGAGCGGGCGGCGAAAAGAGGTGGCGTGGCCAGGACAAGTCCGGTTGTCATCTGTTGAGAGGGAAAGACGAGATCAAAGTCGGCGCCAGTAGGGAGTTTGTAGCAGCGGACAGTGTCACCGGCAAGGTTGGCCTCCAGGTAGGGTCCAGTGGTGTTGACTTGAATTGTTCGTTCCGGGGGGCTGTTGACGCAGACGGTATGGGCATTTTCGCCTTCCTCGGCGGTCAAGGGGCACGCGCCTTTCAGGGGTTTGCCGAAGATCTCTGTCAAATTCCATGCTGCTTGGTGGCCGTCGGAATCCTCCAGGGGGTAGCAACTGTCGGCGGCGTTGTATGGTTTGGACTCGTCGCACGCAATTTCTTCAATGGGGAGAGGACGGGGAATAGGGTTGTCGCGGGGCCGTTTGGAGCGCTCGATATCAAGCACCATGTCCACTGTCTGCTCCATTTCCAGGATGCAATCTTTCCCACCTGCTGCACAGACGGGTCGCACGTCGATTGACATGGTTTGCCATGATGCATCAAACAGCTTGTGCCCGTCGAGCAGGCTCGATATTCCTGCCTTCCCTTTGCACGGCAGCAGTTTCACGAAAGGCGTCAAGTTCTCGGTGCATACTACTTCATGGGGCAGGGTGCCGTGTAAAAGATGAAGGTTTGACGAGTTGGCATGGTTGCCTTCGGGCTGGAATGACATGACGGGGCGTATCGTCTTGGTGGCATCAATGAAGTTCAGCGAGGCGCAGAAAAGCCCCGAAAGCGCATTCGTGAGGGTCAACCATCGCGAAAAGGCCCTGCATCGTATATCAGCATCGGCGTCTCCCGTACAAGTATCGCACGCACTCTTCCTCACTCTGCCCCTCTATCCACGCCCAGAGCTCCACGCCCGTGCCCCCTTCTCTTGCACCATTCCACGGGCGCTCGCCCCAGCTCTCCGCATCCCACCGCCCTAGGCTGAAGCGCAAATGTAACTCTTTTGTGCGTGCATGCTGCAGAATCTGCCCGAGCGATCGCGGGAAGTACCGGAAGTTCTGCTCCTCGAACGCGGTCGAGGTCTCGTTGCTGCGGAAATTGAACGAGGCGAGGACGGCCGATTGTGGGAGCGGTCGCAGCAGAAGGCGCTCGTGGTAGTCGGCGTTCGCGGAGCCGAGGGGAATCAGGGCATTGAGAAGAAGAAGAGGAAGGAATGAGAGCATTGCGGCATTGCAGCCACCGCGTGCGTGGATGAGGTGTGGTGAGATGCGACAGAGTGATGTGGAGATCCACACGCGCGGACCTTTTTCGAACAGCCTGTCACGTCATTGGTTGGTTAGAGAACTGTCGGAGCACTGCCAGAACAACAGGACTTTGCGCAGATTGATGAAATAAGAGTAACAATAAACTCTCATGGCTATGTCATCTAGATATTTTTGAACTAAATCATACGTGGACAATGTTGTGCACCAGAGTGGAGCGAGAGCATCAGAATAGACAAGCACTAAACCTCACTAGGCTGGATCTGGTTACCCCCAAAATAGTCCAAAACTACCTTGGTACCTACCATCAACGCATCTAGTAGCAAAGATATATGATGATGAGAGAGAGACGGCGCAGCGAAGATCATGCCCGATGACTGGGAGGCGTGCGGAACGGATCATCAAACATCCGAACATACATCAACTGCCTGCCTTGTCAGCTTAGCAAAGAAGAGCCGTGGAAAAGCAACAGTGTCAATCAATCATTGAGTCAGTCTGTCGTTCAAAAGAATCAATCAATCTGCCATACAATCGACCCATCAAACACTCCTCCCATTGAACAAAAGCTCATTCTTTTAATCAATTAATCAATTCCTCATCATCAGCCTTGTCGGTTATGTCTGGGACGAAGAGAGCACTTCTCATCGCCAGCCCATACGACGGGCTCAAGGGGCCATTGGAAGACGCCAAAGCATTTCGTGCGCTGTTGGTATCGCAAGGCTTTCATATTACGGAGTGTTGTGGGTGCGCAACGCGTAGCAGAATCATCGAACGATGGCAAGATATCATCAACTCAGCCTTGTCTCAGGACACCATCGTCATCTACTATTCAGGCCACGGCGCGATAGTTGAATCTGACGAACAAGACAGCGAGCCCTTGTCATCCCCAACACCATGGCGCTATCAGTTCCTAGTGCCGATGGACTATGGAGAGTCCACGGACGACGACTTCCGTGGTATATTGGACGTTGAGATTGCCCAGTTGCTACGGCTTACGACCGAAAAAACCGAAAACGTCACTATCATTCTCGATTGCTGCCACTCTGGCCGAATGTCCCGCGACCCCAAACACGGTAGCGAAGCCATGCCGAGATTTCTCCAGACACTGCGACATCACGACATTGCAAAGCATGTCAAGCGCCTCCGAGAGATAGGAGCGTTACAAGGAGAAGCCTATCTTCAAGGGAATCCGTATGCCGTGCGAATCGTCGCGGCAGCGGCCTCGGAGACCGCGTGGTCATATGAAAATGCGAATGGCGAATGGCGAGGTGCAATGACAGGGGCATTAATACGGGCAATTACTGAGTCGGTGGGGCACGATGTTTCATGGAGGACCACACTGCTTCGAGTATCGGAACTTGTGAATGTTAGATTTTGCAATCAGCACCCGGCAGTCGAGGGCCCAGATACTCGTACGCACTTTTCGCTTAACCGAATGCTTCCCGGAGCCTTTGTGATCAAATCTAGTGGCGACTTTGCCATCATCCAGGCTGGCAGGGTTTCAGGTGTTCGCGAAGGCGACGTATTTGTCATCATACCTTTTGGCACAGATAAGATCGATGAAAGTTGGATTGGCGAGGCAACTGTTAACCATGTGATTGGCTTCCGAGCAAAAGCAGAGGTAGATTGGCGGTCCGCGGATAAACGGATCCCTTCAGAAGGTGCTCTGGCATTCATCAAATTCGGGGCACTAAATAATTTCCCCGTAAGTGTCGAAGGTGAGCTGTCCGAGCTGAGAGAAGCTATCAATCGGTCTCGATTTCTCCGGCAGCACATCGACGACGAGACAGAGCCTCTTCTTTATATCAGAGAAGACGATCAGACCCTCTTCCTGACTACCAATTCGGGTGCCGAGGTTGCTTTGAGTCTAGGCAACAATTCTTCTGCGGCAAAGAGAACAGTCAAGCAGATTATCAGTGTCGCTGAACAGTTTGCTCGGTCACAGCATTTGTTAGGTCTCGATAGCACGAATACTCAGGACAGACTCATTCACAACATACGTATTACTGTTGGCACAGTCAATGCTGGAGAGAAAGACAAACTCTTTCAACAGAACGGAGAGGACTATGTGAGAGAACAGGATTTAACCTTTATCTCCTTACAGAATCCTGGGAGAACTACCATCTATATCTCGGTGTTCAATATCAACGCGATGGGCAAGATATCCTTGATATCAGAGGGCAGCCCAAAGGGCATAGAGTTACCACCAGGGAGAGAATACGTCTTGGGGGAGGATGAGTTTGGATTGGGTCTCAGTGGAATGCTCATGTCTTGGCCCGAGGGCGTGACGACCAGAATTCGTTCTGTCGACGAATACCTTACGTTCATTCTCACAGATGCTCCTGTCGATCTCCAGCACCTTGCTGATTCCAGAAACCCAGAAAGAAGAGACTGGAGTAATCTCACTACCTTGGAGTGTTTGACTACCAAGATCGCTTTTGGAAGAGATATGCAGAAAGGAGCTGCAGGCATGCGAATACACTTCGACACGGTGCAGGTTCCTTTCACGTTGCGGCGTTTCGGTTATGGGAATTATGAAGCGCTCCCTCCCGAAGGTAGGGATGGTCTGGCAGCCCAGGATCTGCCGCCACCTAAGGGCGTACCGCGGATTGACTCAGTGGGAGATTATGACCAGTTGTTCAAAGAAACACATGTAAAGAACCTACCAGAAGTATGAATAAGTGCTATCCAGAAAGTTTTCCTAGAAGAGGTTTAATTCATCAATACCCAGGGCGTACTCGGCGCAGGAGTACTTCCCCGCGGTGGGACTCTTTCTCGCCCTCTCAGTGTGATATCAGCTAAAATTTGGGTCGTAAACGAACACACAGAGGAAATTGCCGTTGTGGTTTCCCAGTATCGCCCAAATTGTCTGCTGACTGGGTTCGGAGTGATCACTATTTTCACTGGATCCGAAAAGAAGGTCTCTATGGTGAACGACCAGATCATGGCTGGCACAACTGCGTATTTTACCAACACACCGAATTTGAAGATAGGAAGGTATGGATCCGTAGCGGAAGAGCTCAAGTGATTCGGCAACTTCTTTCATTGTTTCCAGTCCTTCATTATCCTCAAATTATGCCTAGCGAAATCACAGCGTCTTGACAACTAGAGAGCGTGTTCTACTAAGTTTGAAATGGACAAACCAGTCCTTGGCCCCGATATGCATCGACTCAAGTTCCAAAGTGAATGAATGGAGCCCAGATCTCTGGACTCTTAGGATACTCCGAGCGAATCTGTAGCACCGTCCTCCGCAAGACCGACGCCACCGCACCATCGGAGTGAACATCTCCTTCGTCCTTCACAAGATACGTATAAAACAATTCTGCGGTACGAGCAGAGCCTTCATCATCGGCTGCCCATAGTGCCCCAATGACGTGCTGAAACCCAGCAACTTGGAAAGTATTAGCAAGATGAAGTCCCTCATCTGCTAGTCTATGAGCCTTGACTTGAGCAGTTGAACAAGCTGAAAGGAATGCCATGCGCGCCTGTCCTTGCAAAACTATATCCGCCATATCCCCCAGAGTCAATCGGTCTGCTTCGAATCCTTGAGTCCCAGCCTTTCGGAGTATCAAATGGCTCTTCGAAGGATCCGCAGGATCTGAATATGCATGGCATGCGAAGTGGACTATGGCAGCGCCTGAAAGTTTGCTGGACACATTGACTGCAGAAGGATGCGGTAGTACTTCCACATCGTAGACTCCATTGCAGGCCTTCCTGATCGCGCTCGCCTCAACAGTCGCGCCGGGCAGGTCTGTTTGACCAGGTGTTTTTGGCATAGTCACAACCAATACCAAGCATATCTGCTTATCGTGCTTCACCGAACGGGGGATCTTGGATCTCATGTATAAGAGAGCCTTGATGGAGTGAGCGTATGAAGGGATGATGTAGCTTAAAGTGTTGTCGGTCAGGCCACTGAAAGCAATGCCTGCAGCATGGAATGGGAACATGCTGGCAATACCCGTTCCAATCCACCAAACGCGAGGTAGGTCATTTTCAGCGGGCGTATTGATATATCCCAAAGCTTCAAGTATCAATTTCACGCAATTCGTCCACAGCCATGCTAGATGAGCGGATTTTGCACCGAGGGATGCCTCCTTGTCGTTCTGCATGTCTCGGTGATAGTCGCCTCGGGAAACGACCGTATATGTCTTGGTCTCCTGTTTGAAAGCAGATGGCGCCGTTCTCCCGAGAAGACCAGGGAGTTTAACACGTTTGATTCCTTCTGGGATGATGATCAGCGCATCGGCACTGATGTCTGTGATGTTGACCACGACAATCGGTCCATGGATTGAAGCTCCTTTCATCTCTTGGATTGTCGGTCCCAGGAGAAATCGTTTGTGAAATGTCTCACAGCGAATTTTCTGCACGCAGCTTTCGAATTCTTTCGCTGCCTCTCTTCTTTCTCTGAGCAACATTTGGCGAACAGAATCATCTCGTGATTCAAGCTTCCGTGAGGCTTTACGGAGTAATATTTCGTATTCATCGGCCAATCCCGGATTGCTTTCCCTGAGCTCTGAAACGTCGTGTCGTAACTCGAGCATGTAACCAAGCACCAGTCCCCGCCCAAACTCTAATCGAAGGATGGCTCCTTCAACGTCGTTGCTCTTCAAAGCAAGCGAGCAAACATCGGCAGCCAACCCTGAAATCTGAGCAAGAACGTATTGCTGATCTTGAAGGCCCAGGAATCGACCACAAACAAGAGGAAGAAGCTTCAAGGCTTCGGAAGCCAGTTCGTTCGCTCTGTCCCAATTTTTCATATCTTGATGAATTCGTACGGCCGCACGAGTTGCAGTAATACGATCCAGAGGAGTGGTCTGAAGGCTCTCGATGACATTTGTTAGATACTGGAGAGCAGAATTGCGGTCGCTAGTATCGCCCTTCTGCTCGTATCGGTTGAGGAGTTTGATCCCGAGAGTGCGCGCACATGTAGACCAGTACAGATGATCTTCAGGCACAAGCTCAAGTACTTCCCGGGACAGGTTAATTGAGTCTGCTAAATCTTTCTCGACCTTGTCCCGGTTGTACCTCCGGGAAAGGAATGCTGCTACGTCGATCATGATAGCTTCGCGGTCGATGTGTCCCCTTTTGGAAACCTCCAAAGCATCATTAGCGATCCGTATCGCTTCGTCAAGGTCTGCGCTTTTACCGCTGTAGTCATATCGGTTAGACAGGCAGTGCGCAAAATTGATCTGCCACGCAGCGAAGTCTTGATGGCTACGTTCCGTCATAGAAATAGCTTCCTTAGAAAGTTCGATGGCTTCTCCAACTATCTCGAGATCTTTTGTCCGCTGAGATTGAGTAAGAAGAGCAGATGCCAGATTGCTGAGATACGTTGGGTATGTACGGTGATCTTTTGGGACCGACCGCAGAGCATCCCGAGCGTATCTAACTGCCTCTCCAAGGTCATTCATGTCTCCAGTAATCTCATATCGTTGATTGTACTTTGTCCCAAGGCCCTTCAGATACGCACTGCGTCTGGAATCGGTGCTTGGAGTCAAATTGACAACCTGCTCCGCGAAATGGAGAGCGTCGTCTAGATTCCGAATATCGCCCATTGCCTCGAAGTGTGTTTGAAGGTTGTTTGAAAGGTTAATAAGATAGGATGTGCGATCTGGGCTTGCAGTCGAAACCAGATGAACCGCTTGTTGTCCCGCTTGCACTGACTCCTTGATGTATGGACGCTTTCCAGTTCTTCGAAACAGAGTTTCAAGTAAATTCCCAAGGTTGTTATTCCAGTCTGCTCTGTCCAAATGGTCGGTCGGGGCAATGCGCAGAGCTTGTCGAGTCAGATCTACAGCCTCTTCAAGGTCCTCAGTGTGTCCCACACGGTCGTAGACATGTGCGACCTTGACGGCCAAGGTGTTGAGATAAGGTGCTAGCTTTGGACTGCTTTCCTCGGTTGCAGCCACCACTTCTCGCGCGAACTGAATGGCCTCCTTCAAATCCTCTCTTTTCCCAAGCAAGTCGTATCGACGCTCGAGCTCGATACCCAGGTTGTTCTTGCTCTGAAGAAACATTGGATGGGTTTCGTCAATCGCGAGCACAGATAGCCTGGTGTAATTGATGGCGTTGTTGAGATGCTCTTCTTTGGGGTCTTGGTCATACAAGCGGTGAAAGTGGTTCCCAAGGTTGGCCATGAAGACAGGCAAGTCCTCGTCGTCGTCGTCGGATACAGATTGCAGTACAAGTTTGCCCAGCTCGACTGACTGCTCGGCATCTTGTCTCCTCTCGTCGTTCCGACCAAGAGTCGATCTTCGTTCAAGATGTGTGGCAAGACTGTCCCAGTACTTGAGTATGTTCGTATCTTCATTTGATGCTGAATCTATGGCTTGCTGTGTATTTGCAATGGCCTGGTTGAGGTCTTCTAGTTCTTCCAGCTGATCATACCTCATCCCAAAGTACAATCCAAGGTTGTTCAGGAAGGCTGGCCGGTAAGGATACTCAAGGGGAGCGGCTTCAACGGAGTTTGATGCAAGCTTTATCGCTTCGGTGATATCTTCGGTAATTTCATTCTCCTGGTATCTCTCAGCAAACATGGTCGCTAGATCTGAACATCGTGCAGCCCTGTCCACATGGTCTAGAGGGGTTATTTGAACAGCCAGCTTGCCAGCCTCAATCGCGCTATTTAGATCATCAATCGCCCAACTAGCATGGTAGCATTGATAAAGCTGCATCGCCCTGGCATAATCCAATCGACCTGGGTTCTCCATGGCTTGCTAAAGCTCAAAGGAAAGACGGGTCGTCGTGAGACAGGCGAGTTTGTTCCACCGTGGTTGCAGGTAACCCGACCACACTAAAAGCTCGGCTAATTTTCGTTAGGTAACACGACCACACCAAAAGATAACCCCACCAACCTCAATATTCACCCACTTCACCCGACCATCAACATCACAAACTCACCTCAACACCATCTAATCATGTCTAAACAACTGCTCATGAGCGTAGGTACCCTCACTATGTTAAAGTATTAATCTAATCATACTCCAGGAACATTACAAGGCGTACAAGGCACTCAGCTGTACACCATTTAGCGTTGACACCTTCACTGAAGTAAGGATAATGCGAAGGTAATCTGAACCCGTTCCTAACATGTTCAGAACACCAACGGACTCATCGAGGTTCAGCTTGGGGAGATATACTGTCGGGTGAAGGTAGGCAACGAGTTATGTGGGGTAAGAAACATCCTGCCCTAAACGTGTTCGGAACATCTTCCTAATATGTTCTCTAAAACGCTCAAGAGGATGCTAACGTGTCCTAGACATCATTAGAACATGTTCCCAACACATTGATATGAAAGTCTTACCTCCGTATCGCTTCTCTCATCCTCTGCGCTATCTGTAGCGTGTTCCCCTTGGTTTACTTAAACATTATTATTTATAACAAACTCATCTAGGTCGCTGTCAAATGATATATCATTGTCTACTTCAGATAGTAGCTCACAGGTCCTAATTACGCCTGAACTAGTTAGTAACAGCCTCGCAACGTGTTCACAATTGCCTCACTCATGTTCGTCTCAGGGCTTAGGCGAGAAATTGTAGTGTTCGTGTCGTAGGAGATCTAGGGGGGGGGCTCGGCTAATAAAAGAGATTACCCCACCAAGCTACTAGTTAACCAGACCAACCACTTACAAAACCCCACCAAGGCGCTTAGACCAGCAATTCAGGGGTTGGTCGCCTCAGCTTTTAGTGTGGTCGGGTTACCTGTATGCACTGTTCCACCAAGCTTGAAATATTACTGGGTTGTGGCGAGGCTTCTTTCGAACACGGAATGCCTGTAGGGCGCTCAGTAGCTATTTTTAGGGGGACCGTGATGCTGCTTACGCCTTATGGAACGGCACTTTTGTTCGTAACTTGACTTCCTTCTTGGAATGTCGCTGGGAGTACGTCCAGAGCCTCGTTCTGCAGTGCCTGATGGCATGACCAGCGCCTCCCACGTGACATCTCGGTTAGACATGTTGAAGTAGCAGGTTAAACCTATCCATGGCTTCTCATACCCAGGGCGGTCGCAGGCCAAGGAGAGCTGAGCGGCCAACACATTCTGTTCCACGTCCTGCTGTACCTTTCGGATAAGAGTATTCCTGGTAGTTGTATTTGATAGCGCCGTGTTGATGGCTGATGCATGGGTTGCAGAGCAGAAGAAAGCCATTATGTCGTATCCTGAGATGTTGTTGTGTGGTCTCTCCAGTGACACACGTGATCATGTGATGCCTGCCACTAGCGTCGGCCTTGGCATTATCATTTTGAGGCTCGCGATCTCTGCCAGCTCCCTCTCACCCACACGACAGTTGCTCGACGTCACCACCTCAACCGCGCACCGTCGCCTCGCGAGCCACACACACGCGCAACCATGGCGGCCGCAGAAACCCGACGAATGCTTGGTAGGCTCCGCCCTCGTCTCGTAGATGCTAACTCACTACCTTCACAAACTCGAACTGATGGCGGTCGTGCTAACTGAACGAAGCCCAGCTTATGGGCGAGCAAGCCATGACCGGAGCAAGCTCACAGGCGCCACAGTACGGGATCACAGATGACAAGGTGTGTAAATCCTACCTGGTAGGGCAATGCCCCTACGACCTCTTCAACAACACGAAGATGGACATCGGCACCTGTTCAAAAGTCCATGTCGAGACCCTGCGCACCGAGTACCAGGAGGCGCCGCAAGAGCAGAAGGATCGCTGGTTCGACTTCAAGCGCGAGTATCTGCACGAAATGGCCCGCCATATTGACGAGTGCGATCGTCGCATCGGCACCGCCCAGCGCCGCCTCGAGAAGACTCCCGAAGAAATCCGCAAGACCAACGCCCTCGTCAAGCAAATCGATGATCTCAACAAGTCCATTGACGCCGGCCTCCTCGAAGTGCAGATTATGGGCGAGATGGGCGAGGTGAACATGGCCTTGGCGGAGTACTTTCGAGCGCAGCAGCGTATCCAAGAGAAGGAGATTCTGGAGCGCGAACTCAAGTCCATCTCCGACACCGGCGGCCCTTCCGGTCACCAGAAACTGCAGGTGTGCGATGTGTGTGGCGCCTACCTCTCACGTCTCGACAACGACCGTCGCCTCGCGGACCATTTCTACGGCAAAATGCATCTCGGTTACTCGCAGATGCGCAAGTCCCACGCGGATCTCAAGGTGGAAGTCAACAGCCGTCCCCCCTCGGCTGCGACCGGCATGCGCGGTGGGCCAGGAGGCTATGGAGGAGGCGGATACGGTGGTTACGGCGGTCCTCCCGGCGGCTCTCGTGGTGGCGGAGGCCGTGGCGGTGGGGGCAGGCGCGGCGGGCGAGGACGCGGAGGATGGTGAATATCTACTGGTGCTTTTTATTTGCGAGAATGAACTTACAATATACCCTAAAACAGGTAAAACTGGACGGAGTAGGGGATGCCAATGTTTCCAGCAAGCGCAGCTACAGCACAATGTTGTCCTAAGAGGCATCTGTCTCAGACGGCACTTGTTATGGAGACCTTCGAAGAGATGTCGAATGCGCTGAGTGGATTTGACTTGGATCTGGATAAGCACCGGGTGTGTATTCTTAAAAGCTCTTTATCCTTAAGATGGTACTGACTCAATGGAGATGACGGGGAAGATGGCAATATTTCAAAATCGATGTAAGTATCGTCTCCATGCACGATATGAGATCGGAATGTGCCGAGATGGAACTGCAAGGGGGAAAATCTTCTATAATTCAAAACATTTCGACCTCCAAAGTTTCGAGGTATAATCTAAAATCTTTCAATCTTCACGATGCGTGTGTTCGTGCTGTTGTCTTTTATTTCTACGTGTATTTTTCCAATCCCTACTTTGACCCTGCAGTTCAGAAGGTCATCTCAAGTACCAGGTTAGTCTCCTTGACCACATGCCTCCTTCAACCTCTCACTTCTACTACCACCTTCTGTCCTCCTAACACCGAAAAGTCACACCCCATGTCCTCACTCTCGAATCAACAACCCAGCACCTCCCCCCTTCATACCTCCACCCCCTCCACCCGCGCAACCATGCCAAGCGCTACAATTCCATCCATGACACTTCCACCCAATTCGGCGAAGACCAGGAACCTGCCCAAGAAGACATCGCCTCCATCCAACAAGCCCTCCAAACCCTAGGCGGCAGAGTATACATGACGAACCTGACCCTCGGCGGTAACGAATACACCTTCGTAATCGACACGGGCTCAAGCGATACATGGATCGCGTCGTCATCGTTCGAATGTTTGTCCAGAACCACGTCGTCACCACTTCCACGGAGCGCGTGTGGATTTGGCGCCTTGTACGATTTCAACGCGTCGGAGGGGTGGGTCGAGATCGAGGGGAGGGCGTTTGGGGTTCGGTATACAGATGGGGAGTTTTTGGGGGGGCGGTTGGGGTGGGAGGATGTTAGTGTTGGGACCGCGCAGGGTGATGTGACTGGGACTGGGACTGGGGAAGAGGAGGCTTTGATGGTGAGACAGGTTGTAGGTGTTGTGGAGAAGGGGTGGTGGGTTGGGGATGGGAAGAGTAGTGGGCTTGTGGGTGTGGCGTTCCCGGGACTGGCGAGTGGGAATACGATCTTAGGGGGGATGGATGGAGAGGGGTTGAATTATACGAGTTTGATTTTCAGCTTGTAGGTGCTTTCGATGATTTGCAGGGTGGGGGTGGGGGTGGGCTTCGTAACTTCTGCTGTGGATGAGCTCACTGCTTGTTCATGATGGAATTCTATGGTGGGGGGAAGAGGACCGCAAAGCGCTGCCTCGGGAAACTTTTAGAATTCATCGTCTCGTGCAAGGACATGTGGGTATACGCTAACTAAAAACCAGATTCGAAGAACACAAAGACATCCCTAAGATCTTCTCTCTAGCACTGGGTAGACCAACGAAAGACAATCCAACGGAAGGCGGCCTCATAGCAATTGGTGGAATCCCCGACATACCCTACAAAGGTCCTTTCGTCTCTGTCCCAATCCGTCCTCTGGTCTCCATGGCCTTCGCATTCTATTCCATCCCTGCGGGCGGCTTCGTCGTAAAACCTCCTCAAAAGCCACTCGTACAATCTTCTTCTTCTCAATCCAAACTCGAAGCGCAGAACCAAATCGTCATAAAGCCAGATACAGAACAAAGTGATAAGGAATTGCAGATGGTGATCGATTCCGGAACCAGTCTCATATACCTCCCGGACCAGATTGCTGACTATGTTGCAAACTTGTTCATCCCGGCCGCGACGTATAACGTTCTTTCGAATCTATACCTCGTCTCCTGTACGGCTAGAGCCCCGCAATTCGCCATCTTGATCGCCGGACGCCGATTCTGGATTTCGGAGGGAGATCTCTTGAACAACGAAGGACTGACGGGAATCGTAGGTGGGTCAGGGGAAGCGACATGCGTACTGGCGATCCAGAGAAAGGGGAATGGGGATGCGGTCCTGGGAGATGCGTTTTTGAGGAATGTCGTGAGCGTGTTTGATTTGGGGGAGGGCGAAATGCGCTTTGCCGCCAGGGAGTGAACTCTTGATAGCTGTTTAGACAAGATCTTGTTCATCCTCACAAGGCTCCGCTCATCATGTATGGCCCCTCCTCGCCGACCTCGGGCTCTGGTCCTGTGACGAGCTCGTCGATGCCCGGGGATCGTCCCAAGCCCCTCCGGCTCGCACGCGCCTTGGGTGGGGGGGCGTCGAGTTGGGCCTGTCTCTTGGCCACGACATACTCTGGTGTCGCGGCGAAGCGGACACGGCGGACCGGGGGGGCTTGAGCTCTTGATGCCCCTTTGGACCTCTTGTGGCTTCGTGGTGGCATGGCCACCGGAACCAGGTGGCGGGGCAGGAGGGTCGCCGGCGGGGACGTCTTGGGAGGAGGGGAGGGGTGCGTCCGGAGAGGGGTGGGAGGGGTCATGGTCGGCGGGGTCGGGGGAGGTGAGCTCAGGATGGGTGAAAAGACCAGCTTTTCATAGCCCCCTGGCATGGTGCCAGTTTCCATGACGGGTCGGATGATATAGGGCGATATGCCCGCGTAGAGAGCGTCGCCGATGATGCGGAGGCGCTTGGACAGGGTATCGAGGATCCTCTGGGCGAGGGATCGCTCTTCGGGGGTGGGAGGAGGGGATGGCGCGCGGGTGTTGTTTTGAGCTTTCATGAGCTCGGTCACTTGGACCTTGGCGGGGGCATCGTCTTGCTCTGCCTTTCTCTTCTTGGAGACGGCGACGGGGACATCGGAGGCTGCGGCGGGGACATTGGCGCCGGCGGGATTGATCAGGTATATCTGGTGTTATTAGCCAGTGTCGTCATATGGGGACGAGGCAGGCACTTACCGATTTCTTCTCGATATCCATCATCTTGGGCTTGCGCTCATGAACTGCTCGCGGGGTGGCGAGCTTGCGGGCGCGAGCTGCGGGGACGGTGGACAGAGGCCGAGGCTTGAACTCGGTCAATGGAGGCATTTTGGAGAGGTTGGGGACAGTGTTGTCGAGTGTGTGGTCTGAAGGTTGTTATGGAAGAGAGAGGTCGTTGGAGGGTTGGTTGTTGAGTTTGAGGCAGCAGGGTGGGGTTTATAACTCTCTGGGTACTGCTAGCACGGTCCATGTGGTGTCGTGAAAGCTGACTGTTTCCTATTGTGAGAATGAAGCCATCAATATACGACACGTGACATCATTGTGGACAGTGGACAAGAGGACAATAAGACAATAACAGGGCAGCGAATAGAGAGATGCTCATAATTAACCACAATAGATTATTACTCTCTACAATAGAAATAGAAGATGAATAGATGGCTGTTTTCTTGACGTATGCTGTTCAATTCGTTTGCTCTGGCACGTGGGAGGTGGACGATTGGATGAACGCCACCACGACCGCCTTTCCTACCTCTTTCCTCTTCACCGCATCTCTTCTTGTTCAAGGCGATCAAAGCGGAAGTCTGACATATCGGCGGTTTGTTCTTATCCTACTAAGGTATTCTACTCGATGTGGCCTGGACCAGAGGTTCATGCAAACCTCGCTGACTTCGAAAATATAAATCGTTCTAAAGAATGCTGCGACCCAACTGCTCCAGTTCATTTGCCGTGACTTTTGGCTCTGTTTCCTCTCCTCGCCGGTATGCCATGCGTCCGGGTGTTTCGCTTGCAGAACCTCAGATGTTCGGACCTTTAAACACCACTGCGCGTAATGGTCAAATAGTTTGCGCATCCTGTTTGCACGATGCTATTTTGAGCTCAAGTAAAACTCTCGGCGCTGGCCTCCCAGAACACTCTCGACTTTCACAAACGGTAACGCAATGGTTCGTTCTAAGAAAAATTCGATTCTCATGCAATCGGATGATTGTTGGGGAGTCCGTTGTGCTTTTAGTCTGCCCTCACGGCCCGTTTCGAAACTGCCTTCGGCCGCTAGCAACGACCAAACAAACCATTCCATTCTGAAACCAACTAAAGGAGCAACTTGAATTTGGATGGCTCCACCAATCCTTTTGTTTGCATCGTCAGCTCATTTACTTCTCACGATTCCCTGTCTTACTAGGCCTTGAATGGCCTACATTTTTATATATGCCCAAGAAACGTGGTTCAAGTTTTTGTACACCCTAGGGTGGATCACAACGTTTGCCTTGGCTGAGGTTTCGCCGCATAGCCAATAGTCTCGTCCTATTACTAGTCGTCGTACTCGATGTCATTAATGAGGACCATTTGGCTCCGCATCTAACGCTAGGACGTTCTGGAAGAAGATGTGGAGTACGCAGTACATAATGGACGGACTCCCAGGCCATGTTTTTTCCTCCAGCTGCTTTGCATCTTCCATTCTCTCTTTGAATATTCATTCTTTTTGCCTTGACGGCAGTTCCTTTCATTATTGGGCTGTGCTCCACACATTCTTTTCTCATCAAACCACCCAATATGTCTCTTTCGTTCTTCGCCTCGGCCGCTCTTCTGGCCCTGGGCGTAACTGCTCAGTCAGCTACACAATACACTGATGACAAAACTGGTATCACATTCAATGGATTGCAAGATGCTTCAGGATTCCGATTCGGTATCGCTTTACCTGAGACTCTTGGTTCAGATCTGGTTGCCCAGATTGTTGGGCCAACGACCGAGGGGTGGGCTGGTGCGTCGTTCAGTGCTTCCATGGCAGCAAAGCTTTTGGTTGTAGCTTGGCCAAACGGGGACGAGGTCGTTGCTTCGTTCAGGCAAGCAACGTAAGTAGCCAGCAAGCAACCGAATGACTACTGACAAGGCTAACTAAGATGCAGTGGCTATACTTCTCCTCCAGTTGTCACGGGAGATATCTCGATGACGCCTATCCCTGAAGGAACCTATGTCAACGATACCGCGTTTTCTTACACTTTCCTATGTTCTGGATGTATCTACGATAACGGCCTCGATGTGTCAGCAGCGAATGCCGTCCTTGGTTGGGCATACTCCGACACTGCTGTTACAACCCCTTCATCGGCCTCTTCTGCTATTTCGTACCATACTGCTGGCTTTGGCGGCTTTGGTTTCACCGTCGCCAATGCCCAGAGCGCCAACTACGCCACTTGGGCGGCTATGGCTACAGGAGATAGCGGTACTGGTAACTCGACCACCCCGGGCAATTCCACTCTTCCTGGTGGAGGCAATTCTACTCTTCCAGTTGGCGGCAATGTCACTGCCACAATATCAAACACTACCTACGACTACGTCGTTGCTGGTGCTGGTGCAGCAGGTATCATTGTCGCACAGAGGCTGGTCGAGAGTGGCTCCTCCGTTCTTCTCATTGAACGAGGCGGCCCTTCTCTGGCCATCACTGGAAACAACAACACTTTGCCATGGAACAGCTCCGTTACCATGTTTGACGTCCCCGGCGTTGATTATTATCTCAGCTCTTTGGGAGACCCTTCCTATTGTACCGATACCGCCGATCAGGCTGGCTGCTTGCTTGGAGGAGGTACCATGGTCAATGGTATGTCATCTATTCGATCAACTGCTCCATCGCTAACATAGTTGCAGCTATGATGTGGGTCAAGCCACAAGACAAAGACTTCGACTCAAAGTGGCCAGCTGGATGGAAATGGGCGGACGTATCGACCGCTGCCGACCGCCTCTACGAGCGCAACCCTGGCCAGACATATGGCTCCATCGATGGTGTGCGACACAACAATCAAGCTTATGATGTTCTGTCCCAGTTCCTCTCTGGCGAAGGCTTCAGCTCAGTTGACGCTGTCGATGAGCCTAACAAGAAGATCGATGTCTTCAGCCACCCCCCTTGGAGTACTGCCAATGGCCTGCGCTCCGGTCCAGTCCGAACATATCTCCCTCTCGCCCAGGGCCAATCCAACTTCAAGCTGATGCTGAACACCAAAGTCGTCCGTGCCGTTCGAAGTGGTTCGACTATTACGGGCATTGAGACCGAGAGTGCCACCACTGGCGCTCGCGTTATTTACAATCTCAATACTGGCGGAAAAGCAATCCTCGCCGCAGGATCTATGTCGACTCCTCGTATCCTCTTCAACAGCGGCATTGGCCCTACCGAGCAGATCCAGACCGTTGCCAGTGGCAGTGTTGCTGTCACACTCCCCCCTCAGGCTGACTGGATCAACCTTCCTGTTGGCGCTGAGATCAAGGACCACCCGATCTTCACTCTGAAGTTTACCACCAAAACCACCCTGCCTGCATTGGCATCCACCCAGTTCACCAGCCCCAATCAGACAAGCATCGATCTCTTCGCTAAGGGCTCTGGTGTCCTTGCGCAATCTGGTCAGCGTCTCAACTTCTGGACGGCTGTCAACACCACTGCTGGAAACCAATATTTTGTTCAGGGCACGTGCAATGGCCCTGCTAATAACACGATCCAGATGAAGGTCTACCTGACTCACGGTATCACGTCAACAGGTAGCTTAGGCATCACTGCTGACGGTTCAACCGAGCTCATCACAAAGCCTTGGCTTCGGACTGACGAGGACATTGAAGCTATCACCCTGTTCATGGACCGTCTGCTCGAGATGACCCGCAAGCCGAACTCGACTCTCACATTCCTATCTGCTGGTGATGGTGTTACTGGCTCCAACGTCACTGGATCTGATCTCATCAAGAACTATGTTACCGGCGCTCACTATGTTGGTACCGCGAAGATGGGTGCCCTCAACGAGAGCGGTGTCGTAGTCGATACCGATACCAAGGTCTACGGCACTGACAACCTTTTCGTGGTTGATGCTTCCATGCATCCCGATCTTCCGACCGGAAACACCCAGGCCATCGTTATGGTCGCCGCTGAAGCAGCAGCAGCTAGGATTCTCGCCTTCGGTGGTGCAACGAATGGGACTTCGAACAGCACTACTCCCGTCGCAGAAGCCACTGGCGCCGCTCTGCCCAGCGGCGTCGCCCTGCCCACTGGAACACTAATCCCCACGGGCGTGGTGACCTCCTCTCCCGCTATTGCATCTTCTTCCACTGCCGCCAAGGCGTCGAAGACCCCCAATATGGCCCGTCCATGGTGGTACAAGCCCTCTCAGCCCAAGAACAACTTTGGAAAGAGTAATGGTGAAAAGACATCCACCACGAAGGAGACTGCGGCTCCTACTCTTGTTCCCAGAGGACTTTTCAAGAGAACACTCATGGGAAGGCGTGTCCCTGTTGGCCCTGATACCTTTGAGGATGAGGTAGCATACAGCGAGAGAGTCCGCATGGAGAGAGCAAGCTTTCTCGACGCTTATAGGCGATGATTCATGCGCCTTTAGTTGCCTGACATGAAGGTGAAGGACTCGAATTATTTCCATGTATATATTCAACTTTATATAACGCATAGTCGTTTTTGTACAAAATTTATCCCAAGCATTAAGCAATTTACAGTCTACTTGAGATTTTCTCCAAAGTGTCGCCCAACGCATACTCAATCCTGTTCTTCTTACTCCTGACTTTATCTCCGTCTTCCTTGCTGACGTACCTCGCCTCTACGGCGGGGTTGTAGTCAAATTGACTGCTCTTCTTGACCTCCTCGTCGCTCAGCTTCACGCTCTTTCCTCCATCGGCCCGCTTGTACACTGTCACCACTACCGCCCCGCCGAGGCCCAAGTTGTGCTGCAACGCTACATCTGCGCCTTCTGCGAGCCTGTTGTTTGCCCAGCCTCGAAGCTGCCATGTAAGTTCCGCGCATTGCGCCAGTCCCGTTGCGCCGAGAGGATGACCTTTCGATATCAACCCGCCGGAGGGATTGACAATCGGGCCCTTGCCACCAAATGTGATATCGCCATTCCTGACCATCTCATGCGCCTTCCCCTCATCGCAGAATCCAAGGCCTTCCAGAAGAATCAACTCGTTTGCAGAAAAGCAATCGTGCACCTCGCACACCTTTATATCTTTCGGCGACACCTTCGCTTGTGCCAATGCAGCTTGCGCCGCCCTCCTCGACATGTCGAAGCCCACGAGATCCATGCTAGACTTGGAGTATAGCTGCGGGCTATCTGTCTGCAACGCCTGCCCAGCTATAAGTATCGCTTGCGACTTGAGGTGTGGTCGTGCATCTAGGAAAGCTTGTGAGACCAAGACAGCAGCCCCGGCTCCATCGCTCGTCGGACTACATTGCAGCTTCGTAAGCGGAAAGTGGATCATGGGCGCCTTTTCGATTTGCTCTAGAGTATACACATCCCGGAACTGCGCGTACGGATTCCGGCTACTGTGCTCGTGACTGATCCTCGCGATTTCGGCAAAGTCTCGTGCTTCGGCGCCGTACTTCTCCATGTACTCTTTTCCGGCGTTGGCAAAATATTGCGCATTGGGTGGAGAGTTGGAAATACCGCGGGTGTCAGCCATCATGCGCATGGAGAGGCCCATGGGGGAAGGGCGGTCGCTCCAGACGGACTTGATGGAACCGGGCTGCATCTGCTCGAAGCCGATGACGAGGGCGCAGTCGATGGCGCCATTGGCGATGAGTGTGCGGGAGAGGGCAAGGCCGGTGGATCCAGTTGCACAAGCATTGTTTGTGTTATAGATGGGGATGCTAAGGTTTGGTATTAGAACCTCCCTTGACTTTAAAGTGATAGTTGGTTGATGTTGGGAACGTACGAAGACATGCCAAATTGATAGAAGATTCGCTGTCCAGATGTAGTGTCGCCGTAACAGTAGCATGCTACGCCTGTTTCTACATCATCGTAGTTGATCTGGGCATCCAACATAGCTTTTACGCCGGCCTCGTAGCCCATTTCAGGGTATGCACGTTGAGCACGTGGTTTGATGAACTTGGTGAGTCCAACGCCGAGGACGTATACCGGGATTTCATTCTTAGGAGCCATGATGAACAAGAGTTTTAGGCTGCAATACTCAGATGCGTTTGCGCAGTATGAGCAGTAGGAAGAATATGGATACTATAAGAGTTGAAGTAAGGATAAGCTTACCTGCCATTCAGCCGAGGTTGAAGATCTGCGATCCTGTAGCACCTTACCCCACCTCCACACTCCACACTTTCGAGTCGTAAGTTGAGGCACGTTTACTGATCACGCTTACCATCTTGTTCTCAAGATGCGTTGTGCCACGGTGCACTCTGCTGATGATGGGAGGCAGGTAGCCGAAGACTTCCCTAACACTCAACCGAGGGTGCAATGGCTGGAAGCAACGGCTTTCAACTTTATCTGTTTCAACGAAGGGTTGCTAGACTGGTATCTAGGCCGCTCAGTTTGAGATCGAATTTGACTTTTGTTTGCTTGACGCCCTTGATACTGCACATGTTTCTCTCCACCACTCGGTCCGTGTGCAGAAACACACGGCAGGTGGAGCCGGGACAGGGCCGCCAAACCTTACCCCAATCACAGACCTCACCTCTCACAAGGACTCCCTTCCCTCTATTCACTGTCACAGCATGTCACCAGCAGATCTCCCCATGCATTGGTATTATTGAGGGGCATGGTAATGCCTCCTTGCTCCGATGAGGATTTACCTACAATCTCGTTGACACCCAAACTTGGGTGCCTCCTGGCCTTGGCACTTGTAGATAGAACCATCTCCCGAAACAGACAACAGTCTTCCAAGCTCTTAGGCCTACACTGGTCTCGTGCGGGCTACTGTCGCTTTTCATACAAGTGTTCGTCGTGCTGTGGCGTCGTCGTCTCACCTCCCCGCGCTCGTTTCATCCCTCGCTGCACCATCCACGCCGTAACTCGCCTCACGTTTCACAGACACATTCCACGTAGATAGTAAAATGGCCACGATCACAATTTCTATAGATAACCTTCCAAGCCGTCTCCTCTTCAGACTTCATTCTATCCTAAACAATTACCTTCTCACGATCAATCCACCATCATCATGCACTCACTGTTAGCCCTCTCTTTAATCACTTCAGCCACAGCTCTCACACAGGACAAGCATGTACCTGTCCAGCAACCACTGATCAAGGATGCATGCCCCTCCACATCCCTTCTCAATGGCGAGTGTTCGTCTAGCTCATCAACCTTCACCTCAGGGTCCCAGTTGATGTCTTTCCATGCCAATGTGTCCGAATCAGACCAGGAGAGACAGCTCAAAGATCCAAACTTCCCCTGGACATTCTGGCCCGAATGCTACGCCAACGAGGACACCACCGAACCCATATGTGTCTTCACCCAGCAATCATTTTCCCACAACCGAGGCATCTTCCTCGTCACCACATCCGCCGAAGCCTACCGTCTCCTCAAAACCGACGCCTTCAACAAGCCCCCCGAGCACGACCAAACCGACGTATACGAAAACCCCCCATACATGGTCGTCGACATGCCCGGAAAAGGCCGCGGTCTAATCGCCAACAAAACCCTCAACCGCGGCGACCGCATCTTCGCCTCCACGCCCCTCCTCATCTCCAACCCAGAAGCCTACGAGCTTTCCGACCACGAACGCATCCGCCTCGCCACCCGAGGCGTTGACACCCTCCCGCAAAAGTCCAAAGACCTCTTCTGGACGCTACTCGACCACTTCAAAGGCGACCCCGTCGAAGACCGCATCTACACAAACGCCTTCGACATCACCCTCGGCGGCGTATCCTACCACACCGTGCTCCCTGAAATCGCAATGACGAACCACGACTGTCGGCCCAACGCAGCGTACTTTTTCGACGAGCGGACGTTGACGCAGTATATGCATGCTACGCAGACTATCTACCCCGGCGAGGAAATCACAATCACGTATATTAATAATGAACGTGTGAGGGAGAAGCGCGTTCGCAATCTTAAGACGAATTGGGGGTTTGATTGCTCGTGTTCGGCGTGTTCGGCGCATGACGCTCTCGTCGCGGAGTCTGATGCGCGGATTGAGCAAATCGATGATATCACGCTGCTGCTCGATGATTGGACGTCGAAATCTGTGGCTACGCCTGAGTTGGCGGAGCTGCTTATCGCGTTGTATGAGCAGGAGAGGCTGTGGGCGAGTCTGGGGCTGGCGTACAAGTATGCGGCGGAGACGTATAGTAGCTTTGGGGAGAAGTGGAAGGCGGTCAAGTATGCGAGGATGAGTATTGAGTTGAGTATATTGGATAAGGGGTGGAAGGATAGGGATGTGGTTGAGATGCAGAGGATGGCGGATCAACTGGAGATGACGTGGAGTTGGAATAAGAGGGTGGGATTGGGGGCGGGGAAGAAGATGGAGTGTGGATGTGGGGGACATGGCCATGGGAAGGAGTAGGTGGGGTAATGATTGGAAAGGTCGCGGTGACTGAGCTTGGGTGTCGAGGATGTGGCAGGTAATTTCTTATGGGTTGTAAGGGATCTGGGTGTTTGGTGTTGTGGGTTGGACGAAAAGCGGACTTGGAGTTTTCATGTTGCAGAGTTGGTTGATCCAATTTCGAGAATGGGGATTGGAGTTTTTTGCTGGATGCTGGATACTCACAATGGCTTAGCGTTATAGTATGAGGCGCTGATAGCTAACGAATCGCTCTTTGCTGCATCGGTTCATTGATATCATGCCTTCTTCTCTCCCACCACTTTACCTCCTTTGATAGAGTATGTATATATCTACCTCTGGAATGAGGTCTGGAACATGTTCAAAGTATCGTGGCCATAATTAGTTTTATACTTGTATATAAATCAGAACCTAGTATACGAACATGTGTACTTCTTGCCCTTCCCCAGCTCTTGTCCATATACGCTTTCTGTCTCTGTATCCAGCAAAGGCAACAATTCGAACACATTGAAATCACCATGTGCATCTAATGTTACATTTTCATCTCATCAGCGACTTGATAATTCAACCTATTTTTTCAGCACATCTCTTCACATCCCCAGCAACCTCATTCTAATACCACAACTAAGTATCCCAATATCCCAACTTCAAAATTCCCACCATCTAAACACGGGGCAATCGTTCCTCAACACAACAACATTCAGCATGGCACCACTTAGTGTGAAACAATATATCGGGATGAGAATATCAATCTAGTTTGATTGAATGCATGTACATCTACGTCGAACATGACTCCAACATTTCCAACCGAATGTAAACCCAAACGCTCAAAACGACCAGCCCATGCAATGCCGATTCACAAAACCACAACAACGCCACAAATGCACCCACTCCATGCACCCCTCCACCACATCCACCCAACCCACCCAATACCTCCCTTTCAAACAACCGCCCTTCTCCAGCATACACCTCGCCCCCCCCTAATAATTCTCCTCCAACCCCAACGCCTCAAAATCCTCCAACAACATCGGACAATCAAACTCCCTCTCCCACACCTTCTGCGGCAAAATCCCCGCCTTCATCCCCGACTTCCAACTCCACTGCGTCGCCTTCTCCGTCTCCCACGTCCAATAAAACCAGCCCCAGCCGGCCTCGAAACTAATCATTTGCGCCACTGCGAATTGATACAGCCACTTTTTATACGCGTCCGAGTAGGTAGAAGGGTCCGCTGTGGCCTTTTCGCACGAGCATGTGTTGTCTTTGAGCGGACACTGCGGCTTGAGGATCGAGGTTGAGGCGTTGCCTGTATTCATAGTGCCTTCCCAGCGGGTGCCGATGCCGACGTTGTTGATGTTTGGTGTGCAGTCTGTATCGGCCTGGCTCCATTCGCCACACATGGTGGGGCCGAAGCCTGTGGTTTTGTCCATGGAGCGTTTACTCTGCTGCGTCCAACCGCGACACGCAAAGTTCAATTTATCCGTGTGTGTGAGACTGAGCTGGTCGACGTTGAAGGTTACGTATTGGTGCACGTCGAGCAGGAGGTTGTCGTCGGTTTGCAGTTTGCCTTGCCAGTTGTCGAGACCCAGGAAGCCGTCGCCGAAGACGAGGATGGCTGTTATGCCGTCTTTGCGGATTTGCGTTATGGCTTTTTGGGTCCATGAGAGCACTGCTTGCGTGTCGAGGTCGACCATGCGCGGTTCGTTTACAAGGCCGTAGAGTGTGACGATGTTCTTGTAGCGGGGTTGGGCGAAGAATTGGGAGAGCTGGTGGTGGATGTCGAGACTGCGTTGGGCATTCAGCTCGCCGTTTGTACCGTTCAACCAGCCGATGACACCTTGTCTGCCAGAGTGGTTCCATCCGTTTTGTGATCCCGGAAGGCCGTGGAGGTCGAGGTTTATGCGCAGGCCGTTTTGACGTGCATATTCGATGCCACGAAGGAGGTAGCGCCAAGCGATTTTAGGGACGTACACATCGCCGTCGTATGTTGTGACTGCCCAGTAACCAAAGGGGATACGGACGTGATCAAAGCCAGCGGCGCGGATATCGACAAAGGTTTGTTTGGTGACGAAAGTGGCGTAGTGTTGTTCGAATTGAGACTTGCATTTTGCTGTTCCCAGCTTGGTGCACAGTGTCCATTCGTCAATTACGCCGTCGCGAGAGCCGTAGCTGTCGAAGAAGGAGGGAGTGATGAATGGTTCCATGTTCAGCCAACCTCCAACATTGACACCTCGTATTGGTAGTTTTCCGTATCCAAAAGATTTCTTGAGATTCGGCACCTTGTCGTTTGCCTGTACATCATCGTCCCATGTTGAGTTGAGGCCCATGAGAGACAGGCCACCGACCATTGCGTCTGTGTAGGTAACGTTCAAGTCGGTAGTATCGTACCAGGTAAATGGATCTAGGATTCCTCCTTTGGCACTCGCCGGAATGTCATTTTCGGATAGGCCATCCAAATTCGAGTTCTTTGGTTTTGATGACCCCGACTCCTTTGCTGTATTATCACTGCTACTGCTATTGCCGTTTTTCTTCGACACCAGAACAGCAACGGGGATGATAATGGCCAGTATGATGAGGACAGAAACTACTCCAATCACTGTAGATAATGTTAGCCGTGAAAAAAGGCAACTCTCCACATTCGGACTTACAAATGCGCTTAATCTTTTTCCGCCGCGCCAGCTCCTCCTCCGAGTAGTCTGATGGAATACTGCCGGCACCACCCCTCTTCTCCATCATATACTGGTACTCGTAATCCTCGCTATATCCTCCCTCTTCCAGCAGCGGCCCGCTGATTACTCTCCTTTTCTTCTCCTCGGATTGCAATGTCTTCTCTTGTCGCCGCTGCTTCGCCCTGACCCTCTTCTCCGCAATGACTGAGGGGGTAAATTTCTCTGCATACCTCTTCTTCCGCTCGTCCCGCTCGTCGTCGGTATGTCCCCGCCGTCTATCTCGCGCCTCTTTCTTCTTCTTTTCTCGTTGTATCCGTGAATCTTCGTCAGCGGCGATGTCGCTCTCATACGCCCTGCGCTTACTTTCCGCTTCGGCCTGTCTTATCCTCTCCTTCTTCTTCTTCTTCTCCTCGACCTCAACAGTTCTCAGCCTGTCCTTCTCCGTCCTCCTCTCCTCTTCCCTTAGCGCCTTCCTCTCCCTCTCCCTCTCCGTCTGCCGAATCTTCTCCTGCGCCGCCTCCGCCTCCCTCGCCTTCTCCCTTGCTTGCTCCCTCTCCCTATTCTTACTTTTACTCGGACTCCCCTCGGCCACCCCCTTACTCTCCCTCTTCTCCCTCCTCTCCTCCCTCCTCCTCTCCTTCTCTAGCCTCTCCTCCTTCTTCCTCACCTCCTGCAAATACTCCTCATCATAATCATAATCCCGCACGCCGCCCCACCCACTCGCCCTCTTCGCATTCGCCTTGTCCAGCTTGGCAATCGCATCGAGGCTCAACGGCGCCGAACTGCGACTGCGACTCGCGCTCTCCGTGCGGCTCTTCCGCGGCGTCGACTGCGACTGCGACGCCCGCCGTTTGCGCGGCGACGGCGAGTCGAGCTCGGTGTCTGTATTCTGGCCTGGACGTGCAGCGCGCGGGAGTAGCGCGCCCGACGAGTCTGTGGCGCGGTGGCCGCGGCGATGGCGACGCTCTGCCGCGGTTTCGTCGACGGGCGCTGCGGAGTCGCGGTGGTGGGAGCGGCGCCGGCGGTCGCGCTCGTCGCCCGTGTCATCGCGGTGCGAGTTGCGGCGCTGGCGTCGTCGCTCACGGTCTCGTTCTCTGTCGTCGAGGTCGGGGTCGTCCCGCGCCATGGGATGGATGGAATGCGATGCAGTCTGAAGGTTAATTTGCGGGGTTGGAATGCGTGTCGGTGAGGGAGAGGAATGTGTTGTAGAATGCCCAATGGCTCACGGGTCGCTAAAAGATATGTGTAGGTTTGGAGCGACCTCTAAAGACCTATGAAGGAGTACCTTCGTGTGCGATATGTACAATTCCAAGTTTGGGCCCTTGTGAGCAGGGGGCGGCGGGTTGTTGCTATGGAGACGGATGTTGATGAATTGTCCGACGTGGCGGGCCTGGGCGGCAGGGATCCAAGCACTTGGTTCTTGGGAGATGGACATTTCCAAGAAACAGCGCAATAGCAAAATCGCATGGACATCTTGGAAGCGTCTTGGACTAGAGGAGAGAAAGGTAACAAATCCTTCGTCATCACCATCAGAGGAACATACCTGGGTATGGTCCTGTGCCAAGGATATGCTACCCGGGGATTGGGGAAGCGATGTTTTAAATGATTGCAGCCATTATAATATGCCTACTGCTAATGAATACATATATGGGTATTATAAATGGTAAATTGGGATGTCCAAATGCCCATTGATCTCCTTGCCCCGGAGCGGCGACCAAAACTCGTATCTAACACCTCGCCCCTGCTCGTCGCACGACAGGCGATCACTCGTCCATGACATCACGATGCAGGGACCACAATCTATCGCTCCTCTTGCTGGGCTCTAGCAAACCCAGATGTAATTGTTTATTGCACTGGCCGCGCCAGATGGTATCATGTCATAATAATGCAAACAGCCTACCGTCACAATCCAACACTGCCAGTGAAGGCACAATGCCCTGTCCTCTAAGATGCTGTGCAGGGCTGGTGCCAGTGTTTGCTTACCCGACAGCTCGGAAACAGAGATCCGCCGGTACATGGAGTAAGGAAATGGATATCAAGAATCGCAATATCAGACGCCGCTGAGTAAATCGCGGTAATGATGTCGTAGTCATGGATATGAATGAGGGGCAGAATGCCTTGACCGCAAATTCAGCTGATGTTCGCCACAACGCTGCTATTCAGCGCCTAGCTGCTGATGCGGTGGGTTCACGAGCAACCTTCTCTTTGCCCTTCTCGGATTGCTTCGTGTCGTCCTCTAGGTAGAGACCGTGCTCGTAGATGTATTCAACAACCTCGTGCGGGATGTAGTAGCGAATGCTCTTTCCACGCTTGCGGAAGAGCCGGATCTTTGTGGAGGAGACATCGTTCTGGATCAGCTGGGGAATGACGCGGATGTTTTCTCTCCATTGCTGGAGATTGAGCAGGGCGTCATCTGCGCCTGGTGAGCTATGGGCATGTGCAAAGGGAAGCTGTTTGGACAACACTTACCAATATCCGTGCCACTGCGCTCGAGAATGAAGGCACCGTAGTAGCCCAAGATCCTGGACAGATCCTCTTCAGCCCACAGCCCTGGCAGATGCATTAGCGATTGTAGGTAGAAAGTGTATTGCATGATGTACCGGGTGTGCTCATGGTCTGGATCAAGTCTGCACCAGCCAGAAGAGCGACCTGAATCCTCCGCTTCTCGCCGGTTGCTGTCTCAATGCCGCCCATGACCTCGTTCAGTTCATGGTCAAAGTGATCTAGCACCTTGACGGTGGGCAGGTACTCCTTGTGCAGCGGCTCCCACGGGTCCACGCAGATCCACTTGGAGCTGTGCTGGATAGCAATCCTCGTCATGTTGATGCGGTGGTATGCCGGAGCCAGGCCTGCCTTCTTGTATGCATCGCCGACAGGGCTGAAGAAGCCTCCGACGACCTCGAAGTCGGTCTCAAACTCGCAGTAGTCGGCAGCCTCCTCAAACATGCGCAGGTGCAGGTTTGTCGGCGGCGAGAAGGACCCGCATGAGACGAGCACGAGCGGCGTCTTCTTCGGGTCGGAGAGAACCTTGGTCAGTCTCTCTGTGGGGAATGTGTACGTGTCGAGGGTCAGTGAGTCGGCCGAGGCGAGCGCGGTGGTGGTCTGCGGGATGTCCCCGCCTGGGTAGGCCTTCAGGTCAGGTATCGTGGTGGAGGACATGTTGAATAATGTGTTGTGTGAGGGGGAGAGGCAGCCGGCTGTGGGCTGGCGACACCGGGGCGGCGATTTGGCGATTTGTAGGAGCAGACTCCCACGTTGCAAGAGCGAGGGTGGCGGAGTAGTAGTGAATGGAGTGAGGTGACGGGACTGTATGGGTCAGACGACGGCGCGGGGAAGACAAAGCCCAGTATATAGACGGCAGGGTGAATGCTTACTGGAGGTGAACGGATCGAGGCACCGGCTGGAATTCCACTAGGCGGGTGGTTGAGTCAATAGATGGTCGATTTACTAAGACGGTTGACAATGACGCGGGGGCGCACAGCCGCGGTTAAGTGGGGTCTGGCGAGGGCGCGCAGGCACGGGTCGTGGGAGGCAAAGTGTAAATGGTGGAGGGCAGGCGGAGGGCAGGTGGAGGGGGAACGGGACAGTGCGAATGGGAGGGGGCAGAGGGATATGTATGCAGTCGAACTAGGCGTCTAGGCTGCAAAGTAGCGGTACGAGCAGTCTGGATACCACGGGATATACCACAGCCTTTGATGCGCGGGGCAGCCCGCGTCGGCTGTGTTCGAGAAGCTCACAAATGCGCTCCATTGCCTTACGTCCGTGCTAAAGCCCGCGCTGCGAGGCTTGCTTGCCTGCATATGAAACATTTTCTGCGCGTGCTCCTCGGTTTTGCTCCGATCTCCCGCATATCCAGCATGCCCTGCCGCGCCAGTTTGCTGTTGGTGCCACAGGAGGAAAGCCGCCGGGATGGGGCCGTCACGTGCGTCCGCTTGCGGCAGACCTCTGCGCTGGCGCGACGACCGCGGCCGGTGTGCGCATGCCGGCGTGCGGGCAACAATGGCGACATGCGTGGAGGATTGCAGGTGAGCTGCTGCTGCTGCTGCTGCTGCAGAGTGCTGAGGACACGAGGCGGCGGTTTGGGGGACGTTGCAGGCCTCACAAAGTTGAACAGATTGCACACGCGTGCTCTGTGCGGAGCTTGCACGGGGCGATGAGTGGTGGACACATCCATTGATCCTTTAGTCTGGTCGTCTACAGCAGTATTGTCCGACACGCGATGGGGTCAAGCGAAACTCTGCGGATTCGTGCTTGTCGGCCAGGCTTGGCAACGTGCACCTGCGCGGAAGAGCAACCACCAATAAATTTGTTCGTGCCAGAAAAGCGCGGCAGCGAAACTTCGCACCGGGAAAGCGCCCTGCGCATTGTATTATTCGTATTATTCAGAGCGCACCTCCTGCTTGTCCAAACCGGCAACGGTGCTTGGCATGTCGCTATTTGCAGTCGTGCTGCATGCCTGGAGAGGCATAGGTACCGCCCCGCCCTGCACGTCCCGCTAACTAAGCGGCCAGCGCTCATCACTATCAACCTCCATCTGGAAACACGACCTCAACCACCGTCGCCCCCCCGGTGCAGACTCACAGCACCACCACCACCACCACCACCACCGCCATCGCCCGCTCCCTGCACTCCCCCGTGCGTGTCTCTTTCACCGCATCCCCCCCAGCTTCGCGCGGGGCTCTCTTTTGGGCGACTCTCACCGCACTCGCTTGCCCCAGCCTATGGCGTAGCAGCCGTAGTGCTCTATGGAAAGGGAACGTCGACGGCCTAACAGTCCTCGTCACGGCCCATCTCCCGCCTCCTCCAGGTACTGCTCCACCATCTCTTCTCCACCTCTGCCCCCGCCCACCACGCTCCTCGCACCACCCCCTCCGCCCGCCGTCCTCTGCGCCTGCAACCGCATCCTCACCGTGCATCATCGACACAGAGCTGCGACGCCCATCGCCGGGGCGACAGTCTGGGTTGCGAGCTTCTAAGCACCTCCATCAAATTCAAGTCTCTCATGTCGCCTAGAGTAACTCGCTCGACCGCGAGACTCTCAGCAGGTTCCGCCGAACTCAACCCCGCCCCGAACCCGCCCGCCCCTCCGCCGGCTCGCCCACCACCTGCGTCCTCGCGCAAACGCAAGGCCCCCGCGCCCGACGCGTCTCCTGAGCCGGCCCAGCAGTCCGCCGTCGACCCAGCACCCGCTCGCGGCGGCCGAGCGAAGCGTTCCAAGGCCGAGCCCCAGCCACCTGCCCCAGCGCCGGCCAGCTCGAGCTCGAGGAAGGGCAAAGGAAAATCGGCCATGTCATCAGCTGGGTACGCCGCCGCTGGCCCAGTCGCCCGTCGCCCTGCTAACAGAAAAGCAGCCCCCCTGCGGACCCGCCCGAGGACAAACCCACAACCCCTGGCCAGCCTTCGTCATCGAGACGCGGCAAGGGTGGCCGCCGGGGCGGAACCCAAGGTCATGGCTCCCACTGCTAGGCCAAAATCAAACACTGACAGCTCTGTAGATGCGCGAGCACCAAACCCGCCCTCGTCTTCATCACGTCGCCCGTCACGCAAATCCAACCCGAAGCCCGACGACGACGACGACGACAACGACGACGTAGACATGGATGACGCTCCGGAGACGAAGCCTGACGCCGAGACACAACGCAGCGCTGGCGACCAGGGCCGGCCTGATACGAGCGATGGAAGTATGGGAGACGCCCCCCCTGGACGCTACGACGACGACGAGGACGACGACGATGATCCTTTTGGTGGATTCCTCGGGCGTGGATCTGGTGGCCTCGCTGCGTTGCGCGCCCTTGCGGGTATGCACAGTGGCGTCACTTCGCGGTTGCGTGGCATTCTTGAGCAGCTCAAGTCAAAGGACCCGTCTGTACAGCTCATCGCTCTCCAGGAGCTTTCTGAGATCCTGCTGGTCTCGACAGAAGACAATCTGGCCGGCCATTTCTCACCCGATCTGTATGTCAAGGAGCTGGTTGCACTTATGCAGCCGGACGATTTTGGCCAAGAGAACCCGGAGATGATGCTGCTCGCGTGCCGTTGTCTCGCGAATCTGATGGAGGCACTGCCCGCTGCGACTGCCAATGTTGTCTATGGAGGCGCTGTCCCCGTCCTGTGCTCCAAGTTGCTCGAAATCAACTACATCGATCTGGCCGAGCAATCTCTCAGCACCCTGGAAAAGATTTCAGTCGAGTTCCCAGCTTCGATTGTCCGTGAAGGCGGCCTGACTGCCTGTTTGACCTATCTCGATTTCTTCGCTACGAGCACTCAGCGAACTGCAGTGACCACCGCAGCCAATTGCTGCCGCAACATCCCCGAGGACTCGTTCCCTACCGTTCGAGACGTCATGCCCAAGCTCCAAGAGATCTTGGGCAACAACGACCAAAAGGTTGTTGAACAAGGGAGCATTTGTGTATCCAGGATCGTCCAGAGCTTCAAACATCATGAAAGCAAGCTGGAAGAGCTTGTGGACCCAGAACTGCTGCGTGCCATCCTCCGATTGCTTCTCCCAGGCACTACCAATCTCATCGGCGCGAGCATTCATACCATGTTCTTGCAGGTGCTCGCATACACGGCAAAGGCTAGCCCCCGCTTGTCGGCAGAGCTGTTCAAAATGAATGTAGTAGACACCCTCTACCAGATCCTGACTGGGGTATCGCCGCCAAGCGGGGAGGACGTTGCGACAAAGATCGATAGTGTTATGATCATGCAGGCCCTCGTTCATCGCCCGAAAGACCAGGTTTTTGAAACTCTCAACGTCATCTGCGAGTTGCTTCCGGATGTGCCAAAGGAAGGTTTGAATTATCTAGATGGCTTGTTTGATGCTGGGTATCCTGGCGACGATCTGCCTCCTCTTGCATCACGAACGAGGGTGCCATCGAACGAGAAGCGTATTGAACTTCTGGAAGAGTGCAAACAACAAGTGAAGCGCTTCGCCGTCATATTGTTGCCAACCTTGACGGACGTCTACTCCAGCACCGTCAACCTCAGTGTACGTCAGAAAGTCCTGACGGCACAGTTGAAGATGCTTTCAAATCTTGATGTGGACATCCTCGAAGAGTCTCTTCGTTCAGTTCCCTATGCTTCATACCTGGCCTCAATTTTGTCGCAACAAGACCACACTACATTGGTCACATATGCCTTGCAAGCTGCTGAGCTTCTGCTCAAGCGGCTGGATGCCATTTACCGGCCGCAGTTTTACCGGGAAGGTGTCATCTCAGAGATTACCATTCTCGCCAACCGTCCGTGCAAGATGCCAGAGCCTCGAGCGAAAGACTCCAAGTCCACGGTAGAGGTTGAACCAGTGGCGGATTCAGGTGCTAGCTCCAGCTCCGCCGGAGACGCTGATGTTGATCAAGATCTTGGCGATGAGGTGGAAATTGAAGAGCACTCCGAAGATGACGACGATGAGAATGATGGGGACGACGACCATCAAGTCCACAGCGACAATAGGGACGACGACGATGACTCCGATTCATCATCATCTTCTGAGCGATATATCCCTCCCCCCATGCCAAATATCGAAGATATCATTACACTCCGCGCCAAGAAGTTCATCGAAGTGCACGAGGAAGACGGTATTAAGGCTGCACGCGATGCTGCTTCCCAGACGTTGGAGAGCTTAAAGACCTTGGCCATGGAGATTAAAGCGTGCGTTTTACAGAACGGCACGGGCAACTGCAGGGAGTTGTTCACTCGTCTGGCAGCCTACTTCCAGGGCGATGCACTGCACAGCATCACAAGCTATGAATTGATGAAGTCAAACATCGTTGAGGTTCTCCTCGAAGCCTTTTCTGTTCCCGCTCCTGCCAAAGGGGTCGATCCTCGCTCTGCATTTGTTGAAGCTTTCATGGGCGCAGCGAGCGCATCAACACCTTTCAGTGTTCTCGTCAGCAAGCTTCAGGACATGCTGAGCAGGGCGGAACACTTCGAGGTGATTACCGTTCATCAACATTCCTACGACAGTCGCGGCAGCGCAACGTCCATGCTTGCGAAGCAGCTGCGCCTGAAACTTGTCGCAGATGATGAGTCGGGAATACCTAAGCAGTATCGAAACATTATGGTCTCAATACATGCCATCGCAACATTCAAATCCCTAGACGATTATCTGCGACCTCGCATTAATCTTGCAGAGCGCCCACGTGGCTCTAGGAGCAGAGATCTTGCAGCCTATGCCGCAGCGCTTGCCGAAGGACGCTCGCCTGGGCCACCACCTCCTCCCCGTTCGCCTCCCGACATGCCAAATGAATCATCGAGCAGGTCTGCATCTCGCAAGACGCCCAAATCGAAACCAACGGGCTCATCAGCACAAGCCGGGCCAAGCTCGACCCCTCAGGAGAAAATACGGCGTTCGAGTCGTAGACACCAGGCGCAACCTCCCCCTCCTCCACCACCACCACCTCCGCCTCCGCCTCCTCCCGCGTTGCCCCATTCTGCCAGCAATCGGGATCCAATTGAGTGTGCGGACGAGGAGCGTTTGTCTGATCCAGATTCGTTGGACGAGAACAGTGCCCTCAATGCGATCGTTGATGATATGGAGGAAGACTTGGACGAAGAGGCCCCCGATCCATCCGCTGTTAGTGTTGAGGTTGGTGCAACGGGCAAGGTGACCGCACGGAAAGAAGATGGCACACGAGTTGCGACGCCTGTGCAAAACCAGCCCTTGGCCAAAGCCCCTCCTCTAGAGCGACCAGCCGCTAGCAGGTCCTTTTCAGCCCTTCTGCGTGGTTCACCATTGCAGCAAGCTCTCAGCAGTTCCGCGGGCGCATTGTCATATGCTGCTGCTGTGCAGGCAACACCACAGGATTGGCACATTCAGTTCAGCGTGAATGATCAACTGCTGTCGAATGACACAACCATTTATCGCGCAGTGCACTTCAATCAAGCACAGCCGAACGATGTGTCCACCCGAACAGTCTGGAACGCTGTGCATACTATCAAGTACAAGAAGGTCAACGGCCCCCCCCCTGCCGAAGGTGCCCTGCACACCCCTCCGCCAGAGGAAATGGTCGCAACAGTAGCGTCTACGGTTCCGGGTTCGTTAGATAAGTATCCAGTGACATCAGGCATCCTTCAGCTTCTGAACATCCTCCACTGCATCAACTCTAACCTCGACGATGTATTGTCCGAGAAGCATCAGCAGATGAGGCTCGATGTTGAGCCTCTCTCCCAGTTTGTCAACACAAAGCTGACAGCCAAGCTGAACCGTCAGCTGGAGGAGCCCCTTATCGTTGCGAGCAACTGCCTACCGACATGGAGCGAGGAACTGGCGCGCTTCTATCCGTTCCTCTTTCCGTTCGAAACTCGCCATTTGTTCCTCCAATCTACGTCTTTTGGATACTCACGTTCTATGGCCAGGTGGCAGAATTCTCAATCTGACAACAATTCTCGACATGATCGCCATCGCGACGACCGGCCATATCTTGGACGACTTCAGCGCCAGAAGGTGCGCATCTCTAGGACCCGCATTCTCGAGTCTGCCGTCAAAGTCATGGAGCTGTATGGATCTTCAACCAGCGTGCTTGAGGTTGAGTACTTTGAAGAAGTCGGGACTGGGCTAGGACCAACACTGGAGTTTTACTCCACTGTCTCCAAAGAGTTTTCAAAGAAGCGTATGCGACTTTGGCGAGAGAACGAGTCTAACAATGACGACGAGTACGCCTTCGGAAAACGCGGCCTATTCCCAGCTCCTATGAGCGCCGAGCATGCTGAGACTGAGGACGGCAAGAAGGTTCTCAATCTCTTCAAGATGCTTGGGAAGTTTGTTGCTCGATCGATGCTTGATTCCCGCATCATCGATGTTTCATTCAACCCCACCTTCTTCCGCATTGGCGATGGCACTGCGCCCATCACCCCCTCGTTGGGTTCTGTCAAGTCTGTCGATTATGATCTCGCCAAAGCTCTCATTCTTTTGAAAGAGTTTGCAAACGCCAAAAAACAAATTGACGAGGATGGCGGCATGGAAGCTGCGCAGAAGGTTCAGGCTTTGCAGAACGTGGAGGTGGATGGTGCGCACGTGGAAGACCTGAGCTTGGATTTCACGCTTCCGGGATACCCCACCATTCAACTCATCGAGAATGGAGCAGACACAGCTGTAACGATCGAGAACGTGGATATGTATATCGACAAGGTCCTTGAGTATACTCTTGGCTCAGGAGTACAACTTCAAGTTGATGCATTCCGTGCTGGATTCTCGCAGGTTTTCCCTTACTCTGCATTGAAGGCTTTCACGCCAGATGAGCTCGTCATGTTGTTCGGACGTGTTGATGAAGATTGGTCTCTTGAAAGTAAGTAACATGGATGTCTGTGGATAAGAGCACAGAACTAACACTATGGCAGCACTCATGGACTCCATCAAGGCCGATCACGGGTTCAATCTGGACAGTAAGAGCGTGCGAAACCTGCTACAGACTATGAGCGAGTTCATGCCTCAACAACGCCGAGACTTCCTTCAGTTCATCACTGGCAGCCCTAAGCTTCCTATCGGAGGTCGGTTTCGTTCAACACCCATGCATTGTTACAATACTAACCATGAGCAGGGTTCAAGGCTCTCACCCCGATGTTCACGGTGGTTTGCAAGCCCAGCGAACCGCCATACACTTCCGACGATTATCTTCCAAGTGTTATGACTTGTGTCAATTACCTCAAGATGCCCGACTACAGCACCGTGGACATTCTCCGCGAGAAGTTGGACATGGCTATTCGAGAGGGCCAGGGCGCTTTCCATCTCTCCTAAATGCAGATTCATAGGACAAGTTACGGCCGAGCATTTCTTTTCCGAGCATGGATGGGGATCGGCGCACAACGATATCCCACAAGGAGACATTTTCCGAGCAGGTTCTCTTCTCGTCGATTAGCTGCGATTTTTCTCATTCCCGGCTGCAGATCAGCCTTTTAATTTGGTATGGAGGGGAGAGAATTAGGCTGCCAACAGGATGTCTTGATGTCCTTCCAGGCTATCAATTCACTTTCTCCGCTCACAACATGGGATGGAATATGCATAGGTATGGTGGGCTTTACGGGTTTGTATGGACTTTTGTGGTCACAGTCAGAGTATCAGCACGTAGGTAGTTTCACTGTAGCCCAATGGGGCGTTACGGTGCAGATAGAATAGTTCTTCAGTGAGTATGGCCCGCATTTTATACTTTGACTGCGCGAGTGTGTGTGGTGAGGCGTGCCAGCCAAGTCCACGTGGCGGCCAAATGGCTGTTCCGTCCAGCTCCACCTGAGCGAGCCTAGCAACAACATCATGACGTGCTCAAATTTGCTCAGCGACGATGTCGAAGACTTATCAACGGCAACGTGTTGTTCGGAACGGCAACTCTCGAGCCCGTCCATTTCACAGCCCACGACGATTTGGTGAAACGTGTGCAGCGATGTCGCAATCTTTCGTATTCCGGAACAAAGCTGCCCCGATGAGGCACGGCTGGGCACAGCTTATTTGAACCCCACCACAACCCCCAACCTGGGGCCATACCCACGCGTAGCACGTTCTACAACAGCAACCACCACCGCACACGATACTCCAGGTCACCTTGGTGCGCTCTGGGTTCCCCTATATCAGTGCAAATAATCCGAGACTGAAAAGAATGCCCTCGGCACTCGTACAGATACGACGACGACAACATTGGAAAAGCAAATATGGTTGACGACTCAGAGATTGAGAGGTTAGAGGTATGTTATTTGGATTGGCAGTCTGGGGAGAGTGGAGAGGGGGGGCCGGTGGGAGTACAGCGCCGGGAGCGCCCGCCAGGAATGTGCTCGCGCGATTGGGCATTTGCGCGCGACGTTGTGGAGAGAGCCAATGCTGACTTTTCGGCGTGCGTAGAAAGAATTTTGTCCCCCGATTGACCCCGCGCTGTTTTATTCGATCTGGCACGATGTCCACGACCAGGAAGACGCCGTTGCCCAGGCAAGGGCTATGCTGGATATGCTCAAGGCAGACGCGCTGCAGGAACAAGACTCGCTGTTTGATCCGAGTGGAAGCAGCGGCGATGTCATGCCCGCAGACCTGGAGTCTAACGCTGAGAGCTGGGTGTCCCAGACTCCGCTCACGGGTGGCTCTGGCCTGTCTACTGATGTGTCGAATCTGAGTCTGGGAGCATCAGGCTCGCCGTCGGGATCAGGCTCGTCCGAGTCGTCCGAGGGGTATTTCCGGGATACAGAGAGCTTCGATACGCAGACGAAGGAGGCCGTGTTGTGCGGCATCTTCCCGAAACTGAGGAAGGGGCTGATCGTTTTTCGGCTGAGGAAATGTGACGGCGATTTTGAGAAGGCGACGGATGAGCTGCTCAATCTTGTATACTTTGAAGGAGAGGACGGGATCCCGGCAGAGGGCGTCGCAAGGGGGATTGATGCGTTCTCGGAGGATCATCATATACCGCACAAGGGCAAGAAGGGCAAACGGAAGGGAGGAAGGAAGGCAAAATGGACGTCATACGACTCGGCATTGGCGGAGGACGTGGATGGCACAGCTGCCAAGAGCGGCACCAACAAATGGCAAGAGGGGAATAAAGATGTGGATTTTATCGCATCGAAAACGAATCTGGAGAAGAAAGCCATTGCGTCAATCTACCACGCAAACGGTGCGAGTCGGTCTGCGGCTATTCTGGCCATTGTGGCGAAGGACATCACAGCGAACCGGAAAACGGAGCCAGATGCTGGCATCCTCAACGACGCCCTCGACCTCAACGCCGACTTCCCAGCCCTAGACCTCGACCACACGCTCGCTCTCATCCGCCTCACAACCCCCTCCACCGCCTCCGCCCACGAACTCGCCAAAGCCCTGGCCACCCGCTCCGGCAGCGCCTCCCCCATATCTCCCACCCGCATCATCCCCCACTACGCCCCTCTCCAGCTCCCCAACCCCGCCCCCGAATCTCCCACCCGCCTCCCCTCCCTAGCTCCCTCCCTCATCTCTCCGTCTTCCGCCTCTTTAGCCGAAGCCCGGAGCGCAGCTTTCACCCAAGCATCTGCGGCTCATAGAAAGGGCAAGAGCACACCCCTGATGAAAGCCGCGGCCGGATACTACGCCCAGATCGGCCGCGACCTGACGTCCCATCTCCACGCTATGTCCGAGTTGGATGCTGACGCTCATGTCGCGGCGCAGTCGTCGTCCACTGTGCTGGATCTGCATGGCGTGAGCGTACATAATGCTACGCGCATTGCGAAGCTGCGGACGAGGGCTTGGTGGGATGGGCTGGGTGAGAAGAGGATTCCGGGGGGTGGGAGGAATACGGGGGCCGGGGGGTATAGGATTGTTACGGGGTTGGGGAGACATAGTGAGGGCGGGAGGGGCGTGTTGGGGCCGGCGGTGGGGAAGGTGCTGATTAAGGAGGGGTGGAAAGTGGAGTTTGCAACGGGGGAGTTGGTGGTTTCGGGGTTGGCGAGGAGGAGGTAGGGAGCATAAGCATAGTGGAGATGGATAGAAGGTGGAGGTGATATGGAAATGGGATGGGGATGTGGGCTGTGTGAGGAGGGTCGTTTGAGTGTAGATATATATTAGTGTAGATATTTACTAACTGTGGGTATGTACTGTGTGTAGTTAGTTAACCAGCTAAACGCTGGACCCTTTGATCGGCACATGAAGTACCAAGGTATCTACCGTCTTACCTTCTCCACGGACTCGTACCTACCCACACTCCAAGCAACCAATAAAAACCCTCTCGGAGAAACTACCCGGAAAACAAAGCCCACGCTAAACTTCTACCTCGGACGCCCGGCTAGGCTCATGCCATTCCTGCTGCGCTGCCTCGTGTCTTTGTTTCTTTTCCCTCGGCCATATGGAACGTGGAACCTCATGTCATGCGGGTCTGCGTCGCTGACCGCGCTTGTGATGGGGGATTAAGTGGGCCGAGGATGGGGCGGTAATGATGGGTAATATCCTCTTAGACGGATCGTTTGCTGTCCAAGTATAAGAGCGGCGCGGAAGGGGTTTTATTATGGGAGAAGTACTTGCTCAAGAAAGCGCATCTTGACCTTCTACAAACAAGTCTCCATTGACTTCGAATACCTCCTGTTTTACAAACCATCTCACACATCTCTTCACCAATACAATTTTCTGTATATCGACACACCAGCCTTGCAGCAATGCCCTCCAACGAATCCCCCATCCCCTCCGCCCCCGGCAAACACACCCCAGCCTCCTCGTCCTCAATCCCCCCCTGGGTATCCCCCCACCTCCCCTCCCTCCTGCGCGTCGAACACGGCCCCAACTACACCTCGCGCGCCCTCTCGCTCGTCGACCTCCCCCCCGGCGCCCTCTTCGCCCGCATCACAAGCCCGACGGCCGCCAAAAAAGCGTATACGTCGGTGCAGGCGGGTCGCGATCTGCACATCGAGCTCAACTCTGATTTAGTCTTTATCAACCACTCGTGTAAGCCGAAGTTGGTGTTTGATATGCGGAGGTGGGAGGTTAGGGTTGCGGGGGGTGGCGAGTATCGGGGGGAGAAGGAGCGAACGGATGGGGAGGAGAGGGGTATTAGGGTCGGGGATGAGTTGACGTTCTTTTATCCGAGTACGGAGTGGGAGATGGATAGGGGGTTTGAGTGTCGGTGTGGGGAGGTGTGTTGTAGAGGGTGGATTAGGGGGGCGAGGGAGATGGAGGAGAGTGTTTTGGAGGGGTATTGGTTGAGTGGGCATGTGGGGGAGTTGTTGGGGGAGAGGAAGGTGGGGGGTGGGAAGGGGAAGGGGAAGGGGGAGGTTAATGGGAAGAGTGAGGTGGTTAACGGGAAGAATGGTGTGGAGGTTTGAGGGGTTGCGGGATGCTGGGGTGTTGCTGTATTTTCTATGGGAAAAAGACTTGTGAAGGCTTTGTGCGGAAAAAGTTGGTAGGCGTGCAGAGATTTGGTGTTCTGCATTTTCCCTGGGTATGGGAACAGTGTAAAAGTACGAGTTGCAAGGGCTTTTGGTCTTGTAGTTACTCATTCATTTGGATGATATTCAACCTTGAAATATGGAATGGAAAATTCTCAACGAGCAAGGGTACCCTCATACTGTCACAGTAAAACGACTAGGTTTATAGATGCCCCGAAACTGCAAAATCCGCAGTTGATGGCCGACCAGCCTTTGTAAAACACACATAACCATCGCCACAAGGGGCTCATTACGACAGTTTCCGTGTGAACTCCTGCAACGCTGGATCTGCTAATGTGTGATTCTGCGTCGCGATATCACATGCAACAAACCTTCCTCCAAGAATGTACAGACAGGTAATTCGACTGTGCATCCAAATTTACCGCTGACGTCAATTGACGTGAATGTAGCATTCCACAGGTGTCTCGTTCATCCGATGAGCATCAAATGTTCAACTGTTCAGCTATGACGAAAGCTTGGTTTTCGACATTCAAAAATAGTGACTGTTGAACCAAGCTGACACTCAACATCCCGTTTACTTGGAAGCGAAGTGGGCCTGTCAGGCACTACACACACTAGAAATGTAAGAAACCACCCGGTGATAGGTTACCGTGAGCTGTTTAGAGAGCTGCAGGAGAGTGAACAGTGTCCGAGAAAGAAGATGACGCAGGTAGATGGACACAAGACCATTCGGATCACCCTTGTCAAGCATTGCTTCCAATATCGTGAAGGTTTGGTCAGACATCCAGCATACAAGTGACACGAAATCGGCCAATATTGAATTAATATCTGCTGTTATCTTTCTAGGCTGACGTTATGAGCATCCTATCACGCAGATGGGCAAAAATGGCGCAGTGTAATAGGTTGCTGAATGGCGGACCTACTTGATGGGTAGATACCCTCGTTGGAATGTGGCTCATCATGAACGAGTTTTCTCTCAACGCTGCTATTGCCTTACATTTTCTGCTCAGCAATTCAACAACCAGTATTCAAAGTCTGTGTTCTCTATATCTTTCCTGAAAAAAGCCCACCGGGCAAACGACGCCTCTAACGCTCGCTTCATATCGAAACCAATGTCCAACATGTCGAGCCGTCACCAAGGTGGTTCATCCGATAAGGTGTTGTCTAAAAGCTCCTCCACTGTCACATTCGCCGACGCGGAACAAGCCCAACCACCCAAAATCAACTTAGATCTCACAAACCCTTTCGCCACACCTCCTCATTCACAGGCAGCAACACCTTCTTGCAGTGGCTATAGTACGCCACAGCGAGGGCTTTCCACCCCTGCCCTTCCAGACCTCTCCAAACTCCGCCACTCAATTTTGCCCGACAATACGTCGGACAAATCTGTTGACTCAATTTGCGAAAAGCCGCCAAGGTTCTCCCAGACTCAGGCCTCGACACCACCATGTCAGACTGGGCCGATTCGTCCTAAGCTTCCTCTCCCCAAACCATCATTTACGCCGTCTCAAAAATGGACTCGCGGCCCTGGCTTCTGGCGGTCGTTTGTCGCCATGTGTATCCCCCTTCTCCTCTCTGCCCTCGAGGGCAGTGTCACGAACACTGCTCTTCCTACTATTTCCGACCAACTCAACCTTGGCACCAAGTTCTCCTGGGTCGCCACAGCTTTCCTCCTGGCAAGCACTACCTTTCAGCCCCTTTATGGCCAGCTCGCCGATATCTGGGGTCGCAAGTACCCCATGATGTTGGCGGTTGTCGTCTTCGGTCTCGGCAGTGCGCTCTGTGGCTGGGCCACTAACGGTGCGATGCTTATCGCTGGTCGCATCGTCCAAGGCCTCGGAACTGGAGGTATTGATCTCTTCGCTGAACTCATCCTCTGCGACCTTGTCCCGCTGCGCAAGCGAGGCACATATATGGCTATCAAGCACGTTGTCTTTGCTGCTGGGACTACTGTTGGCCCACTCCTTGGTGGTGTCTTCGCCGAGCATGGTTGGCGCTGGTGCTTCTGGATCAACATCCCTGTTTGCGGTATAGCTGTCATCCTCATGTTCTTCTGCCTCAAGGTTGGTGGCGGCGTCAAGACGAAGGATGTCAAGTTCAAGGATCTGCTCGCCCGTATGGATGGTTTTGGTACCTCTCTCCTGACTTCCTCGGTTGTCTTGATCTTGGTTTCCCTCAGTATGGGAGGATCTTCACATCCGTGGACTTCTGCCGTTGTCACCACCCCTCTGGCAGTGGGCATTGTCGGACTCATCATCTTCCCCTTCTTCGAGGCATCCAGCTACTGCAAGGCGCCCATCATGCCTCCCCAAATCTTCAGCAACCGCACTTCCGCAACAGCATTCATTCTCACAGCCATCCACGGCTTCGTGACATACGGTATTCAGTTCTACCTTCCGCCATTCTTCCAAGCAGTCAAGGGCTCCTCGCCAACCAAGTCTGGAATCGAAGTCCTACCCACTACTCTTGTCATCGTGGTCCTAGCCGCCATTGGTGGCCCTCTCCTCACCCACTTCGGCAAATACAGGCCTATCCACCAGCTTGGTTTCGCGGCAATGGCGCTGGGTCTTGGTCTCTGCACCATGTTGACCAAAGATACGCCTACCGGGGTTTGGGTAACATTCCAACTTCTCCTTGCCGCCGGGTCTGGAATTATCGTTTCGACGCTTCTCCCTGCTGTTGTAGCACCCCTTCCAGATAGTGCAAATGGCGCTGCAGCGGGATCCTGGGCCTTCTTGCGTGGCACTGGGTCACTGTTTGGTGTTGCCATTCCAGGCACTATCTTCAACATCCGCTTCTCGTCTCTCCTCCCCACCATCAATAACGCTACTGCCAGAGAGCAGCTCAAGAACGGCCAAGCATACCAACGTGCATCCTCGACCTTCGTTTCCAAATTCGGACCCAACGTCAAGGTGCAGATTGTCGCTGCTTTCCAGGACAGCTTGAAGTGGGTTTGGGTGGTTTTTTCCATCTTTGCTGGTGTTGGGTTTCTGGCTAGCTTTGTGGAGAAGCAGGTTAAGTTGAGGAAGGAGTTGGATACGCAGTATGGACTTAAAACTCCGAAGACTACTCCAAAGGTGGAGAGGACGTTGGAGGAAATTGAGATGGATATGGAGAAGGCAATGGAGGAGGTCGAGGTGCGAGAGCCGGAGGTTGCACACACTGCATGATTCATTTGACTCCTTATTGTTTCGTCATTCGGTCTTGATGGTACGACGTATTAACGAGTTTGTCAATTCCTTCGCTTGTTTTTGGATTTGCTGGGCGGTCACCGGCCCTGGGAGTAGGGTGTTGTAGGATATGTCCGCTGGTTATAATTTCCAATCAACCGGGTGTCATCAATGGCGGTATCTGAACGGGAAGGCAATGGGATATCATATTGATTTTTGGGTGATTTTGCTACGATTGGACGACCACGGTAGTATATAACGCCTCGCAACTGGAAGACTAGCAGTTGGCGACCGATCAAACAAATTTGGATTACTGTTGTTTGATGCTCCATAGAGTACTTCCTCCGTCAGACTTGATAGTAATGAAACGTTGAAGTTGGAGTTACATTCGCGTCAGGGTGTGATGTTGTTCTCAATGTATACTTTGATCATTGTGCTTCTTGGTTATTACATCTCAACTTCAATGTAAGTAGTATGCCGGCCACGCGTTGGTCGCATGGGTGATGCAGATCTGCAAGTTGAGGGTGTTTCAATTATGTGACTCAGCTACAGAAGAATACGTAGGTTTCTCATGTCGGCTCTCGCACAGAGGTCGAGGGTTTCCCCTTCTGAAGAAAAGGGCTGAGAAAGAAAGTTCGAAAGTTCAAAGGTGAAGAAGGCTTTGTGGCGTCTTAGAGAATTGGAGGCCGCCATCACGAACGACTGACGTAACATTGGAGCGTCATATTGGGGCTGTGCAGATGGGCTAGTGGCCGTTCTCATAGGCTCACTCTCTGCCCAGTTTTGCGCCCACAGCACAGCCCCAGCTCTCTAGAGGACGATACCGTAAGGTTTCAGCCTTACCGCCATTATTGTCATAGCTTAAACGAGCCCCTGCATCCCATAGTCTCATGCGTCCCATGGTCTTTCGCATCCTATAATCTCATATATCCCATAGTTCTCTACCTTCCATAGTGCTCCAATCTCAACTTAATCATAATTCTAGAGTATCACTGCCTCTGCATTGCAAACCAAGCGACCTAGATGGCATCATTCAAAATTCGAAATGTCCCCTCTCCAGATCGTAAGCTACACAAGGCTGTGGACTCAGTTTCTTAGGGTATAGCTAATAGATATGCTAGCCTTGGGTGCCCCGCCAAATTCAGTGTGCTGGCAGAGCGCATTTTGGCCGCTCGTTGCGTGCGCTCTGACTGTTATGCTGCAAAACACGGGCAGAGTACTCAATGAACCATATTCGTACAGTTTTGCACTACGATCATCACCATTTCTCAGTGTAGTCGACGCTGCTCTTATGTTGATAGAGCTGGTGATACTGCAGACAAGAGGATTCCCCTTTGGAGAAGCAGCAAGACATGTCTGGTATGATAGGTTTCAGCATGAAGGGGTCAGGAGTAGCAAAGGAGTGCTTTTATTTGGCCATCGCGAGATAATCTATCCTTTCGATGGCTCTCCCTGCATCCGGATCACTCCCCCAGATTCCAGTGATATCGACGGGGATGACGAACAATCCATGTTCTCTAGTGCATTACCCATGCCGAGCACTGATGAAGAGGATTATGTGGGAGGAACATTACTGCCACCGCTGACGAGTCTCGATAGTCTACGCCGGACATTGATCGGGCCCGAGATTCAAGCTGTTCCTTTATCGGAAACGCAGGAAGACGATATTGACAGTATCTCGGACGTTGGTTCGGTAGATCTAAGCCTTCAGGTCATAGACCAGGACCCGCTTGAGGCTCCCCTTCCAGACTATGACAGGGTGGATAGCGAAATCGAGAGCGAGATCTCGGAGACTGCAGCGCTACTCTATCCCGCAGCGCTAAGGCTCGCCGAAAATGCTGGACTGTACCCCGGGTCTACCATCGACCGCTTGTGGAGATGGAATGTGGCAGGTTTTATATTCGGTACACTTCCTCAGGTCATCAAAGTCTTCGGTATGAGAGGTATCCCGCTCACGCAGACACTCATCTCCTTCTACATGATATCATTCATCATACCTGAGATCTTTCGTGCGGCCGCTGGCCCAGCTGACGCCACCAACCTCTCCACAAAGCCTGTCTTTGGGGAAGTGAACTTCGCCGAGGCAAATTCCTTTATCCTCATGGTTACTCTTCTGGTTGCTGGAATCTTTTCTTATTCATGTGTAACGATTGTGGTCTCTGCAAGACCAGACGGAGAAAACGCCCTCTGGCGTGACGCTGCCGCTCTCCTCGTCCTAACTGCGCCGATTACCCTTCTGGCGACTTTTGGATGCGCATTCATTCTCCTTGCCTCTTCGAAACTCATCGATAAACTCTTGGTGGTAGAGTTGCAACATACGCTACCATGCTGGGTGAGGGCCCAAAGATCTGCATTCGGGAGAAAAGCTAGACATGGCTTGCTCACGAAGAGGCAAAGCTTCAAAGCCGGGATTCTCGACCTTTTCGCATTGCCTCGTTCCACGCCTCGAATTGACACGCTCTTGCTTATGTCTTTCCTCCCTGCGCTTCTCGTGTCGGCAACTTTTGCGACATGGGTGAATCTTGACCCGTCCTGGGAGTTGCCGTGGTTAAGACCGTTCAACGAAGGTCCGTTTTTCTTACTTTGCCTATTTTGTCCTCCTGTTTTCCTTGTAGCAGCTTACTTCGTTTTTCGTCTCGTGTTCATGGGATCGCTTTCCAAGAAGCCCCGCAAGTGGTTTGGTATGGAGGGAGCTATGTCTGAATTTGTTTCCGGAGCTTTCCCAATGTTGAATCTGTGCATTGCTCTCGCTGGCTACGCATACTGTGCACCATTCTATGAGAGAACATACAAGCCGCGGTGGGCGGAGTGGTTAGGGTGATCATTGTCTATCGCAAGGATATTACACCTGTCGACATCGACTCAAGTTGTTATACTCCAATCCAGTATTCGAAATGGAGATCTGGTTATCACCTTCAAGTTAAACATATATTTCACTTGAAACTTATTCGAGGAAGAGCAAGAGGATGCTATCTCGGCTTAGATATTAAGCAAGAGCATAATGTGCCACATCGTGTCGATGGCCTCGCGCTCAATGCCAAGTGGTATCAACTGCGAGATGATGATAGTAGCGAGGCTGCCAACGTGAAAGTTATCACAAGGGTAAAACTATCTAAGCATGGGTCCAATACGGCGGTTCTGTGATTGTCAAACACTGAACTCCCTCATACAACTAAACGTTTCATGAATGCGAAGCGAGGAGTAGACAGAATGTTCAGTCCTGGTTATCGGAGGACAGAAGAGCGGAAAAGATAATGCACGATGGTCCGTCGCCTGCATCGGCGAGCCTAATCATAGGGGGCTTTTTATACCCATTTTGCCTCCTCCGTTTGAATCCTGTTACCAGGCACTTATGAAAAATACCACATTCAAGGTATCGATGAGTATCAGGTCTTAGAGTCTTCTTCTACCTTCTTTTCTCGAGTGACGTGGCTTGGCGGCAGCTCATAGTCAACATCCGACCTACAGATCGTAGTTACTCCCATGCTTCCCAAACACAGAGCTCCTTTCGTCTTTATTGAAGTCTCAACCTTGCTATACAGAGTCTAATAGTCGTTCAACTCTCACAAGGTCTCGATATTGTTTGCATCAACAAGGAATATCGCTTACGGTTCCCCTGGAAGAAGTCCATCTGCGACATAGTACGTTGTGTGTCTTAGCACAACATTGTGAACACACGATGCTTAAATCGCTGGTAGGATCTAGAATTTTAATTATATGACACAACTGGTGATTGGGGGAGACAGTGTTCCCATGAATTCTCCTCTTTCGGTAGACCTTCTTCCCACCACAACACCAATCAAATCCACCACTGCCGACCAGCATTCAAGATCACCGAAGCACTCCCCAGATCAACACTTTTGTTGATTACAATTTTTTCGGATGTCAAATACCCGGGATATACCCCTACAAATCATGAACCAAGGCTCTCAACAATTGCCTCCACACAATCCGCCCTCTCCGACGCCATCAATGACATTTACTTCTGCCGAAATTGCAAAGAATTCAGTTAGCAATGGTTCTGCAGACCAGAAGAAGGATATTTTGGTGACTACCAGTGGCGTAGGGAGCAGTTGTCAAGGTGCCGTTGGTGTCACTCCCGGGTTGCGTTTACACTTGCATACTGGTAGTAGCGGGCCCTCACCCTCGGCAACAACTTCCGACAGTGCCCCAAGCACTCCGACCAGCCCTCGATATGTACCCAGTGAATTGCCTCCCGTCCTCAAATACTATCCAAATGGATGGATCCCAAAACCAGGTGACATTGTTAGGTTCAAGGAGACTGAGCCGTGGGGCACCGCGCGTATGACCGTCGACTTCATTGACACGCATACGATGAAAGGTGCCAAGAAGAATCCGGACGGATCATATACTACTTTCCCGGATTGCTACGCCACCGGTGACTTCTTCACTCATGCAAAAGCGCGGTTCGGTATCGTCTCCCTTGTGTATGAGGATCGAGGTGAAGCAACGGTTCTGCCTATGGATGACTATCGGGAGGATCGTTCGATGGACAAGCTATGCCTCAACATTAGGCATGTCGATGATCTTTGCTATGTACCAAAGAACCTTACCGTCCAGGAAGATCTCACTCTCGTTGTGGTGACCTCAGGCACATGGTCTGGCCCTAAAGCTCAATCCGTAGTCGTCTTGAATCGACCGGCGCAGGTGCGGTTTGACAGTCGCATGGAATATATGCAAGCACGGCTCACCTCTTACAGCATTTCAGATCTTCATGTTATCAAAAAGAAAGCTGAAAAACTAGCGGAGTGTTTCTATGATCGCTCGCGAGTAAACCTCGGGCGGTATACATTTCTTGGGGGTGTCTCTACGCAACCATATTTCTCCCACGATAGCCTCGTGATTGCTTCTCCGGCCGCGCGTTTGGATGGAAAGCTAGGATGGCTTATCTTTGCGCATCATCGATGCGTCCAGCATGAGAACAGGCTTAAAGAAGAGTTCGCCGCTGTAACATGGAGCAACCCATGGATGCCTGTGCGGGCTAATATTCAGCAGGACTTGTATAATGCGGGGTTGAAACGGCAGGCTTTGGCAAGTAACTTGCAGCAGCACATTATCGATTACTATTTCCAACATAACCCTGGAAGCGGATATGGATACTTGGTTGGAGCTTCAACTTCAGCGCTGAATGTTTCGAATCCCAGCACTCTTCAAGCTTACGGATCACTCAATTTTAATCAACCTCGAGAACATTCCGAACAAGCCGGGAATCATCACAACGACTCCCTTCAGCCTATCGATAGCCCCACAAGCCAACCTGGTGATAATGGCCGGACTGAAGTCACCTGGGGTAATTCAAAAGGCTCTGAAGGACAAGAGTGAGAAGTTGTTGTACCAGCATGTGCTCATGACGTGATTGCACATAGTTGGTAGCGAGGGTCCCGTCTTCATGTGAGGAATTTCCAGTATTTGCTTTTGAATTGCACAAATGTACCTAAAGTAAGTATGACCGTCTGAACATCCTTATGCGTGTAGTGTTTATTGTATGTCTTGAAATATATGTGACTTCCTCAAACTAGTATACAAGTTTGTAAGCAAGCTTTTATGAAAGATAGAGATGGTAATCGCACTTGAAGCGCAAACGAAGACACAAAAGACCAGGGCTCCCAGGGTTCTCGGAGAACTCCGTTTTAAAAATTAACCTCACGGAGATATTTTTTCACTCGTTGATTGAGTTGACTTGGTCCTTATTCCTAGAGTTTTGTACTCCAGGCTACAATTGAAGCCACGTCCATCTCTAGTAAAACGGCGATTCAGCCATGACATCACCACCAAATTCAGAGTCTTGACTTGTATAGTCACAATAAGCGTTCATACTGACGCATATATCCCAAATCAACCTTCCTTAAGCCTGCGAAGAGTGAAGCTTGACTTGTATCCATGTCTCTCGTTTCGTACATCGGTACCAATCCCGATTTGGAACACAAGGTGAATGCTCGTCAAAGTCAACGCCAAGCTACCGTCAGGACTCCGTGAATTTTCAGCAAAAGAAACAGACCCTCCATTAGGCCGACAATCGACTATTTCCTCTTTTGGCATAGAGCGACTGTGTTATTGCTCGCGCCGTGCCACCCGCCCTATACATATACACGGCAACACGGTAAACATACTCTCCTCCTTTTCCTCCCCACCATCTACCTTCCCAACCACCTACCTTCCCACCTTCTTTGGTACGAAAACATCTGCAGTCTTCACAGCTGCTGGCTTTTGTTGTCGCTCGCCCTCCTAGAATCGTGCAATATCTGGTCCGGCCTACCCAGGCAAGTTCATATATTGCTCTCACATTCCAAGTGGCTCCCAAGAAATCAGCACTGAATATTCTGGACAACCCTGCCGTCAGGCTATTGTGTGAGCTACAAGGATTTCTTCGCCAACATTGCGAAATCAAACGCCGCTGCTAGCAACACCCCCTCGGAAGGTACACTTTCCCATTCCACCAACACTGTGATAGTTCCAGCTAACCGTGAATCCAGCCATGCCGGGCTATCAACTCCGGGTGTCTGCCAAGACCAAAGCGACCAAGTCTTCTTCCGCTGTCAAAGAGGATGCGTCCGCCAAACCGAGCAAGCATGCTTGCAAGAAGCAGCGGGCGGGCAAAGGCAAGTGGACCCCTAAGAACGCCATGAAAGGAAGCCCTGGCTGTGTGACCAAAAAGCCTATCCGCACCGTTGCCCAAGATGAGAGCAACTACCCGGCCTTTAACATTAAAGGTACGATCAACGAGGTGGCCATTGTTGAAGAGAATGCCGTCGCTTCCACCGAGGAGAAGGGTCTCATTGACGATGAAGCGCGGACTTTTATAGGCCAAATTGAAGTCCAACCGTCTTCGCACAAACAAACATGCACTGATGCATTCTGCACTTCATGCTGTGCTCGCAGCGTACCTCTTGGTCGTACGGAAACATTCGTTCAAGCGCAATTGGATGTAAGTTCAGATACCAGGATGTATTCAAGATTTACCATACTGACGTATTCAGGTAATGATGAAGAGCAATGACTTCCACAAGTACCTTGAACAGGAAGTGGTGGTCAAGCGGATGGTTCATCATGCGCCGGCATTGAGTGTCACTTTTGACCTTGGAGAGAACGAGGAGTTCGATGGCGGTTCCGTCCGCCATGAGACCTCCAGCGACTGCGGCGGCACGCAATTGTTAGGGCGGAAATGTGTCGATGGGTATGTGAAGTTTAGGCCTTTGCGCATGCCCAAGTTCGTCCGTCCTAGGGAAGAATCTACGGAAGAGGAACAGTACAAGATATTGGCCGACATCAAACCCGAGGTTAAGGGCGCTGAAGTGGCCACGATGGCCGATAGTCTTGAATCACAGGAGCGCATGTGTTTCAATGACATGATTGAGGCTTTGGCAGCAAATGGTGTATGGACCGCACCGGGGATTCAGTCTACAACGGCAGCTCTTCCTGCCAACCACCTAGGTGCCCCCCTCAATGCCCGCCAGCCTACTGTCCCCGTTGTTACCGGCTACAACGAGTCCGAACAGCTTCTGGCCATTATTCGCAATAATGAGGCCCAAAAGCTCGTAGCCACCAAGCACTCGTCCGGTACCACATTTGCAGAAGCGAACGCGGATCCGATTGCCACTCCTCTGGTTGACACTCTCGGAAGCAGCCAGAAGCTGCTTGCCATGCTTCACGGCAAGCAAAATGCACAGTCTCTCCACGGGAATCTGACCTCCGCTCCGCTTGGTCATTTACGAACTCTACACGACGACCCCGCAATTGTAGCAATCGTTCCTCCTCGTCGGTCCGCGTCGGAGCCCACTATCCGTGTATTGGAGGACTCAGCAATTGTCGGCATTACCATCAACGGGGTATGGCATACTAACTCCCTCACTGGCCCTGAACAGGCTGGCAAAGTTGATGCCATCAGGTTGTTCCGTGACCCCGCGATCATCGCTGTCAACGGATTACGGCGTAGCAGCTCGCTTGAGAGCTTCGTGACGGCACCCGAAGCCCCGATCATCAAGCCAGAGAACAACCACGTAACCGCCTTCATCAACAAGGCTCCACGAAGCAATTCCCTAATCCGCCCTAAACTGCCAACCGCAGGCATGTTCCTTCGCAATTCGGAGTCATCGCAAGAATCAGCGTCAATGAAGCTCCTGGCTCTGATTCGGCCCCGAACGTTGGGCCCCGAGAGTATTGGTAAAGACCAGCTCCTGGCTCAAATGTCACCCGAATTCGGCAGCCCCGCTGATTGGTTTACTTTCCAATATCATTTCTCAAATATTTCTTCAGTTCTCTGTTCCATGCACTAGGTAGCGAGACGGCTGTGGGCATTCCACGTTGACCTCCCTCCTCCTCCCCCCCCTACCCCCCCTACCCCCCATGCCATTTGTTTCTTTCGTAATTTGTACATGGAAGTGTTGGGATAGACCATCATTGTACTGTATTCTCGTGACATTGCGTTTGCGGAAGTCTTTTATTATATTTTGGCCTGAATATATTAGCGACGGCGTTGGGGGAAGGCTTTCAGCGATTTCATCACCTTCATATCTTAGAATTTAGCTTATCTAGCTTACAAGCTCCTCAGAGCTGTGAATGCCCAAATCTCATATGTTCCATTGGGGCTTTTTTTTGTCTGAATTGATCTTGTACTTAACTGCGTGGGACAAGAAGTCCTTCATTATATCGATACGTCATCACTGAAGTTCATGGAAGTGTTCCAACCTGCACTTTGTAACTCAATGCATGTGACAGGCGTAACACCCTTATACTAGCTATGGACAGATCTTCAACTACGTTTGACATCCAGCCCGACTACAGACGTACGGTGCCCACCTAAATGGAGGGCATGGCGACGCTGACGATCCGCCACAAGGAAGTTGGAAGGATTTTAGCCAGCCGCCAGATTGCTCTACCGTTTGCACCTGGGTACGATATCGCTCTCTGAACCAGAAGAAGCTCAAGGGCAAGAGTGGGGAAGTCTTTGGTAACTTGAACACACTTTGTAAAAACAAGACTTGATTCAGCTCCGGCATCCACCCACTTCTATACCCTTAGGCGTCTCGACGCTGTATCAGTATTGTATTTACGTCTGCCGTGATTACTTAGGTCCCAACCTCCTAAGCACTCCTTGCTCAATTAAAACTTCGAAATTGGTATTAGCCAGGCAGAATGCAGCCCAGCCCTCTCAAACATTTCACGAGAAACTGTTAGTGGTGCGCCTGGCATTGTTTTGGCTGTGCGTTATACAACCTCCGCTCTACCTAGATACTGCTGCTTTGTTATAAACAGCAAATGCCCACCTTTCTCCGAGCGAACCACGTGACCTTGCGCTTTCACCGTTTCGTGAATTGCTATAAACAGGTCCGTACCATTTCCAAGTCTGCACTTCTTTTCAAAAACCCCACGCTGCCCCCAGCGACCGATCGCACGCCACCACCGCACCAGACCAGCACACTCAACCTGCTTGTCTATAGCTGGGCACAAGGTTGCCATCAAAGGTAAACCTTACAATCCCGACGAGCAGCACTACCACACTCTTTTGAGCCAGTTCAGTGTTGTCACGATTGAATCTCCGACTGCTGCCAAACACCACTTTGCCATCGTCACTATGGACTCGGTAGACGAAGTATCCCAGGCTGTCCAAACCTTGAACGGCAAGAAGCGGGGCTCTCGTACGTTTGGCGTTGAAGCTTTTTGTAACAAGAGATCTAAGCGAGAGACATACCGAAAAGAGCAGCGGCTTTCCAAGGTGTCAACCGACGTTGCTGCGTTTGAGGAGAAAGGGCGATTCTCCCCTGCTGCTTTCGAAACACTGTCGACCTCCTCTGCCTCCAACAACTCGGTGGCAAGCGCAATATCATCCGACGCTGGGCACCCTTACACAGGCCGTCCACCAGAATCTCTTCCCTTCGATGCTGAACAGCAAGATCACAAACCCCAGTCACGCGTAGATATTAGTCAAGATCACTTTAGGAACGTCCTTGGTGAACAGGCTGTCCAGGAGGCGACCGGTTCGGTCGTTGCAGACGAGGAGGGCTTCACCGATATGTATGAGGAGCAGAGGATCGCACGCTATCCTCGGCGCAACTCATTTTCCAGATCCATGATTCCTTCTTCAGTTCTCGAAAAGGACAAGACTTCCAAGCGTCTTCTCTCTGTTGGCTCCTACGGCAACCCTCGCAGCCTTGAATCATTTCTCAAAACACCTGGTGTTGTTAAAGAGTCAACCCAAAGCTGGATCCAAGATATCGTTCACGACACGGACGCCTTCCACGTTGACTTGAAGGCAAGGAACCGTCAGAGAAATCGCCGCTGGAAATGGGCATGGCTTCTTGACGAAGAGGATCAGATCTCTAACCCAGCACCGTGGAATATTCCTGACGAAGGAAAGAAGGACCTCTGCCTTCTCCCTGCACCTGCCATCGCAGTGGCTCTTACAATCCATGTTCCAGAGCTATCCCCAAAGACGATCCAGTGCGAACCGCCTGCAACCCCTATCTGCAACAGCTCCGAGGCTAGCATTCCAAAGCAGCACATAAGGCGCACTCGAAGGGCTAGTTTTGATTTGCCCTTCGGCGGGTCAGACGACAAGCCAGACAGCGGGTCAGGCCTACAAGAACCCTCTCAACACATGGCTGAACACAACGCCACGCTGTCAGATTTCAATGGACCGAATAGCGAGAAAGATGGTGAAGACTATGCAGATGAACTGGATATCGACCCCGAAGCTGCCGGTATGCCAGATCTGGCAGGTGAAAACAACGAAGTTGCCGAATGTTCGAAATCTGTAGACTTTCAAGATGAGGGCGAGGGACTGGCTTCACCACCCACGGTACGCCTTCCATCGCCCGCTCCAAAGGTTCAATTACCGCGTCAAGGGTTTCGCCAAGTACCAGAGGTTCACAAGGTAGCTAAGGTTATTTCTGCCCCAAAGCTTCAGAGCTGGGCCGACATGGTCTCTGAAGAATCAGATGTCGACGACCCGTTCATTATTCAGCCTGAACCTGCGACTGCAAAGGAAGAGGAAACCTCAACAGTGGCACTGAAGAGTAATGACGACACAAATCTTGCTTCTTCTACTGCTTTGGGCCAGGAAGATAAGACTTTCTCAAGCTTGGATACCGGAATGCCGGACTTTGGATTCGGGAAAGGCATCGAATCTTCTGAACAGGTGTTTCCATCTTCCGTCGAGAAGCCGCATGTTGCAGATAACTTCCAGGCACCCTCACCGAAAGAGGTCATTGAAGAAGAGGTAGTTGCTGATTCAACGTCTCTCGGCTTGACTGATGACTCAACCCTGAGCGAGCGCGGGCCTTCAGATCTCGACGTTGACAACACTGGCCCCTCAGCTCCGGTTGAAGACCAGGTTGCAGGTTCATCCACAGGAGATGAACCCACAAACGATACAGTAAATTGCGAACCAGCTCAATCTGCCGGAAAGGAGGACATCAGCATAACGGAGTCTTCCGATCCTCAACAGAACCATGAGGCAGTAACGTTTGCGGCCACTCAAGAGACTGGCGGGTTGAATCATGGCGACGAGTCGGACTCAAGATGCAATGACAGGACTAACGGTGGGGTCGAAGACCAAATTTCCTCACCAGAGGGCCATACTTTAGAAGAAATCGACGCCATGGTGTCCACTATCGGGGAACAAATTCTTGAGCAGGATAAAGGAATCAGCGGCCTCGAGAATCTGATCATGACCCTGGCAATATTCATATCGAACTACACAGGCCAACCACTGAGTGAAGAGGCGTTGCTTCTACAACAGTTTCTAGCGGCAAATGCTAGTCACACCAATGCAGTTGCAACCGATCCTGGCGTCGAAGAGACTACCGTCATCAACACGCTCCCAGTAGATCAAGAAGCTAATCGAGCCAACCAAACTGCATCTGTTCTAGGTGGTGAGGAGGCACCTCCCGCCGCCAATCTCCCAGCGGGTGATCCTGCCCATGAAGTCGAAAACGAGTCCGCTGAGGTTGGCGAGGTTTCTGGACTATTAAGAAGCGGCGTACTCCACACATTTAACGAGGAAAGCCCCAATGCTTTGGGAGAGAATGAGTCAGCCGCAAATGTCGTCATGCCGTCGGATGTGCTATCATTTGCCGGAACACTGCGGTCTGAGTGCTCATCACTAGAGGGTGCACACGAACTATTCCTCACCAACCCCCAAGCTGCCACTTCAGCGATCTTGAGAAATAGGCCCCTTGTGCAGCAATGGATGAATGAAATAGATTTAGATTATGAAGTAAGTACTCCCAACGTTGGCTCAACAACTACGGCCCTTGTTAACAACTAAATTTAGCCGTTTTAATTTTGTACCATTGGTTTTGGACTTGGTCCGCGATACGGAGCCGGGAGAATGTGTTGGAATTTCGTGAGGGATAGAAGGCTAAGGTTTGGGACGGGTATTGTGCAAGGATATCTTGTATGGGCCTGTTGATCAGTTTGAGTTGGGATGTTATTTTGGTATTACATTAGGGATAGGGAGTTTAGGGATGGGACGGGTATTGTGAAAGGATATGCTACATGGGCCTGTCGGTAAGGATGCAGCTAGAACTTTTGGGTTACTTTTGGCAACGGTAATAAACGTGGAGAAAGAATGATGATGGTGATTGCGTGAGCAAATCCTACACGATGCTTGCTAACCTATTTATCCGTTGAGAGGTGGGAACATGGAATACTCAATAATCACTCCCTTTGTCTTATCTGAAAGAAACTGCCACAGTTTTATATCATAACTGTGCAGTGTTCCGATGTGTTCTTCATGATGACAATCTTCTGTCGTGATCTTGAAAGGCTGTGCTGATATTTGAAAAAACTAGTGATGCCTTGTGTAGTCAAAAAAGAGGATGTGCTCAAGGAAACGGAACATTGGATGCACTAGATGTGGCCGTAACAAGCGTAAGAATGATGGCGTCGTCCAACCTGGCGTCTACCAAGTTAAGTCAATGGCGTATTCTGCCATAAGACATCCTTTGGCCGCCTATCTACGGCAATTTCGCTCTGTGCCATGATTAGTATATCCCTCTCGTTTTAAACGCTCTTCCACTCCCATGCAACGCGATATGACTCACCCAATTAACGAAAGTTTCAATCCTCGTCCGACTCGCCGTAACATCCTCTTTAAATGCCGCCGTAAAATCTCTCCCAATAGCGGTCGACTCTTCTCCCCATCCATCCACCCACTTACAAACCCGAACCTCCATCCCAAGTTTCCTAAACCGATAGACCCAGCTCCCCAACGCCAGTAAGAGGTTTCTTGTGTTCTGTTTCGAGTTTGCAGAGAGCAATAGGAACGTCAATTTGAACCCTTGGCTTTTCTTGATATTCATGAACTTTTGCAGATATGAAGCTTGCTTGGGCATCAACACGGGGAGTGCCGTGAAGAAGTCGCGGGACTGGTCTTCGGAGTAGACGTTGACGAGAAGATGGCGAATGTGTAATTTAGGGATCACGTCTAGATTGAAGATGTCGGTGCGGAGAAACCACGAAGCGATGGATAGGGATTTGGTCCGGAAAGTGCATGATTCGTAGATTCGCTCAACGAATTCTCTGGATACAGATAGGCCAACGTAGGAGGGCAGAACACAGGGGTGTTGGAGAAGGTTTTGGGGTAGAGTCTTGATGAGGGGATGTTCCTTGCCTTTTTCAAGATTGATGAGCTTGGTGGGTAAATCGGCAAGAATGGCGTCATAAACGAGTCGGCGGAGTTCAAGGGGAAGTTTCTTAAACAAAATGGCAGAGAACTGGAGGTGGCAGGCTTTGCTGTATGCTTCGATACTCGCTCCCATATCCTTGTCTCTGGCCTTGAATTCGCGCAAAAGTATGCACGCTTGGTTTTGGAGGTCTCTGCGTTCCGAATCGAGTTGGCGTTTCCTTGGGTCGTAAAATCAGCTTTAAATCTGTTTTGAGGGGTCATGAGCCGGGTCATACCGATCATTGATAGCCGTCAACTCATTTCGCTTACTATAGGCACTCAAGGTCAGAATGAACCACATAGAATTTTAAAAGGAGGGTCAACATACGCCTCCATCTTCCTCTCGCAATCCTTGATCTCCTTATCTCTTACCACCTGCAGCTCTTCCTCTCCATCGTCTTCGTCGATACTCGTCTCCTCAATACTCGTCTCCTCGCCGCCTCTTCTCGAAAGTATAAATCCCGCTATGCTCAAGCTCTTACTGATTAAGGCTTGTCTTCGATTCACTTTCACCTTCGTTTCAGCTTTCGGTGTTGTCACATGCTTTGCTTGTGTGTCTTGAGCTGATGTTGCCTGGGTCTCAGCCCTCTTCCTCAATCGAAAGATCTTGAAGATGCCGCAATCCAGAACCATTTCAAAATCCGGAACGCAAAAAGGAAAGTACTGCGGAGGTACGTGACGGAAGAACGATCGATGATTATGTCGAGTGTCGGAAGAGGGATGGAGGGAGGTTGGAGTAAACGTAGATGATCTGCACTAAGCCCTCTCGCTTAGCCTTAGCGGTGGTTGCAGGTAACCCGACCACCACACTAAAAGCTCGGCTAATTTTCGTTAGGTAACACGACCACACCAAAAGATAACCCCACCAACCTCAATATTCACCTACTTCACCCGACCATCAACATCACAAACTCACCTTAACACTATCTAATTATGTCTAAACAACTGCTCATGAGCGTAGGTACCCTCACTATATTAAAGCATTAATCTAATTGTACTCTAGGAACATTATAAGGTATACAAGGCGCTTAGCTATACACTATTTAGTATTAACACCTTTACTAAAGTAAGGATAATATAAAGGTAATCTAAACCTATTCCTAATATATTTAGAATACCAACGGACTTATCAAGGTTTAGCTTAGGGAGATATACTATTAGGTAAAGGTAGGTAATAAGTTATATAGGGTAAGAAACATCCTACCCTAAATATGTTTAGAACATCTTCCTAATATATTCTCTAAAATACTTAAGAGGATACTAATATATTTAGAATGTATTATAAAGCTGAGGTGTATTAGTTAACTATATTAAGAAGTACTATAAGGAGGTTAGTATTCAAGCTACAGAGGCTACTAGTAACCCTAAGATAAGTAAAATTAATAACGCTTAGCGTAAGGTGTTCTAAATAGATTCTTAAGGTATTCCTAATAGTATATTAGGTTAGTATTCAGATATTATATAAACCTATAATAGGATTACATCTATAAGGGCTTCCCAATATAATCCTAATATACCCCCCCTACTACTACCTATACCTTATTAATAATCTAGTAAGAAGACTACTTAATATATTATAATTATAATCCTAACTAGTTCTAATTATTTTAAGATCCTAATATTTACAAGAAGTAATAAGAAGAGAGGTAAGTAGTCTAGTAATATTTATATAGTACTAAGCTATTTATAATCTATTAATAATATATTTAGGTCAACTATAAAAAAGTATCTAGAATAATTATAAAGGCTAGTAGTACTATACTATATAAGCTATGCACTATAGCTAAGAAGATAGGTATTTTCCTAATCTTATTATATTCTTAACACGTCCCTAATATATTTAGAATATACTTAGACTAATAGCTATAAGAGCTGTAAGTAGTTTAGAGGATAGGAGGATTCTAAGGGTAAGGAGGGTAAGGATAGTAAGGATAGTAAGGATAGAGAGGCTAGAGAGGCTAGAGAGGCTAGTAATTTTAATATCTAAAGTGCTCCTAAGTACTTCTTAATATATTCCTATAGTCTTTATAATATATTTAGATAGTAATCTAAATATGTTATTATTAGGTTAGCTCCTATAGTATAAATCTATCCTCTTATAATAAATATACGCTACTTACTATATTTTATACTTACTTTTTAAATTACTATAGCTTAAAACTTTTTAAAATTATTTTAACTAAATTATTACTATTAAAATAGTATCTAGATATACTATAGATAGGCTAAACTATATAATTTTAATAATAAACTACTACCTCCTTTAAAGCTATCTAATATAGGTCTTATATAAACTTCTAATATCTTTATTATATCCTACTACTTATAGCTATCTCTTTATTATCTATTTATATATATTCCTATCTATATTTATCTATATTAGTTTATCTATATTTTATAGAGGTATAATTATAAGGTATATTAGGGCAGGTAATTTGGTTTAGGGCAAAATATATATATTAAGACAAATCCTTAAGGAGCCCTCAAGGATATATCTAAGAATATATAGGATAGGTTAGGTAATTAGGGCTAGTCTTAGCCTAGGGCACCTCTAAGGGAGATCTATAGGATCTCCATTAGAGCCTATATAGAAATGTCCCTAATAACTACCCCCCCCTTTCTTAATAACTTAGCCTAAGTTATTATAACTAGGTATTAAATAGGTTACTCTTAGGTATCTATTAGTCTTATAGGGGGTCCTTCTTATAGAGGAGCTAATTGAACTCTAGGAAAACTCCCTATAGGAGAAACCTTGGTTTAGAGAAATTACCTTCCTACCCTTAGCATTATTATTAGGGGACGTCCTGAGATCTTCATTATTAACTTAACCTAATAAATACTTATAGTATAGTGGTGTACCTCTACTAATAGCCTAGGCCTTGCGCAGCCTATTTGCAAATTATCCTATAGATATTTTTATATAGTATACTTATCTATAGAGCTAGTTTATCAAGGGGTTAACTCTTATATAAAGTCTACTAATAGTGTCTACCCCTCTACCTTCTACTTTGTTAATTAGGTGTATCTAATACCCCTAATTAGCGCAATACCTTCCTACCACTTACCCTTTTAACAGGCCACTAGGGGGGAGACTTAGTATTTAGATAGTAACTAAGTTTCCCTTAGTAGTAGATGTAATAGTATAGAGATTGCTCCTCTTGTGTGCTTAGCACTAAGTGCTATTTACTTATTAGGAGGTCTACTATAGATCCTCTTAAGTAGGTAATATAATAGATAACTAGTAAGGAGGCTAGTAGTCTCCTCTTCTAGTTATTAGCTATTTACTATTTACCTCTTAGGGCGTAGGTAGCTCTTTACTAGAGCATAGTTTAGGGACTTAGGTACTATACTTTAGATTAGGTATAAAAAGGTGTTTTCCACTTAGGGTTAACTCTTCTTCTTACACCTTACTTTTTAACAAGCACTCTAAGTTGCTCCTATTACTACCTACTCCTATTATACTATCCTTTACTACTATTCCTATTAGTACTATCCTTAATACTCCTATTCTACGTTATATATTATTGCTCTTACTGAATATAGAGCTGTAGCCTATACTAGTAGCCTACTAGTGGGTTTTATTATTCCTACTAGCACCCCATTAGTATTATAGTATATTCCTACTAACTACTGTCTAGGTGTAAGTATTATATTGTTAGACTTATATCCATAAGTAAGACTATTCCTAATGGGTCCTATAAGGGCTTTATTAAGGCTCTGTTATATCCTAGTAAGTTCTGCTAGGTAGTATCTTCTACATAGACTATATACAAGCCTTATTAGGATATAAAGGCTAGGGGTTATATTAAGGCAGGTAGTTCTGTTTTTTTTTTTTCCCTATAATCTCTCTGCTAATGCCCTATTTAGGTTGTACCTGTGTTCCGTTGCGCTGTTAATGTCCTTAAATACCTTCTCTTAATCGCTCGCTGCTATACCTCCCACTAGTTTAGTACTATGCCCACTTTTCCTAATAATATATTTATAGCTGCCTTACTAGCAAATACTATGCTCTATAGTAACTAGAGTTGTATATAGAGCTACACTTAGTTGTTAGCTCCTACCTTTAGTGCTACTGAGAAGGAAGAGAAGCAATTAATTAAGGAGATATATTAAGGTAATATTATAGCCTACTAGTGGGCTTAGGAGTAGTCTATAGACAACAATTTATATTACTATAAGGTTTGTCCACCCTTACTCCTGAATCTTCCTAAAGAGTTTCCACTAATATACTTAGATAGGTATTAGTTCTATAGGCCTCTGTCGCCCTACTAATATTATTGTTAGTATTTAATATAAGATAATCTTCTAGGATTCTAGCAGGGGTTTGGCTCCTTATAAGTGTTGATTCTACTACTATAGTACTTATATCCCTAGTAAGTCTAAGGGGATAGATACAAGTAAGAGCCCTATTAAGTATAGGAAGACTCCTGGTTACTCTGCCTCCCTAGATCTTAGTTTAGGCGCTATAGAGTTGTAGATAGATAAATATCATTGTACTTCTCTTCTGTACTTAGTATTTCAGAGCTATAGTATATTTTATTAACTAACTCAGTAATCTATAATATATAGTCTCCTCATTCCTAACTTAGTGAGATAAGGGAGACTTCTCCCTTTACTATAACTTCTAGTATACTTAGCCTTTTTATCTTAGGAAGGGCCTTTTCTACCCTAAGGCCTGCGCAGCTGTTCTCCGCCCTTTCCCTAAGATGTATCTTAAGGGGAGATCTAGTACTTGTAGAGTACTTTAGTATAGTTTATAAGATTTGCCTTATGTTCCTATATTACTTTCTCTTCTAGCCAGCCTAGCTATTTAACCTTGAAATATCATTTGGACGTAATGTCCTTATAATATAAGATTCCCTTGACCTTGTAGTGTACAGCACTGTCCTAGTCTAGGTTATAGTCTAGAACCTCTATAGGTCCTGGCTGGAAACCCCTTAACTTAGGAGGGGGTCTCTATAGTTCCAACAGTAAGATGTGGAATACTAGATAGATCTGTACTATTGACGGGGGGAGATCTAGTAGGTATACTAGTTTACTAACCTTCTTTAGGACTGTGAACAGCCTAAGGTAACAGCAATTGAACTTCTTAGATAGTTTCATTATTGTGATGTTCTTCTGGTTAAGCAGGACCTTATTGCTAGGTAAGAAGTAGGCTAGGAGGTGCTTTTTATTATACCAACGTTGGTACTACTCTTGTACTTACTTAAGGTTAGCAGCTATAGTCTCCTAGTTCTTAAACTACTCCTGTATCTTTGCAACAACTTACTATTATAGGTCTACTAAACTTCTAGTGTACCTAATATCCTGCTATAGTAAGGGGTTAGGTCTCTAAAGCTAGTGTTTGTCTAGCACCCTATTAAAGCTTAAGGGCTTTAAGCTATAGGTAAGTTTAATAGGGGTGAACCTTATTATAGAGTATTCTTTAGAGTTATATACAAACTCTGTGTAGGGTAGTAAGTCTACCTAATTATCTTGGTTGCAGTTTATATAGATCTAGAGGTAAGACTCTATCTCCTAATTCTAGCGTTCAGTTTGCCCGTCAGTTTGAGGATAGAATACTATTAATAGATATTTCTTAATCTTAAGGTAGTAACAGATATTAGACTAGAACTGACTTATGAATACTACTCCTTAATTAGTTACTAGTAATATAGGTAGCCCTGCCTTTAGGAAAACTTGCATCAGTAGTAGCTTAGCTAGCTACTAGGCTGTGATCGTTTTGTTTATAGGGAGGTACTGGGTATACTTAGAGAATCTATCTACTAGTACTAGAACAGTATTATACATGTTGCTATTATTATCCCTTAACTCTAGTAGATTAGTTACAAAGTTAAGGGAGAAGTGCTTCTAAGGCTTAGAGGCTAGGGGGAGTAGTTCCAGCAGTCCCTATAGCTTATGCTAATGAATCTTATTTATCTAATAAGGTGTATAGTAGCAGATATATATCTTTATGTCCTCTTTGAGGCGTTTCCAGAAGTACTTCTACCTAAGGACTTCTACTGTCCTTGCAACGCTATAGTAGCCTCCTATTAGGTTATTATAATTCTAAATAAGGATAGCTTCCTATAGAGATATGTTATTAGGGATCTACACTTTCCCATCTCTATAGAGGATACTACTAGGGTCAACTATCTAGTTTGGCGTGCCCTTAACTGCTCTACCCTCTTCCTGCTACATCAGCGCCTTATACCTAGAATAGGCTATATCCTAGGCTTAGGACTCTCTAATATAGTCTAAGAGGAGGTCTAGGGTATCTAGTACAAATATAGTATCTCTAGATACTGCTCCATACGCCTATATGTATAATAAAGCAGCTCTAGTAATTAGAGCCTTAACTATAAGCGCCTTAGCGCATTGATTAGGAGTTAGTAGCTCTAGATCTGGCTGGTTATTATGTATAGCTTTGAATAGGTTAGTCCCTAGAGGATCGCCTTGATTAGTAGAGCTTAGGGGACTGCCTAAGGGTAATATATTACTATATAGACTTATGCTACAGATATCCTATACTAAAGGTACTATTTTAGAGAGTTAATAGGAACCCGTAGGCCCTACTCTAGAGAGGTCCTCTCTCTATACTTTTAGCTCAGCTTCCCACTATTTTTGCGCTTAAGCCCTAGTTATCTAGATAGACCAGATTTAAAGCTTTTATTAGAGGGTTAGCAATATAGTATCTTACATTTACTAGCCTACTCTAAGTACAAAGCCCTTCTTATAGTTAGGTCTTTGTGATAGGGCGTTAGCTGGATTATCCACCCCTAGCTTATACTTAATCTTAAAGTTATACTTTGCCAGTTCCTCAGCCTAGTAGGCTTACTTTAAGGATAGTACTTTAGTAGTTATAAAGTACTGTAGGTTATTATAATTAGAAAGCACCTAGATTACTTTAGGGGCGTAAGTAGCATAGTGCTACCACTATTAGAATACAGATATAATAGCGCATAATTCTTTGTTATATGTTAGCCAATTAACCTCTAGTCCTAAGAACTTTCAGCTCTAGAAGGTAACTAGCTTCTAATGCTTTTCTAAAGCTGTATAGGTATCTTGTAGCTAGAGTATAATAGCTGCTATTATAAAATCCAATATATTAGTAATAATTATTACTAGCTTCTTAGTCTAGAAGTACTGCAGGACTAGGGCCCCTAGGAACTTCTCTTATAGTTCTTTAAAAGTAGTGCATGCTTCCTTTAGCTAGCTCTAGGGAAGGTACCACTTTATTAGTCCCTTCCTAGTTAGCTTCTTCCCCTTCTTCTTTCCAAGGCTCTTAGAGCCTTAGTTTAGGTCTTAGGTAGCTTTAAGCAGGTTTGTTAACAGCTCCACCACTATACTATAGTTAAAGATAAAGTACCTATAAAAGTTAGTAAACCCTAGGAATACCTATACCTCTTAGTAGCTTATAGGTACCAGCTATTTACAGATAGTCTAGACCTGGGTTAGGTCTATTACTACCCCCTTAGGGGTAATAATGAAGCCCAGGAACTCTACAGCCTTAGTAGAGAATACACATTTACTTACTTTGCAAAAAAGCCCCTAGTCTAGGAGTCTTTCTAGTACTTCTTTAATATAAAGATTATACTAATCCTCTTCTTTACTGTAGATAAGGATATTATCTAAGTATATAACATAGGTATGATCTAGGAGCCCTCTAAGGGCCCTTTAGATATAGGACTAGAATGTTACTAGTGTATTAGTAAGCCTAAATGGTATTACAAGGTACTTAAAGTAGCCATATTGGGTCTTAAAGGCTATTTTCCACTTATTACCTTCTTTGATTCAGAGTCTATAATATGTGTCTCTTAGATCCAATTTTATAAAGATTTTAGCTTTAGATAGTCTATCTAGTATCTTGCTAACTAGTGGGATAGGGTACTAGTTCTTTACTATAACCTTATTTAGACTACAATAGTCTACGCAGAGTTATATTATACTATCTACTTTGGGGATAAAGAGGATAGGGGCACCTATAGGTGATTTGCTTAGACGAATCCATCCCTTATCCTATACTATATTAAGGTATTCCTGTAGGAGATCTAGCTCCTTTCTAGAGAGGTTATAGATAGGTATATTAGGAATCTTCCTGCCTTCTTTGATATTAATAGTATAATTATATTCGCCATTTAGGCGGATGATCTTTGTCTAGTTTTTGCTGAAATTCTGCTACTAATAATAAAGTTTATCTGGTATATATTTCAGTTCCTTAGTGTCTAGTGCATCGTCTGCTGAGTGTCTATAAGCCTCCTTAGGTTACTTATAGGACTAGACTAGGGCGAGTATAGCTTATATTAGCTTAGTATTATATATATCACTTATTATATAACGTGCAGCTACCTTAGGTAGCTATAATAGTACGGGGTTGTTTTTGACACACTTTTTCAGGTAGTCTATAACATTAAGGGTCTAGTTCTTTAACTATAGCAGTCCTTAGTTCTAGTAATACTAGGCGTTGTAGACCTTGTCCCTACTAGGGCCTTTTGGCCCCTTCACCTTTCCAACTAATTCCTAGAGGAGTTCTGAGGCAATCTACTTATAGGCTTAATTATTAATTTCTTAAAACCTTATTTATATAGGTTGAAGGATATAGGCATATTCTCTATAGCTTACTTTACCTAGGAGGTCTACTACCTTAATAATCTAGACTCTCTTAGGAGTACTCTTATTATCCTACCATTTAAAGGTACTAGTAGAGAATTAGATTTAAGGGTTAGTGGCCTACAGCTATAGATATCCCAATACTAAATTGTATCCTATAAAGCTAGTGGCCTAAAACTACTTAGGGCCCACTAACTTCCTAATACCCTAAGAATTATAATAACTTGTTGTTAGGTTATAGGGCTTGCTAAGTTATAGCTTATTATTATTAATAAATGTAGCTACTGGCTTTCTGTAGAATAAGCTATGCTTAAGCTTAGTCTTCTCTACTACCTAATTACTGATTAGGTTTAGCTCTGCACTGCTATTGTATAGGGCTTAGAGGCTTAATAGATTGCCGTTGTCTCTTTCTATAAGGATGTCTATAGTAATCTATAGGCATTTCCCCTTAGAGTATTTCCCTAACTACAGCTAGGAGAGGTTTGCAATTAGGGCTGGTCTTTTCCTAAGTTGCTATGTAATAGCCTAGGGGTGGTATTACTACCAGTTGCTGCTGAACCTTACTAGTTCTTCTAGTATAGTTTCTAGTAGTTACCCCCCTATCCCCCTTAATTCCTATAGGAGTCTTAAGAGTTAGAGTAGGACTAGTCCTTACTGGGTATTCTACTGCTTGGTGTTAGGGTACCTTCAGCTTAAGTCAGTGTCAAAAATCGTGTCCCTTAGGATGACTTCTAGTCTATCCTCTTCTATTCTTTAGAAGGTTTAGTATTCTATTGGGAAGCAACTTACTTCCCCCCTAAGGGCTCTTTGCTAGGGTTTAATACCTATAGTAACTTTTCAGTAGTTTTAAGGTTTCTCTTAAAAGCTATCCAATCCTAAGTCTCTTGTAATACTATTAGGCATTAGACTTTATTATATATAGTATTAGGGGCCTTGGCCTATATAAAAGCAATCTTTAGGTACTTATTATTAGTCCTATTAGGGTGCTTAAAGAACAAGCTATCTAGGAGTAACTCCTTCTTGCTAAGTTAGAGTAGGAATAAGTCTACTAAGTCTATGTCTCTCCAACTCAGGTTAAAGAACTAAAGATAGTTGTCAAATTTGGTTAAGACTGGGTCCTAGACTAGGGTAGTAGCTTCCTAATGCAGTTCTGTCCAGGTAGCAATAGTGCTATCTTCTACCTTTCTTTAGCATAGTTCCCTATGAATAGGGAACTGTATAGTACTAAGGGCCTATCTAGTCCTTATAATTAAGTTAGTAATAATCTACACTATGTTGAACATAGACTTAATATTATACCTCTATTGTTTAACAGCAGTAGCCTAAGGCGCGCGTTGTTCATTACCTAAACTTAGTTAGGGGTAAACTTTCTATAGTGCACTAAGTACTTTAGATACCTCCTTAGCTGTAGACTAGGGTTAGTTATAGGCTAGGGAGGCAATAGTGACTAGGACAGCTAGCGCTTTAGCTATGTCCATCTATTATTGCAACTGCTTAAGCTCCTCTTAGGGGGCTCCTTAGTCTTCTGTAGTAAATAGCATTTATATTCATTAACCTAAGATTTGCTCTAGTATTATAATAGTAGTTAGGACTCTTATAGGAAGGCTTTAATCCAGGACTAGTTTGCTAGAGAGAGGGTTAACGCTTAGATTATAGTAGCACACTAATCTGTCAACTAAGCTGCTAGGAGTAGGGACACTACTATTTCCAGCCTTATTATTTCCTAGTTAGGTCCCACTGTCGCCCTAGTAGCTATCTAATACTATAGTATAAGTAGATACCCCTATACGCAGACTATCCCTTATATAGGAGGTAGTTAGGACCTTATAGTTATTAAGTTTATCCCGCCTATCTTCAGGGTCAACGCTGGCCCCTTAATAGGTTAAGTGTAGGTTGCCTTAGGCTCCTCTACTCTTAAGTTCTCACTAGAGTTATTCCTCTTTATTATTGTTATTATTATCAACTTCTGTGAATTAAGGCTCTAGTAGGTCTACTACTAGCTGCTTGCTCTACTGTTACGCAGAGTAAGCTTAAGCTGGCTTTGCCTTTAGGGGTATACTTATTACTTAGGTTCAGTGTAGGTAGGTAACAGTATGTTACTGGGTTACTGGAGGAGAGTAAAAAGATAAAATAGATAGTTAATTACAAATTAACTGCCTCCTTGTATTAAGGAAAGGGAAGGATTTGAATTATAAGGTATATTAGGGCAGGCAATTTGGTTCAGGGCAAAATGTATATATTAAGACAAATCCTTAAGGAGCCCTTAAGGATATGTCTAAGAATATATAGGATAGGTCAGGTGATTAGGGCCGGTCTTAGCCTAGGGCACCTCTGAGGGAGATCCATAGGATCTCCGTTAGAGCCTATATAGAAATGTCCCTAATAATAATTATATATTATAATAATCTACTTTATTTAATTTATATATAAGAAAGTAAGCTTAAGGATTAAGCTTACTAGGTAGGTATATTAATATAAGGTTAATATACTAGCTATATACTTAGTACTCTAGCTATACTATAGTAGTATATTAACTAATTATAAGGTATATAGCCTAAGGGTAAATATCTATATATTATATATAAGGGCTAGATCTACTATATATTTTAAAAGATATATTTATAATAACTACTTTATATATAAAGAATTATATTAAATCTATATCTTTAATATTTTAATAATAAACTTATTAATAAATTAGTTTAGTAAATAAAAAATACTTTATTTAATAATTTATTATATTAATAAATTTAAAAATTTATTTTAGTATAAATAAGTATATTATTAAAAGTAAGTACTATTAAATAAAGCTTATATTTATATATAAATTACTTAAAAGTAATATTTACTTTTATTATTTCTTTATATAATACTATATAGAGGATTAGTAAAAAGTAATTTATAAAACTTTTTAATTTATTATTTTAAGCTAAATATAAATAATATAGCTTTTTAATTATACTTTTTTTTAAAGATTATATATATATATATATAAAATACTTCTTATACTTTTATTCTTTTAAGCTAAAATATATAGTTATATACTAAAGTTTATTTAATATAAAGTATATATTAGGACCTACCTATAGGGGAAGGTCCTTTTAACTTACTTAGCTAGTCTAACCTTAAGGTTTCTCTATAACTAGCTCCTTAGTAGTATACTAACTTTATTATCCCTTTAGTATATTCCCTCCTCCTATATTAAATAGCTTCCCCTTTATACCTAAATAGCTCTCTATCTACTATTCTATTTAGCTAGATACCCTAATATATAAGTTATTCTATCTCTTCTCCTCTATCTAGTCCTATCTCTTATCTCTACTAGTTACCCTTATAGTATATCTTTTTTAAAAAAGATTTACTATATAGTAATAAAAAAGCTTTATAGGTATTAAATTTATTTAAATCTTAATTATAAGTATATTAATTTAACTTTATAAAAATATTAGATAAGTTTATTTTATATAATATTAATATAACTTTAGTAAAAGCTAGTATAAAACTAGCTATCTTTATACTTAGAATAGTAGTAGTTACTATATTAATATAGATAATAAATAAAGTTAATAGTAAAAATTATATGCTTTAGTGTAAAATAATACACTAGACATATTCTTAATATATTCTAAGCTAGTTCTATATATAGTATAGGGTTTAGTTTTCCTAGTCTAGGGCCCTCTCCCTCTTAAGTATATCTAGCTTAAGTGCGCGGTTCTGTAACTCCTGCCTCTATACTTCTACCTCCTTTTCTCTAAGCTTAAGGGCTGTTTGTTGGGACTGGGTATTAAGGTTCTAGTAGAGTATCTAATACTAGAGGCTCAGCTGAGATAATAGTAATCTAAATAGGATAGCAATATATTTAGATAGTGTTAGATTCAAGCTGGAGGTTAAATCACTCTCTTATACTAATTGTTCACCTAGGGCTACTATATCCCTTGTATTAGGAGAGAATCTTTGCCTTAAGGAGCTGTAAGCTCTAACATAGCCTAAAGATAAAGCTTAAAAGAGGATAGCATTATCTCTATTGTTATCAGAGTTATTACTAGTATCCTAATTAATACAACTATATCACTTATATTCTAAATAGGTTAGTAACACCTTTACAACTTATCTACAAAAACATACTTTATTAAGCTATCTCTATACTATATTAAGATATAAGGCTTATAGAATGATAACTATAACATATATCTTGTTCTACCCAACTATTAAATTGGTCTATATCCCTCTAATTAAGTAATTAGGCCCTGGTAATATTCAGGACATATTAAGAATAAGATTAAAATAGCTTTACTTATGCTAGGATTGCTAGCAGAAGACACAAGGACTTCCTAAAGGAATATAACTTCTTAGTAGCCTACTTAACATAATTAGAGGTTTCCTCTAGGGTATTCTAATTACGTTGAGTTATTAAAGTAATGTTCCTGTTAAGCCCTACTGCAATTACTGTATTACGTTTATATTTTACCTAGCTACTAATAGTAGGGCTTTTATATTCTACTATACTATTAGTAACATATTATAAATAGGTTAGGAACTATTTACTAATTAGCTGGGTATAAAGAGTATTATACTCTTCCCAGCTTTAGTATATAAGAAGGGCCCTTATCCATTTACGCACAAGGATAAGCACTAGATCTTCTCTACTAGTTACTATTTTAATACTCTATATAAAGTGTGCTGTACAAAACTTTATAGTATTCTAAAGCTACTATTACTAGGGCTGGGAGTTAGTATTAACAGACTGAAGGTAGCGCCTAAATCCTTAAGGATATGTTAGTAACTAGTTAAGAACACGTTGCTATTATATACCACTTATCTGCTTTCTATCCATATTAATAGTTATACTAATAAACCCATTATTATACAAATGTTTCCACCTTACCTCCTTAGAAGTGCATTAAGAAATATAATTAAAGAGAATCTTAAAGTATTTTTAGTAGATACGTTACCTCTTACAGTTGATATATATATAAGCAAGAGTAAATACTAGATATATTAACAATAAGATAGGAACCTGTTCTAGATATCTTTATATACATTTACTATGCTACTTATAGTAAAATACAAAGATAAGCTTATAGAAGCCACCTGATACCCACTTAAATAAGAGATTAACCTAGAATATATAGAGGCTGGTAAAAACAACAGCTTGTTGTTTATACATAGTGAAAATAATACTACTAAGGCTATTAGTGGAAATTTCTTAGATATAAGCCTAGAGCACGTTAGGAACTTAATAGCAATATGTTATTAACTACTTATATACATCTTTAGGGTTCTAGTATCTTTTCTGCATCTTATATTTAATACCTATAAGGTCTTAACCAGAAGGAAATATAATAAGCTTCTTATAATATATAACCTAGGCAAGTTAGTCTATATTTACTAGTAACTAATAGATCTATATAAAAGAGGGCCTTTTATATCTTATACAGAGCTCCTTAAGGAACAGTAATTTAAGGAATAAAGCTAAGCAGTTATTAATAGGTTTATATTATATTCCTAATAGGTCTATACCAACTATTATACTTAGATCTTTTACCTAGTAGATTAAGGATATAATATCCTGCATAAGAGCTTTAGGAGTCCTTGTTAGTAGGGGTGGGGGGTATATATATATACTATAGGACGTAAAGATATATTATAAGCCTTAGGTAATATATATAGGGATAATAATATCAAATTATACCCTATATCCTATATATATAAGCTTACCCTTTCCTTATAGATAGTTAATATCTTTAGGATATATTAGTAATATGTTAGTAAGGTAACTAGTGCAACTTTATTACTATAATTATAGAGTTTAGTCCTTATTAAGAAGATAGCACTATAGGTATCTACTTACCCTAGATTTATAGGAAGACTATTACTAAATAGGTTCTAGAGGTATAGAATATTATATTAACCCCTAACTATCTTAAATAGGTGCCCTTCTCCCTTGTTCCAGTAGGTCTAGCTACTGTAACTAATGTACTAGAGATAATTACTAGAAATAGCCTTAGCATATTCTTAATATATTATCAAAAGGATCTTAATAAATTCAAACTTACTTTATAATTTATCTGCTGTAATACTAGTGTATACATATCCCTAGTATATATATATGCTGTTCTGTTGTTATATTAATATATAACAGCTTAATAGAGCCTAAACCTTATTAGAATATCCTTAGAATTAGTTAAGAACATGTACATAATAGACTATTTTTTCCTAGGGTCTAATTTAGAATTGTACAGGTTTAAGCGTAAGCCCTTAATCTACTCCTATATTTTGCTAGTAACATATATATAGAAAAGATTTGCTAATGTATTTTCTAAGTACTTATAATACTTTACCCTAGTACATTTATATTAAAACCTTATTGCTAGACCACCTAAGAAGGTAGATGTTATATACTTAGGTGGACCCTTCTATTTCCTATAATATTAAAACTAATATCTTATTAACATGTTTATAAGAAGTCTATAATATCTTAGTACCTATAGGGTATCCTATAAGGCTATTTCTATAGTAGCCCTTGTATAATTAATATAGACATAGTAACTATATCCAGAAGTAGCTATCTAAGGATACTCTAGAAGAAGAGGTATATAGACTATAGTTACTGTAGTAAGGGGGTAGTATATCCTATTAGTCAACGCTGTAAGCGCTATAGCTGTGTCCTAGATATTATTAGAACATATTCCCAACACATTGATATAAAAGTCTTACCTCTATGTCACTTCTCTTATCCTCTACGCTATCTATAGCATATTCCCCTTAGTTTACTTAAATATTATTATTTATAATAAACTTATCTAGGTTGCTATTAAATAATATATTATTATCTACTTTGGATAGTAGCTTACAGGTCCTAATTACGCCTGAACTGGTTAGTAACAGCCTCGTAACGTGTTCACAATTGCCTTACTCATGTTCGTCTCAGGGCTTAGGTGAGAAATTATGGTGTTCATGTCGTAGGAGATCTGGGGGGGGGCTTGGCTAATAAAAGAGATTACCCTACTAAGCTACTAGTTAACCAGACCAACCACTTACAAAACCCCACCAAGGCGCTTAGACTAGCAATTCAGGGGTTGGTCGCCTCAGCTTTTAGTGTGGTCGGGTTACCTGTATGCACGCCTTAGCGTACCAGGAACTGTCATGCCTGAGGCTTGATCTTATGCCTGGGGTCCTTCTCTTCCTGTGAAGAATGGCCCAAATGATACAGGATTGGAAATTCGGTGAAGTCAACATGTGCAACAAATTCTATAGAATACATCTGAGCTTCGAGACCAGTATGATTAAATCTACAAACGTTGCTACAATTTATCTCGATGAGTAGTGACCAGAATCTTGATATGCTTATCCTTGTTTGTTACAAGCTCATCAAAACCCTTGGTCGAGATATCATCAATGTATATCCGACTTGTTACCATGTTCTCAATGCCCTTGAACCGGCCTAAATTTTCAGTCAGCGTCTCGCCTTCCTGAAGATTGTCGGAGTCGAATAAAACATACCTGCAATAAAAGTATCCACAGTTTCCTTAAAATGCCTGTCGTTGTATGCCATACTTGACTTAATGGTAAGCTCCTTCATCATCAGGGGAACCCACGGAGCCACCATCTAAGCCTATTTAGCCAAACTCTGCTTCGAGAATCTCAGCGACTCACTTGTGTTTCCCACGCCGCGACGTTCATATATGTCCCTCTAAACCTCAAGGCGTCCATTCCGGCATCCATCGCCCTTTGCACACCCGCACAGTCAAACACAACATCTACTCCCTCGCCGCCCGTTAGTTTTCGACATCTATCGCCAACGTTCTCCTTCACAGGGTTGATAACTTCGTCCGCAATCTCCTTGTTCTGCGCTGCGCGCGCCGCCGTTGGCTCCGAAACAAAAATCTTGTCACACCCCAGAGCTCTCAGCACATAGATATGCGCGATCCCAACCGGACCGCCTCCAAGTACCAGCACAGTCTTCCCCGCCCACGATTCTTTGTCGATCCCCGAAATCATAATAGCATGCCAAGCTACAGCCAGCGGCTCAATCAGACAGGCCAATTTGAGATCCACACTATCGGGAAGTGGATAGCAAAGGCCCGCATCTACAGCGATGGTTTCTGAAAACCCGCCTCCGGATCCAGAAAGGCCCTTGAACCCCCAGGTATGGCACGCATGAGTGTGGGTAGCTGCGCATCGGGAGCAGGATTTGCAGTGGATGCGTGGGTCTACCATTACCGCTTGGCCTGGAGATAGTGAGGACGACGGTGGAGCTTGAATGATGCGGCCGCAGAATTCGTGGCCCATGGTTACGGGAAGGGTTTCTTTGGTCACAGGGTGTGGATGGCCTTTTTGGGGGATGCTTGCTGGGCCTAGACGAGTGAGTATGGGCGGCATACGGACTTGGGCAGAAGAGAGGACCTATGAGGTATTCATGGAGGTCTGAGCCGCATATGCCACACCACTCGATGGCAACGAGGGCCTCATTTTCCTTTGGCTCCGGTTTAGGGACGTCTACGACTCGGATATCACGGGAACCGAAGAACTGAGCTGCTTTCATGATGATGTTCACTGATCGATGTTGATCGCATAGGTAGGCTCAAAGAAAATTGATGCAAAGGATAACAGGTGTATTTACGAAAGAGTAGGGGATCCAACCTAAGAACAGGAAAAATACGCCCTTATGCGGCGCTTTTGTACATAGCACGCCTCGGGCTCGTCCGGTAGACAAGAACCGAAGGACAAGTGGGGTAGTCGCGGTATGATGATCTCGGATGAGGCCTGGAAACCCAAAGCAAGGATGGTAATCCCTCCACCGTGTGACACTGCGATTTTGATATTCTGACTCGAATGGCAGACGTCTGGCTTTCCAGGGTAGGATGGAAGAGGGTGGGACGAGTTCCTGGATGTGGAGCATCCGTGAACGCTTACCCGGTTTAGCCAAGTCTGCATGTCTCGACGTCGAACTGCAGTTCGCTGCACTGTCCACCTTTCCCACTAATTTGCCTTTCACGCCTCTTCCCCACACGTTGTTTGCTTCTTAGTTTCGTCCCATAATAACAAAAGTATTCACTATGCAGGCGTCAAAATGGGCACCGAAGCCCACGACACCTCAGCCCGCAAAACCCGCGCCGCCCAAACAACCAGAAGCTCCCGCTGCTGTCGCACCTCCACCACCACAACCTGAAGTAAAGGCAGAGGCGCGACCTGTGCCACCGCAAGCTGAGCAAAAGGCGCGCTTCCAAGAACCCGCGCCGGTAGAAAGCTCTTCAATAACTGTGCGTTGTTGTTCTTCCAGAAATCCGCGCTTCTTTCCCACATCGAGGCTGGCGCAACACACAAACCTTCACTAACACCACGTCAGCCCCAAGACATGGCGCCCGACTACGGCTATGACGACCCCTACCTGAATGCATTTGCGCAGACGGCAAGTACAGACGATCTCTTCTTTGACGACGACTTCACCCCCATCGCCGAGCCCGTTGTTGAGCCAACTCCAGTTGAGACGCATGAGCCCGAGCCCGAGCCCGAACCACAAGCGATGGGCGCGATGGGGCAGTCACAGTATGCGCCACGAGGCCCTGCGAACGGCGACCGAGGAGGGCGTGGCCGGGGCGGAGGCAGAGGCAGAGGCGCACGCGGCCGAGGGCGCGGTGGCATCGGCTCTTCATACACAGACGTGCGCCTCGAGGGGAAGCCCAAAGAGAAGGACGCGCCCGCAGCAGAGGATGTATCGCCCACCACCACACCTGCGCCGGCTGCTGCTGCTGCTGCCACTGCCGAGCCTTCAACAGCGGATGCCTCCACCGCCCCCGCCATTCCTACCGGGCCCTCTGCCCCGAAACCTCCCCATGCAGTTCGCGGCTCTCGTCTCCTCACAGGCGGCACCCCTCGCGCCCGTCTCACCGACGACCAACTCAACGAGAAGCTCGCCTCCATGGCCCTCAAGAACTCATCATTGATAGAACAGCACGAGCGCGCCGAAGCGGATGCCGCGAATTACCGCGCCCGAGAAGCCATGGAATCGAAAAAGGACCTCGAGACCAAGAAACAGGCCGAGGAGCGCAAGAAACGAGAGAGAATGGAGCGGCAGCAGATGATGGGAGAGCGGGAGAAAAACAGGCAGTTGAAGATGCAAGCCATGGGCGGACGAGAGTGGGATCTGGAGAAGGAGGGCTTCGAGGGCACGGGGAAGGAACAGAGACGAGGGGCTGCGCGGGGGGCACATGGAGGTATCGCTGGCGGACGGCTGGCGATACCCAATGCGGGAGAAGGGTCGAATGGAGCGGAGGCCGACGAATCCACACCAGCATCCTCTGGACCAGGTCACCGCGGCCGTGGCCGAGGGCGTGGAGAGAGGGGCCCTCGAGGCGGTGGTCGCGGAGCCAGGGGCGGACGTGGTGACCACTCTCAACCCTCCCCTGCCACAAAACCAGCCCAACAACCCCCCGCTCCCTCCGACTTCCCCGACCTCCCGCCCTCCACCGCACCAGTCTCCAAATCCGTCGAGCCCCTCAAAAAGGTCGATGTAGCCATCAACATCAAAGGTAAAGCTAACGAGATCAAGGCCGCAGCCGCAGAAACAAAAATAGCAACAGGAAGCGAGGGAGATGCCGAGCGACCCACTATCAAGAAACAGGATTCGTTCGGTTTGCCGTCGCCCATGGGCCCGGGTAAGAGCTGGGCTGATCAGGTCGAGAATGCTTAGGAAGCGGGAGAACTGGTTGCTTTTGCGGGTTGAGGGGTGGGTGGGGGGTTTAGTATTCGATTGCTTAGGGGAGAAGGGAAGAGAAGAAACTGGAAGAGAAAAGAGAGATGGAGGATGCTGGTTTTGGATTTGTATCCAGCGATGTCTATCATTGAGATTGCTGCTATGCGTGGCTCGGGTTGGGGTTACATTGCATTGCATTGGGTAGGTGTGCTCCATACTTCAACTCTGCACTTGGGTACCGAAAAATGCATAGAGATTGCAAGGCTCTAGAGGAGTCGGCAGTCTGCAAGCCGGGAAATAGGAAGATCGCAAGAATGGGCCGGGCGGAAACTGGAGATGCGGGACGTGGATAGGAAGACCGGAATAACAGAAAAGAGATCCCAGTATCCATCAAATTATATCAATGCAAAAAACTATTATTGTCAAAGTTGCAGCGTCTGGTCGTAGTGGGAGTGAGGCTAGACAAAGTGGTGGAGTCAAGAGTAATATGTGTCAGGGCGGACAGACTTGACAGATGAGATTCTGCAAGCACGGGCTGGGCATATTGGAAACTGTAGGTAGATGGCTTGTATCGAGGTACCCACGTTCCGTCATCATATGTGCCTGTATGTATTTGGGATCCACACGCTACCAGGCTCATATTTCCCCTATTAAAAGGCAGTGCCACTAATCCCCAAACACATCGAAGCTTGTTCGCGTTCAAAGCACTAAAGATAAATCACAAACACAAACACACACTCGATAACAATCCCTTCGCTTTTCCTTTTTCCATTACAATACATACTCTGACAAGCTTACCCTTATCCCTAGTCCATTCCATTCCAGCCCAGTCCAGCTCCACAAGCTCTCTGCCATATTCCAGAAAAGAACAGAGTCGTCCAGGGGGGGTAGGCAGATATGTCTGTACAATCCATCCCTCCCGTCCTCAACGAAAGAAAGCAAGAGTCTGTAGACCGGCACTGCCCATCAATCAGCGCCCGTCGCCGCAACTCCAACGCGCACATCCAGCCTCTGTATACATACATGCTGATTAAGGTCTAGCAAACGTTGCGCCTTCGAGACAGACCGCATTATCCACTGCTACGTGAGACAGATACGATCCGCCCGTCTCGAGCGGCATTGTCCGAGAGAAAGAAAGAACCACCACCATCATCATCAACCACTTCTCCGTTGATGAAATGGATGGCTTGCGAACACCGGGCCCAGCTCTCCACCACGATTACACATACCAAGGGAAGAAAAGACAAGAGAAAAGAGAGCAAACAATAAACCCCACACCAGGCGCCCGCTGAGACTCAAAACCGAAGCAGCTAATCCTCCTCTAGGACGATGATTCTTTCCAAGTACAGTCATCGCCGTCACCCCGCGCCCGTTCGAAGATGGAACGATACATCGACCCTGGAGGGCGGATTAGCCTGGGTATAAGAGAACGCTAGGAAAGAAGTCGCAACGAGGAACTTGATACAAGATCCCTAGCGCTTATGACTCGCCTCCCGTCGCTGCCACAGGTCCGTCGCCTTGTCCGCCGCGACCCCGTCCCCCCCTACCCCGGCCACCTCGGTCACTGCGTGGACCACGATCACCACCACGTGAGAAGCCACGGCCTCGGGCTCCGCGTCCACCTTCGCTATCGGATGCGCCGCCACCGCTGCGATATCCGCCCTGGAGTGCGCCGCGGTTGCCAGACGTCCAGCTTCCAGCTCCGAACTTTGGCTGGTTGGTCGGGTCGCGGTAGATCTTGACGCTCGGCTTCTCTGTACTCCGTGAGTTCCGCATATCAGAGGGGATGCGATTGAAGGCGGCCTGCATGTCTTGCGTGTTGGCGAACGTCGCTACGTAGAAGTGCTTAACCTTCTCGATCTTTTCGACCTTGGCCTTGTCGTCTTCGGCCAGCAAGCCCTTTGCCTCTTCTTCATCCTTGACGTTGACAATGAAGAGTGCCTTGCTGTCTTTGCGCTCGGCCGGCTCTTTGGGTGCGGGGGAGGAGCCCTTCTCTGGTGCTGCTGTTCCGTTTGGTTTGACCTCGCTGGGGATGGCCTTCTCGGCGGCGGCGTTGGGCGGGGCGTTGTTGCCCGTTTGGGCGCCTGGCTGTGGGGTGGCGGGCTTGATCGGCTCCTTGGGTGTCGCAGCTACGGGAGATGGGCCAGTGCGGGCGGGCTGCGTAGGCGGCTTGATTTGTTGCGAGACTGGTGGGGTTGCGGCGACGGGGCGGGCCTGTTGAGGCGTGCTGGATGGAGGAACGCTGGTCCGGGCCTGTGCAGGAGAGGGCTGCGAGGGGGGTGGGCCAACGGCTTGGACATTGGGTTGCATGGGAAGAGCGGGCTGGCCGGCGACGGGAGGACCAGCTTTGCCACCACGGTGGGCGAAGTTGAAGCCTTGTGCCCTCATCTCCGTACCAATTCGGCCGTTGTCGACGTCCAGGACAAGCCACCCGTACGCTGCATCTGCTAGATTGAAATTCCACATGTTCTTGAATGCACTTTCGTCTATGACGCCGTTGGCAGGGCCTGGGGCCGGACCACCGAAGGGATTGCCTCCGTTGGCAGTCGTGGGCATTTTGGACACAATCTCGAGCGCTAGGGCCAAGAGACGCTGCTGCGACTCGCTGTCGTTCACAGCAGGCTCCACCTCGGACTTGACCGTCTCCCAGACATCGTTGAAGGAGGCCTTGGACGCAGCCAGCTTGCCTCGATAGTGGTCCAGGGTGGGATTGACGCTGAACTCATTGTAGGAGCTGCCATACCGGAAGTGGAGGCCGGCGGAGATGGAGAAGTCGGCCTTGAGTGTGACGGAGAGCTGGTTGAGCAGTCCCTCGCGGGCGGGCGAGGCGTGCGTGACAAAGATGCGGGTCTCGGTGGGGTCGTAGACGCGGTTCGCCGTGTCGACCAGCTCGCCCATCTGCAGCAACGTGGTCCACATGGTGCCCTGGCCGCCGGCAATGGTGGTCCTACCCTCGCCATTGTCGAAGAGCTTGTGCATCACTACGGCGCCTCCCAGACCAAGCAGACGGAGCTTCACGCCTCCTACGTCTAGCAGCCGCGAGTGGGCCTCGTCGATGATGTGAAGGTTGTCGATCTTGTACTCGCCAGACCGCAGCTTCTCCAGCACCTGCACGTCCTCGCACGCACCCCACACAGTGTAGACAGGCACGTTGAGGCTGTACGTCTTGTTGAGGAAGAGGGGCAGCTCGGAGAGGGGCAGGTGCTCGCGGGCGAAGCGCTCTTTGATGGGCGGCTGGGGCGGGGCCTGGGAGATGGAGCGCTTGACGTGGTCGGCGAGGAGGGGCGAGTACTGGGCGACGTGTTTCAGGGTCCTACTGCGGTGAGCGCCAGGTCCATCACGAAATACACACACAGACTGAATACGTACTTGTCAGCAATGCGGTCAAGCGAGCGGTCGTCGTAGAAGCCAAAATCGCCTGTGTGGATGATGTAGTTGGCCCGCGCATCGGCAGCGAGCTGGTTGAGCGACTGGAGGTTGCCTGCGAGAGTCAGTGGCGGCCAGAACAACTCGCGTCGGCCTCAAACTCACCTCGCACATCGGCGATGCAGAGCACTCGGGTGCTTCCTTGATGTATCACACGGCCCTGGTTGGGGAGCAGTGGCCGCGCGCCGGGAGCAGGGCCAGGGGCAGCCGCGCCGCCGTTGGGCAGATAGGTGCCCTGGTACGAGTGGGGCGGGGCGGAAGCTTGCTGGTGCGTGTTAGCAACGCGAAGGGCAATGGATTGCTGGGGGCGCTGGGGAGCGCTCGCCGGGGGACGTACGGCAGCCATGTTTGGCGAGAGAGCGAAATACCTAGGTACCGGAAAGCAGGAGGTTGTCGAGGCTCGGAGGGGGCGGGTGGAGGGCGACTGCTGGAATCTCGCGGGCTGCGGTGGGTGGGAGGGGCGATGGAGATGGTGAGGTGTAGCTGCAGAGTGCGGAGCGGTCTGGAGAGAGCAGTTGCGGGTGGCAGTCCAGGTGCGCAAAAAGCTCCAAGCCACGCTAGCCCGCCTCAGCCTAGCGCGCTCTGTCGGCGAGACCCCGAGCTCAAGCTCTGCACGCTTCACTCTCCTTCCCTCGCACAGTGGGCACAACTCGCGTTGATCCCGCCAGCCCGTCGTTGTTCGCGATGGCAGCCATTGCAGCTCGCCCGGGTAGCCTCTCTCTGGCCATGCATTGGCTCCGAGCGCCATGAACAGCTGCCTCGAGGGCGGGCATTGGCACGCATCTCCGAACACGCTCCATTTCGCTCACAGAGACATGCTTTCGTCCCCAACCGCATCCGATGCAATGGCCACGCCTTCCACAGTAGAGGGAGTAGCTGAGGAAGGAACACGGGGGCGTGTGATTATTGGAAAGCGCGTAGGACGATGCGCGTCACGAGGGTGAGTTGCAGCTTCCACTTCCCCTCAGACTTCCTTCCGCACTCCTTTAGATGGAAGCAGCCAGCGACCCGATTTTCTCTCTTCTCACCGTTGCAATTCCACCACTGACTTGACGTCTAGCGCATTGCACGCAGGCCCACTTGCCGCTCGAGTAGGCATGTTTTTGCCCGTCTTCAATCAGACTGGATGTCCCGAACTTCAATCCGAGCCGGTTCTGCGAGATACTGCAAGCAATAACAGCCGCTCTGCAAATTCACCCAGCCCAGACGGTGCAAAAACGAGTTCTGCACATACAAATCTCGAGTTCACCGCTCTGCCACCCCAGGGCCGGGCTCGCACTTGGCAGCACGGACAAACGTTCATCCGCGCCTATCCCTGCAGGTGTCCCGCAATAACTTTTTTTCGTTGCCAGGCTCAATAAATCTCCCAGCCGCCGCACTCATCTTTTTCCTTCCCCACCCACACACCCGTTCTCTCTCACCCGGTTGCTTTTATCTTGTTTCAGACAAAAAGCGCCGTCATGGATGAACAAGAGTTTGTGCAGCTCCTTGAGGGCCTGCTGCAGCGTACGTCGCACTCACCCCGCCTTTGCTGCCTCTTTCTGACATTTGCCCAGCCGACACCGAGCGTGTCAAGTCTGCCACCGGAATCTTGAACAAGAATTACTACACATCACCAGCCTCTCTGAATGCTCTGCTTCAGATTGTATCGAGCCACCAGAAGAAGGAGCTCCGACAGCTTGCTGCCGTCGAGGCCAGGAAGCTTGTCTCTAAGCACTGGCAGAAGCTTCCCACCGAACAGAAGGCATCTCTGCGAAACCAGCTCTTCCAGGCGACTCTCAATGAGGAGGTCACACTCGCGCGGCACTCCGCCGCTCGTGTCATTGCTGAGATCGCTTCCATGGACCTTGAGGACGGCGAGTGGCCTGAACTGCCCAGCTACCTCCAGCAAGCATGCACGAGCCCCACCGCCAGGCACAGGGAAGTTGGTTCATACATCATCTGGACCACGCTCGAGTCGGTTGGCTCAGAGTTCCCTGGCGAGCCTAGCGACCTGTACAAGCTGTTCAGTCAGACCATCCAAGATCCTGAAAGCGTCGAGGTCCGAGTCAACACCATGCTTGCACTGAGTCGTCTTGCCATGCTCTTCGACCCCGAGGAAGATCCCAAGTCTCTCAAGATGTTTCAGGATACGGTTCCCTCCATGGTTGCAGTGCTCAAAGCCACCGTCGACGAGGGTGACGAGGACCATGCGCTTCAAGCCTTTGAGGTCTTCCAAACTCTTCTCGGATGCGAATCTGCTCTCCTCTCAAAGCATTTTGGAGATCTCATTAGCTTCATGTCGGAGCTCGCCAGCACCACATCCATTGAGGACGACTTCCGGTCCCAAGCCCTAGCATATTTGATGCAGTGCGTCCGGTACCGGAAGCTAAAGGTTCAGAGCCTGCGGGTGGGCGAATCCTTGACTCTCAAAGCGCTCCAGATTGTCACTGAACTTGGTGACCTGTCCAGTGAGGATGAAGACGTCACTCCTGCGCGATCTGCACTTGGACTCCTCGATATTCTTGCTTCTAGCCTCCCTCCCAGCCAAGTTGTTATCCCCCTGTTGAAGGCTCTAGGCCCATACTTCTCATCTCAAGATCCCGACTTCAGACAAGCGGGTATCCTTGCCCTCGGCATGTGTGTTGAGGGTGCTCCTGACTTCATCGCCACTCAGCTGCACGAGATCCTTCCAATGGTTCTGCACCTATTGGAAGACCCTGAGTTGAAAGTTCGAGCAGCCGCACTGAACGGTATTGCCCGACTAGCGGATGATCTTGCCGAAGATGTCGCCAAGGAACATGCTCGTCTCATCCCTGCCATGGTGAAGAACTTCGACTTGGCTGTCAACAACCTCCAGGCGCAGAATGATGAGCGGAATCTGGCAGTTATCCGTGGTAGTTGTCACGCCATCGACTCGTTGATTGAGGGCTTGGATCCAGAGGAAGCAGCCCAATATGTTCCCGAGCTCGTCCCTCGGTTCAGCAAACTCTTTCATCACGAAGACTTCAAGTGCAAGGGTGCCGCTATCGGTGCGGTAGGCTCTATTGCCTCGGCATCTGAGAAGGCATTTCTTCCGTTCTTCCCACAAACCATGCAAGAACTCGCCCAGTATGTGAGGATCAAGGAGAGCCAAGACGACCTCGACCTCCGCGGAGTCGTGTGCGATTCTATGGGCAAGTTTGCGTCTGCGGTTGGTGCCGAGCCATTTGAGCAGTATGTTCTTCCTCTTATGGAAGCCTCGGAAGAGGCTCTCCACTTGGACCATCCTCGTCTGCGCGAGACCAGCTATATCCTTTGGAGCACCATGGCAAAGGTCTATGAGGAGGGCTTCGCCAAGTACCTGCCGGGTGCGGTAAAGGGTCTCGAGCACTGCCTGGATCAAGACGAGACTGGATTAGAAGTTGAGCTTGGCAAAGAAGCCAGCGACCTGGTCGGTGCTGAGGTCGTGCTTCATGGGCGCAAGGTCAAGGTGGCAGCGGCGACCGATGATGATGACGACAGTGATCTGAACGAGGCTGCCTTGGACGAGGACGAGTGGGATGACATTGGAGCCGTCACTGACGTGGCTATGGAGAAAGAGATTGCCGCCGAGGTGTATGGCGATATCATCACTCACACACGCCGCGAGTTCCTTCCGTACCTTGAGAAGACGGTTGAGAATCTTCTCCAATTGGTCGAGCACTCGTACGAAGGAATCCGCAAGGCTGCGCTGGGTACCCTATGGCGGACATATGCCTGCCTCTGGGGCATGGCCGAAGGTGACGGAATGGCCAAGTGGACACCTGGTCTTCCTCTGGCAGTCCAGCCACCCAACGAGCTGAAGAAGCTTGGCAACCTTGTCATGACTGCCACAATGAGCATCTGGCAAGACGAAATGGATCGGTGTGTATTCCTTCCCTCTTCAACACCCCCCCTACAAGGATGATCATTCTTCGTTAATCCCAGCTCACTCTGATGCACAAATGTGCAATTGCGGCGAAAGCGATTCTGTTTCTGAGTTCTTCAAATACCTTCACATTGTTCAAATGGATGTTATTATATACCGACTAACACATCGATTAGTGGCACAGTTACCGATATCAATCGCGATGTCGCGGCAACTCTCAAGCTGTGTGGCCCGGCTGTCCTGCTCCTGGAGAATGACAAAGAAGTCGTCACTGAGATGACCCAGCAACTCCTGTCGATCATCACCAAGCGCCACCCCTGCCAACAAGACTTGGGTGATGAGGGCGACGAGGAGATCCTTGAGGAGTCGTCCGAGTACGACTGGCTCGTCATCGAGACTGCGTTAGAGGTGGTTACGTGCCTTGCCGTTGCGCTTGGCAGCCAATTTGGCGAATTGTGGAAGATTTTTGAAAAGCCAATCGCAAAGTACGCGAGCAGCCAGGAGTCTGCCGAACGCACTGCTGCCGTCGGAACCATCGCCGAGTGTGTTGGCAACATGGAAGCGGCGTGCACTCCCTTCACCTCCGGTCTCCTTAAGCTTCTCCTGCATCGTCTCTCAGACGAGGACCCAGAGACCAAATCCAATGCGGTGTACGGCATGGGCCTGCTTTGCGAAAAGACTACGAACGACGCCGAGATCCAGAACGCGCTGCCTCAGATCTTTGCCAAGCTGGAGCCGTTGCTCGATGCATCAGACCAGGCGCGCTTGCTCGACAACACTGCTGGGTGCGTGAGCCGCTTGATCACCAAGTACCCCAACAAGGTGCCCATCGAAGAGGTCCTACCTCGGTTGGTGCAGCTTCTGCCTTTGCGGGAGGACTACGAGGAGAACAAGCCAATCTTCAGCATGATTGTCAAAGCCTGTATGTGTATTTCTTATCCTCTTCCTAGACATGTGCTAACTATATATTATAGACCAGGCCAATAACCCCACAGTCCAGCAGCTGACTCCCCAGCTCATGGTTGTGTTCGAGAAAGTGCTGAGCCCCCCAGAGGAGCAGTTGGAGGATGACACACGGGCGCAGCTGATTGAGCTCGTGCAGCACCTCCGCAAGTAGAGGGATGCAATGGCATGGGGGGGAAGGATTACGAATTTCAGGATACCCAACGAGCAATTAACGAGAATGGTTTGACGATAGCTATGTAGGCGGCACATGACGTGTACTGCATTCTTAGGTAGCGGAGACGCAATATGAAAAGTACGCATCTGTCTATGGACGGGCTGTTTCGATTGACTGTGGGGATGGATACTGCGTGCACCGTGTGCATGGGCAAGGATGCGGCTCTGCGCACGGTGCGCCACGTGAGCCAATGACGTACGGTGCCTTGCAGATGCCCAGCCCGCCTCCTCCTCCACGCAACGCGCGCAGGCAGTTGCAGTCCTGTCTTCACTCTGTCGTCACTACCACAGCTCCATCGCAGCTGCCCCCTCTGTCGCCAAGTTGCGCCCGTGTATTACGGTAGTTGCCCCTTCTGCAGCTCCACCGTCTCCTCCCCCATCTCTGCGTCGATCGCAGAGAGCTACGACAGCTCCAGCCACGCCGCCACCGACACCTTGCCCAAGCTCCCAACAACACCTCGGCTTGCCATCCCGTTTGCAGGCCCTTTCATCCCCCCCCACACACGACGCTGCGCTCTCCTTCCAACATCGCGACAGTCCTAGACGAGGTCTTATCGGTGTCCTTGCTCCAGCAGATCGGGCGAGCGCCATCCGGTCCACCGCCCCGACAATGCGGTGCGCGAGCGGCGGATGGGGAGTCATCGCGGCCGGGCTCCTCTCGATACTCGTGGGTGCGGCTGTCGCTGACCCTGACCTGACCTCGAAGCACGAGAAGGGCAGGTGCGCGATACGGGGGCATTGCGGGAAGCAGGGCTTCTTCGGGTCGGAGCTGCCCTGCTCTGACAACGGCTTGGCAGAGACGCCAGAGGCCGAAGCCAGGAAGAAGCTGGTGGGCATCTGCGGCGATGCCTGGGCAGACACCGATGTCTGCTGTAACGAGGAACAGCTCGAGGCGCTGGAGTCCAACTTCAAGCGCGTGACGCCCATCATCAACGCCTGTCCGGCCTGCAAGGAGAACTTCTTCAACATGTTCTGCACATTCACCTGCTCCCCCGACCAGTCGCTGTTCATAAATGTCACCGACACATTTCTCAAAGACGAAAAAACCAACAAATATCTCGTAACCGAACTGGACCATCTCGTGTCTGATAGCTACGGATCAGGCTTCTTTGACAGCTGCAAGGATGTCAAGTTCGGCGCAACAGGCGGGAAGGCCATGGATTTCATCGGGGGCGGGGCGAAAAACTACACTCAGTTCCTCGACTTTTTGGGAGAAAAGAAGTTCCTTGGCAGCCCCTTCCAGATGAACTTCCCGCGCCCGAGCGAGGACGAGTTCCCCAAAATGACCCCCATGGACAAGAAGTTCCACCCCTGCAACAGCACCGACGAGAAATACAAATGCGCCTGTCTGGATTGCGAGGGTTCTTGTGCCAGCCTCCCAGAAGTCACCGAAGTGAAGCAATGCTACGTTGGACTGTTGCCATGTCTCTCCTTTGCCGTTATCATCGTCTACTCTGTTTTCCTGGCGCTTCTTTGCATCGCCGTTGCAGGTCACGTGGCGTACATGAAGCACTCCCAAAGCAAGAACGAACGATTACGCCTCCTGCAAGACCTGGAGCCGAGCGACGACGAAGATGAGGGCGACATCGTCCACAACGTGGGCATGCTAGACCGCCCCACGAAGCACTACTTCATCAACACGTGGTGCGACCGAATGTTCAGTCGCTTAGGATATGTTTGCGCACGGTTCCCTGTCATCACCATCTCCACTACCGTCCTGGTTGTTGGCTTGATGAGCTTGGGTTGGATTAGATTCCAGGTTGAAACCGATCCTGTTCGCCTCTGGGTCGCGCCAAACTCAGCCGCCGCACAAGAAAAGAATTTCTTCGATGAGCAGTTTGGTCCGTTCTTCCGAGCGGAGCAAGTCTTCTTGGTGAACGACACAGGCACGACGCACGGGCCAGTATTGAGCTACGAAATCCTCGATTGGTGGTTCGGCGTGGAAGATCGCATTCGACGCTTGAAATCTCTCGATAACGGAGTTACATTGGACCAGATATGCTTCAAGCCCATTGGAGATGATTGTGTCGTACAATCCATAACTGGGTACTTCCAAAATGACTTTGCCAACGTCAAGCCCAAGGGATGGGAGAAATACCTTCTGGGATGCACCGACAACCCTTCGTCGTGCTTGCCGAGCTTCCAGCAGCCTCTTGATCCTCACCTTCTGTTTGGAGGGGTCAATGAAAGCATCCTCGATGCCCAGGCAATCATCGTCACTTGGGTAGTCAATAACCATCCAGAAGGGACCACCGAAATCAAGCGAGCTATGGACTGGGAAAACAGTATGAGAGACCAGATGCTTGTGATCCAACAGGAAGCTCATGACCGAGGGCTGCGCCTGAGTTTCAACACCGAAGTCAGTCTGGAGCAGGAGCTCAACAAGACGACCAACACGGACGCAAAAATTGTGGTAATCAGCTACATCATCATGTTTCTATATGCCTCCCTGGCGCTTGGGTCCACCACTCTTACCGTTCGTTCCCTACTTCGCAATCCAGCAAACGCCTTTGTTCAGTCCAAGTTTATGCTCGGCATAGTTGGCATCTTGATCGTGCTCATGTCTGTTTCTGCGTCTGTTGGTCTCTTTTCCGCCGCTGGCATCAAAGTCACCCTGATTATCGCGGAAGTTATTCCCTTCTTAGTTTTGGCGGTGGGTGTCGACAACATCTTTCTCATTGTGCACGAGTTCGAGCGCGTCAATATCAGTCATCCAGAAGGCACAATTCCCGAACGAGTCGCACGAGCGTTGGGGCGTATGGGCCCATCCATCCTCCTCTCTGCCACCACGGAGACGACCGCTTTTGCTCTCGGCTGTGCCGTTGGAATGCCTGCCGTGCGCAACTTTGCAGCATATGCGGCTGGTGCTGTCTTCATCAACGCCATTCTCCAAGTTACAATGTTTGTAGCTGTCCTAGCTCTGAACCAGCAGCGCGTGGAGTCAAACCGCGCTGACTGCTTCCCATGTGTCAAGGTGAGACGAGCAGACTCTAGCTACCTCAATGGAGGCATGGGTCACGGCGCCGGAGAAGAGGGTGGACTACAGAAGTTCATCAGGAAGACGTATGCTCCTGCCATTCTCGGAAAGAAAGCCAAGGTCGGTATCATCGCTGTCTTCTTCGGTATCTTCACCTTCGGCGTTGCTCTATTCCCGAAAGTGGAACTTGGTCTTGATCAGAGGATCGCTATTCCGAGCGACTCTTATCTAATTCCCTTCTTCAACGATCTCTACGACTACTTTGACGCCGGGCCCCCTGTCTACTTTGTGACCAAGGAGCTGAATGTCACTGCTCGCGAGCCCCAGAAGGAGCTTTGCGGCCGCTTCTCTACATGTCGTCAATACGGCCTAGCCAATGTCCTCGACGCTGAGCGCAAACGCCCAGAGGTGTCGTACCTCTCTGGTTCAGCGGCCAATTGGTTAGATGACTTTCTATTCTGGCTCAATCCAGAAAATGTCGCTTGCTGTGTCGAGAACGACAAGCCATGCTTCGCTGACCGCAATCCCCCGTGGAATACCACGCTTTCCGGCATGCCCGAAGGTGAGGAATTCATTTCATGGCTCGAAAAATGGATCGAGGCTCCCACTACCGCGGACTGCCCCCTTGGAGGTGCCGCAGGATATTCGAACGCCCTCGTCATCGACGAGAAGCGTCTCACAATCCCAGCATCTCACTTTAGGACCTCGCACACACCACTGAGATCGCAAGAGGACTTCATTGCTGCATATGCAGCTGCAAGGCGTATCGCGAATGAAATCGGGAAAGAAGTCGATACGGAGGTCTTCCCCTATTCTAAATTCTACATCTTCTTCGACCAGTATACCAGTATCGTCCGTCTCGCCGGAGCACTCATTGGCTCAGCGCTGGCTGCTACTCTACTTGTCACAACTATCCTCCTCGGTTCCATCCAAACCGCACTGGTGGTGACCCTCGTCGTCGGCATGACCGTCTCTGCCATCATTGGCTCCATGGCTGTATTGGGCGTCTCGCTCAACGCTGTATCGCTCGTCAACCTGATCATCTGTGTGGGTATCAGTGTAGAGTTTACAGCACATATTGCTCGCGCTTTTACCTTCCCATCGAGAGTTACGATGGAGAGGGCGCCGAGACATCGCTTCAGGGGTAGAGATGCTCGGGCGTGGACCGCCATGGTCAATGTGGCTAGTTCAGTCATTTCAGGTATTATGATTACGAAGATCTTGGGTGTGTTCGTGTTGGCGTTCACCAGGAGTAAGGTATGTTTACACCTACGATTACGCCCTTTTCACATTCTTCGTACTAATTCTCTCTTCAGATCTTCGAAATATACTACTTCCGTGTCTGGACTGCGCTCGTCGTGTGGGCCTCCACGCACTCGCTCATTTTGCTTCCGGTGCTGTTGAGTCTCTTTGGAGGTAAGGGGTATGTGGATCCAGAAAGTGATGGCGGGTTGGAACAGGATTTGAGGAATAGACAGTATCCGGCGCTGCTGGGAGATGATGAGGATTGGGATAGTGATTAGAGTTGTCGAGATGAGGAGGCTTGGAGAGTATGGTGAGGGTTGGTATGCTATGGCATGGGATTTGGTGTTGTTCAATATGTATCATTATTTGGATTAGAATGAATTGATTTTTGGGATCATGGTGGTGTTGGTCTTGGGTGGGGTGTGAATGTGAGAGTCTCCCTGTCAAGTAAAATTGCGGGTTGGTAGTCTATAGGTGGAAGTATGGGTAGCCGTGATCCGGAATCGGGTGCTGACTCACCCCCTTCTCGACCCTTGTCTCCATCCATGACGAAATCAAAATAATATTCAAATTCAGCAAACAGCTACCTAAATCTCCCTGTGAGAGAAAGTACCCACCCCGCAAACCAAACCAAACCAAACTGTAAATCTCAAGAGTCTTGTTGTTGCGCCGGTGGCGTTTGACTAAGTATGGAGGAAAGAAAATGAGGGGGGTTGAGGATCGGGATGCTAGTCTACGGCTGAGTAGATATGATGTTGAGATTATGGGGGGTCATTTTAATTAGATGGGTTGGATTCTAATCGGATTGGGCGTGCTGAGAGCAGAGGGTTTGGAGTGTTTGGTTGTTATATTTGGATGAGTTTGTTGTGAGTAATTATGTGTGGAAAATAATTCATTGCCTTGATATTTCGTCACCCAAGAGGCAGAAAAGAGGAAACAATTCAGTTCTCTCCTGTGCTAGGCAATGCGGCGTAGCTAACGCGCTATCCCTCTCCTCTTGCCCATCCTCACCTACACGGCTGCATCCATCTGCCCTCTACACAAACCTGGTAGTCTTCTACACCACTAAGTTCCGTGTGTCTGATCCGTTACATATGGAATATACATACCTCATCTAACCCCCATCTTCAACATGACAACATGGTTATTTCCTTCTCCTTCTACTTCTCCTTTCTGTCTCTCTCTATACTACTCAGTTCAATCAATACACAAGATTCAACCCAGTCCCATCTTCAACCACGCGTACGGGCGCGCACATATATCATTTACAATTGTGTGCCTAGCTTTGGGGCCTTGGTAAGACGACATGCGGGACAGTGCAGAGCGATCGTTGGGACTGAGGTGCTTGGGCGGGGTTTTGCGGCGGAGATATTGATCCTGGGGGTCCGGGTAATGGTGGGTGATGGAGCGGGATGGGGAGGGTCGAGGATTTGTATAGGGGTGGTGGTCTGGGTTTGTGTATGAAGGTGAGTAGAGGAAGTTTGTGTGGGGAGACGTTTAAGGAGTGTGTAGAGGGGGAAGGGGTGTGGTATAAACGTGGCGAAATTCTAGAGTGAAATGGCAAAGGTCTGTGGTGGAAATTACAGGTTGTAAAATATGGAAAGAAGGGAGGGAAGTGAGGGGAAAAGATAGAAGTGGAAGATCGCAAAGCTTAAAGTCATGTAGTCGCCCTACCTCGAGATTAAGACTCTAGGGCTTTAACTGGAGTGCTGTTTGTGATCTTGGACTATTCTAGTTCCCCTCTTGTTGTGGGTTCCATACTCCTCTAAATAGGGAGGTGGTTCAGATGTGGACTGAAAATTGTTTCGTAGATTACCCCCTTACAACTCGTGGAAAATAGGACGAACTGAGAATTAATGACGCTGGGTGTGGGCAAGCCTCCATCGCTTGTGTTACGCAATGAGATGGTAAGTCCGATGGATCGAGATCTACATCTTCGTTCCTCATGTTTGAGATAGGGGCTATTGAGATCAATGCGTCTTCCTCGGGCGGCAAGCGATTGAAGCATTGTCCATCCCAAACACTCGTTCAACGGCCTCATCCCTCATCACGAGTCGGAATGATTTGCTTTTCGCGAAGACATTGAGTCTTATAATCGGAGAGGGAGGAATCGAGCCCAGCGTATTGTGAGCTCCATCCAGTGGGACACTTGACAAAAGGGAGAGCGAGTGTACTGATGTTTCCGTTTCGAGTGGGCTCCTTGCGTAAGCGCGATTCAGGTAAGAAACAGCCCACTAATTGGGAGAGCTCCGATCCTGATTTGTTGAAGCAAGGGATCTGTCCCTTTCCAGCCCGCTACCCCCGTTTAGCAACTCCCCGCCAAGTGTCCCACAGGAGTTGGTAGAGGGCTCTCAGTGTGCCACGACAGACACGTCACATTTCAGGATGTGAGATTATGCGGGGAGCGGAGAAAGGGTTTGCTCATCTCTTGGCGGGGGTGTTGGATCGGGGATGGGCTGGGATGCGACTGGGGGTGCGACTATGTAGGGACGGAAGAACGGCAGAGTGATCCAGGGACCAGCGACGCTCTGTACGAGGAGCTGGCCTCGGGCGGTGTGTGCCTTATTACGAGGGAGATAACTTGGGGACAGGGCAGGGGTCTGGTGAGAGCATGGTAGGTACTTGGGTACCCTTTATTGGTATCGGTAGAACGGCAAGACGGGACCGGTCAGTAACATGTATATGATGGCGATTATGGCTTTTGCGGTGAGGGAGGATATTGAGGTATAGTCAGTGCAGATGGTGCGAGCAAGGCTTGTGAACTGGAGGCAAATAGGTGGCGTTGCACGCCGTAGACGCGGCGTTTTCGAGTTTGGTGTCAGGTGTCGTATCGGCGAAGGGGACAGCAGACACCGCGAGGACACTCACCGCCGAGGAAAAGATCAGCTGATAGCAGGTCATGGAGAGAAATTTCTAGACTAGCATGTTCGGGGTCGTCACGATACCTGTATCTGTTAGCGAGACACTGAGGCAAAATTTCCCTCCCAAACGCCAGCCATGGGAATCCGGAAAGCTTTGGATCGATATCTGCCGTTTCCGAGGACACCCTTTTGCCCATGATGCCGCTGTGAGACCCACTCCGTCACTTCTGGTCACTTGGGCGCCCCTGGTCCCCTTTCGCTATTTGCTCCCCACCCGGCTTGGCATACACTCCCCTGAAGGTCACATCCGAACCCATTCCATCTATGTACATCTCGTCAGTGGTCTAGATTTTCTCACCTCGTCCGCACTTCCGGCTGTGCATCTGTTGCCTCCTGATTTGACAATCGTTGGCCAACCGCTTCGCAAGATGCCCCGTTCGCTGCGCAGCTGGGTAATGCTGGTAAAGGGCAGGCTTTTGTCCGTCAATCGCAATAGCTTCCGGCGCCTGTGCGGTCTCATGCAGAATTGGGGGTAGGCTGATGGGTTCCGGTGGGGGGGAGGCAACATCTGGTACCGAGTTCTGGGCTTGTGTCAGTGAAGCCTTGGGGGATCTCAGAGAGCGGGCTGGACACAAGAACCACACCTTAGACAATTATCGTGTTCCCAATTTGGTCAGTGAATCCAATGTGCTCGAATATCTCTTCTTGTTCTTTTTTTTTTTTGCGACCCCTTTACGTTGAGGGCGAACCTGGCTGTCTCTGGCTGCCCAGAAGTCTCGGAGGACTCTCTGTTTGTGGAAAGTCCTGTGCGAACACGGGCTTGGTCTGGTTCATACTGCGCTGCCGCTGGATCATCCTGGCGATTTGCTCCTTGCGCTCCTCGCGGCATTTCCGAGGAATGCACTCTTGACTCCACCTCTGCTAGGATGACACTATCCCGTGCGAAATTTTCGGCAATTGCGCGACCACTCTCTAAATGCAAGTAGATAACTCATCGGTAACGTTGTGCCATACGAGTGGACAGTCATGAGCGGTAGGAGCAAGCAAGATCCAAGAGGCGTCAACGGATTGAGCCCGCTGCAGATCCCACTGTGTCGCTTTGAAAGGCATACTATCTCTAATTCAAAGAAAGTGACCCCCAAAGACTTTTTTCTGTGTACATGTTAGTGCTCGTTGTATGCTCCTCCAAATAGACGCCTGTTTTTGATGTTTTTGTCGGATTGTGTCGTGCTCGTTACCACCAGCCGAACACATGCAACACAAACAACATCGGGAAAACCGGCCAAGGGAAAAAAGGGATATTTTCTGGCAGTGATTGAAATGTATGACCTACTGTCCAATTGAATCTGTCATACTGGTCGCCGTTAGAGCGTGCGGATATGTTTCGGATTTCTCTTCTTGCTCCATTCCCCACATGGGCGCTTAACACCTAAACCAATGTAGTAAAGATCGCCAGCTCATTCTAAGAGCATATGCAGAAGTCTCAAAACCACCTCTTGGAACAAATGATGTATCGAAAGGTGTCCATTTGGCATCGCCGATCTCGATGGGAGGGCTCCAGATTCGTTAAAATGCGTATGCCGGCGAGTGCGTAGCCCCGAGAATCTTCCAGCAGCTAGAGTTCTCCTAGAGACGTCCGAAAAGCCCTTTGAGACCGCCATAGTGAACCTTTGTTATAGTCGCATGCACACCAATTCTCTAGGGGGTTTCGTATACACGTGTTTGCGAACGCTCTGGTAACATAGTCATCTGCATTGGAAGTATTCCTTGGCCGCCTTGCACAAAGCCTCATCGAGTGTCTTCGCAAAGAACGTGCTCGCTCCGCAAATGTCGCACTCGTGAGTGTGCAGTGATGTGTTGACAGGAATGGCCCGAAAACGATTACCTTGCATGGCTGAACAGCCTATCAAGACCGATTGCCACGGCTGCTGGGGTGTTGAGAGAAACACCTTGCGGTATCATGCACGGGCTTAGACTGATAGGATTCCATTCTCAATACGGGACGTATTTACTGCGGGCTCGACTGCAATCGGACTCGATATTAGGTGTGGACGAGACGGGTTTGATGCAGAATAACGAAGCGCTATTAGCATAAAGAGCTCTCTGGCATGATTTCGATTTGATCGACATCTAAGTGCTGCACGTTACTAAGGATACATGTTGCGCACCATGGATGCGAATTTCTAGAAGCAAATAAAAACAGACTGCCTCATCATTGGAATAGACATTAGATTTAAAGTGAAGAAGTTATGCTAGCCGAAGGCTGCCAGCGCCTTCAATAACTGAATGGAAGGGTTGTATTATGATGTTGGAAATATGGGCACACCTGCTCCTCTTTTCACAGCAACCTATCACTTGCGGCCTGATCCGTCTCCCCACATGTCCATCTCTCCATCCACTCTCGGACGCATTCTTGCTGCCACTTAGCCTGGTCATGGTACCAAGGTCTGGTGGTTCCTTCGCGTGTATCAGAACTCACCCCTCGCAGTCCTTATCAGAGAGTGTATTGTAGTTTTAACCGAATAACAACGCGTGGTTTATGTGAACAGAGCTCTCTTGTTCGAAGGACAGTGGTGGCAGATTCCTCGCTCTTGTCGAATGCAATCAATTTTGTTACACGGTCACTGCACTGTGTCTCTTCACGCTCGCGCACTTGCCTCAATTTTCAATCTTTCAATCTCGGCTGCAAGCATACGTCGCTCGACTACCGTCTCGGTAATGTACTCGATCGCTGCCGCAAGAACGATGGCTTTGCTCGGCCGAGAGTGGCCTACGGCACTCTCTTCTTGGCTCCGAGGTAAGGTTGGGATAACTCGCCGCAGTTTCTCGAGCTGGGAGTTGATGCCCTCGCGGTATCGGCGCTCCACAAGGTTGTGCGGTTGCCGCTTACACCGTTTTGATACGGATGAAGATGACCCGGAGTTGAGGCGCGGGCGGCCTCTTGGCTTGGGTTTCTTCAGGTCAATCTCCTCTTCAGACTCGTTGGATGCCGAGGATGCAGGTGAAGGGGGAGCCGAGTTTAGCGAACCGGAAGAGACGGAATTGCGGAAGTTGGCGTGGGGATCACTGCTGCAAGCTGGAGCACATGGGACGGTTCCCAGCTCGGACGTACCGGCAGTGACAGAGGCGAATACCGGGGCCGGTTCTCCTCGTTTGGCAGGAGGAAGCGAGAGGCAGATTGGGGTCGTGGCGGCCCAGGAGTTCATGTCCAGCGGGGGGACGGAGGCGGTCGGCCAGGCAGTATCGAAGTAGCTCGATCGGTCATCAATGTAACTGGAGCGCTCACTGTACGGCGACAGAGAGTATCCCGGGGAGGAGGCAGTGTTGAGAAAGGGGTAGGGGTCTGCAAAGAGGACGGGGTCGGCATCGTCCAGCGAAGGGGACCCCTCGAGCTGGCTGCGAGGCATCACCTCGCCGAGGGGGACATGATTGTATGGGAACATGTTGATACAGAGTGCGATGTGATGGGGCCGTGGGTGCCCAGAGAAATCAAGAACGACTGTGCCAGTCAAGCAGAATTCGGGGCGTCTCGTACGCACCAGACATAGTTATAGTCAAGGGACACAACAACGCGCGCGTTGTGATATAGAAATGGACACTCGTATCTGCACTGCTATCAAAGGTGCAGACGTCCGATGAACACGCCATACTTGAGTGACGATCTCTAGCCCTTTGAGCAGCGCCGGCGCGGCGACGCATGCGGATGCGCATGGCCATGGAGTTGCGATCGGCGATGGCAGCGGGCGTCTTACAGCGCGGAAACCCCGCCATGCGGACTGGCCCCCGGGCCTGTCGTCGGCCCATCCTCACGCGTCCCCAGCACTCGGCTGGCGCGTTCTCGACTCGGGCGGTGGGCGGAGGGCAAGGGGGGGGAACCTGGGAGCTGGCGGGCAGTAGTCCGTCGTGGAGTCCTTGGGATCTTCTGTTGGCGCGTCGCGTCTGGCGGATAGACCCGAGCCAGCCGACAGAAAGCGGACGGCCGCCCGGGCCAATCGCAGCGCGCATCGCCTTGGCACACCGCTGCACGCAGAGCATCACCAGCACAGCACGAGTTTGCACGCCTGGGACGCCTGGGACGCCCGCCGGGTTCAGTTTCTCGTGCATCGCGTTACTACGGAGAATACCAGTCTGGCGCGCCGTCGCGGCTGCTCTTACTGGGCAGTGGCAGCGATGCCTGCCGACACGCCATATCAAAACACCAAAACGCCTGCTTGCTCCCATCCGCGTCCTCACATGACAAGGCGAACGCGGACCACACACCACCGCGCTTAGTCAGGCCCTGGCTTGGCAGCCGTGGACCTCACCTGCGCACAAAATCACGGTACAAGTCTCCCCATCGCTGCCACCGCCGGAGCCCGGTGACGGCGGTGGTCGGCGAGAAAACAAGTGTGCCGCAAACTCCCATCCCCAATGTGCAGCTGCTTGCGCATCAGGAGAGCGCGCTGGACATGCCCCCAGGGCATGGGCCCACCGGCACCTCCCTCCGCCCCTCCGCCCCTCCGCCCCTCCGCCCTCCGCTCCCTACTTCTCCGCCGCCGCCGCCGCCGCCGTGTTCTGCTGCTCTTGCTCGTTGCAGGGGCTGCGCGAGCGCGGCGTCACGCCAGCGCTCGAGAAGCCCCACTCGTCCTTGACTCTCAGCCCCATCCCAAACGATGAAGCGTGCCACACGCGCTTCTGGTACTCGGCGTCGTGAGGCACCGGCCACGGATGTTTCCGGAGCTCGTCGAAGCCTGCCCGCTCGGTGGGTGAGAACGTCCATCTTGCACTGTCCCCACTGGGCTCGGCATCGGGCGCGTCAGTTCGAATCTCAGGAATGCTGGCAGCATTTCCTGCTTCCTGCCGCTGTTTGCTGCCGGGAGAGCCTGTGCCCTCGGCTGTTGTGCTTCCAGATACTGTTTCCGACATGCAGGTGCCAGTGTTGCTGCCGTTGCTGCGGGTGGCTGGTGGTGATTGGGCCATGGTTCGGATATGCTGGTCGTAGGCTTTGGTTGGCGAATAGCTTTTGTTGTTGTAATAACGTGTGAGCAGAGAGCTGTGAGCAAGTGACGGAATATATATGCATGCACCCCAGGGTACCCTAACGCCACTCGCGCCGGAAAGACACGTGAGGGTGCCATCCCCTGCTCAGGTGAGATCCGCATCATGGCAATCTTGAAAGGCCAGACGCTATTCCTTTGAATTCGCTGGTTTCACTGCCGGTTGCCGTCTACCGAGTCCGCCCAACACTTTGAAACTGGAACAAGCGGGGTCTCTGACACAACAATAATAGCAGCGTGAGGGGATTCGCATATCATCATCTGTGCCTATGCTGTGCGGCTGCGCCAAGACGGTCCAGGCCAGCCCAAAAGACTCCCCGCTTGACTTTGAGTTCTTGATTCATGTAGTCTCTGTTTGGGCTTTGTTTATATCCCCATGCGAGCGGGTGCAGGTAGAGATGCAGCTACTTAGGCAGGGCTTCAACATGACTATAATTTAGAGTGTACATAATGCTCACACACATGTCCCTTGTTTCCTCCGAGAGCCGCTCCGGGCGTACTCGCACAATTGTCCGATTCTGCAACATGGAAATCTTCCGATGCCCCAGCGGAACATGTCCAATCAAGCGTTGGCTAGTGCAGCCCTGCAAAGCTTGTTTATCTCCCGAGCGCGGTAAAGTGGCAAGTGGGCCGATTCGACTAGACTTTGCCTACACATCTCGTGCTGCGCATCCCAACTGCCCACTGCTACCCCTCATTCTCCTATTCCTCCTCCCCATTCTCCTCCTCCACATTGCGTATGTGGTAGCCAAACATGAGGTGACCGTAATTAAGCATCAGACCAGTGTTTGGGTTTTCCACATCGGTCCGCCACATGCACTTTTTCCCAAGCGCCATAAATCTCTTGCAGCCATCGACACTGAATCTTGAGGTGGCACATTCAGGCTATTAATTAAGTCGGCGAGGCACATTCTGGAAGGAAAAGTCAGCTCAGTGCCGCCCATGACATCTGCGCAAGGGCACACTTACCACCCACTTCTCTTCACCTGTTGCTTCCCACAGTACTCATTTGCAAGTACCCTAGGCCCTCTACCAAGTCGTCGTCGTCAGCGTCTTCTGCGGGTGGAAGTGCTGGAAACTCTGGGAGACTGAGCGGCGGTTCCTGGAGGCGACGGCTGTTGCCGGTCAGGGGAGGCGTACAATCATTGTTGATTTGCCGCAACGTCTGCTTCTCGAGGGTCGCCCAGAGGACACACATTTTCAGTAGGCTGACATCACTTCGCATCGACTCGCGCTGGATCTTGTCTATCGTCATGACAAGGAGGCCCCACTGCGAAGGCCTTTGAGAAGATGGCTGCATCGTGTTGGCGTCCCCGGCTCCTGAAAGCGCTGCTCAGGCTTCCATTTTGTGGACGGGCGCGACTCCGGAGACATCACCTGATGTTAAACTTTATCGTCGATGACATGCGTATTTTTCAACGACGGCGTGTCCTCGGGTGCTGTGATGTTTGAGAAAATATGCATTACCATTCTATTCTTCCAATTTCTTATCAATGGAGCCGAGCGCATCCGCGGCGTAGGTCTCGGGACTGATGGTGTTTTGCAAAGTGGTGATATTTCATAGTTGACCGGGAGGCTAGTGCCAGAACATTCTGCCTGACGTAGCATCACACCACGCTGCATTTGACCGGATTTTTCAAAGTCGGTCAGCTTTTCTGGAGCAGAGTGCCGTCATGTAGCCAGTTTCCAAGCTCGCCTATTTTTCATGTGTGGAAGCTTTCGTCAGGTGATTGGTATCATGCCCTCGCAGAGGAACGAGATGGTGAGACTCAGCCGAACATGGAAAAAAGAAACTCCCACTTCAGTCACATTCTCTCCAGTTGAATGGCTGTGTATATTAAGAAATGATCGGCGCGCTCTTCAGACTATAATCTTTATCTACACAAATCACACTTGAACATCTAAATCAACGCATTGCTACATACCATTCATCACTCTACCACTCACACATCACAACCCAACACCACAATGAGCGGATATCCCAAACTCGACGTTGGTGTCGCAGCAACATCAACCGTTCTCACCGCCGACCAACTCATGAGGGCTCTAGAAGCCAGCCACGAAGGCAAAGAGGGCCACGCCAAAAAGCATCTCGGATATGCCGCCCTCGGAGCCGCAGTAGCCGTGGGCGCCCTCGAACTCTATCGTCGCGACGAACAAGCGCGAAAAGAGCTAGGACGAGATTACGACGATGACGACCATCATCATCACCGCCATCCGCGCGACTGCGACTGCGGTCACTGCGACGACGATGAATATGACGATCTCTACTCCGACCGTGGGCGGGAAGTTGTCCTAGCCGACGAGCATCATGGTCGCGGGCATTCGGGACATCACCGTTCACCGCGCGGGCATAAGAGAAGACTTGCCGAGGAGATCATGGCCGTGTATGCGCTTGGGGAGGAGCTCATGGGCAACAAGAAACATCATGTGGCGCATCTTGTCGCGGAAGCTCTTGGTGCAGTCGCCGCGTACAAGGACACGAGGGATCATTCACATGGGGAGGGAGTTGAGTAGGTTGGAAGCATTCGCTAGAGTTGGGCAAGCGAGCTGTCGGGGGTTGTATTTGGGTAGGAACAAGCGGAGGATTCCTTTCATGGTCTACGAAGGCGGCGACGACAACGACGCCTTGCAATGACGATAACGACGACAACGGCAAGGAGTTGCGGAGATACGTTTGTTTTCTGAAGTTGAAGAAGAGGTTTCTTTTTAGTGGTTGAGGACGATCCTTCTGTATTATACCTAAGTACCTGCACGACTGGTTATCATTTTATGGACCATAACTAACATTAATCGACACACATGAACGTGCAAAAAACAGTAATGAATTCAACTCGCTCTAATCGAAACTTTGATGGCTAGCAGTACACGGCTCTGGAAATGCTCCACAAATGTAGGCATTTTCCTTACATGGCTGTAATTCTGCTCCTCAAACAATGTCGATGCTTCGTGGTCTACTCCGGAGACAACCACGAGCACCACCTGCAGTCAGACTCGTGACAACGCGTCCAGAGAAAAACACGAACCCTCTGACCGGTACTGATGCATCCACCACGTTGAGCCCCCCTGGCAAACTCAATTTCGTTGTCGTCCCTATCGACGATTCCGCTACTGGCATCGAGGGCTTTCAACTAGTTCGGATATACTTGCCGTAGAGGCGGTTCTCGATTGGGAGTAGCGCCGAATGCTCCGGCAGAAGCTGTAAGATGAACCACTCATTGTCAATCTGTGGGGGAATTCCCAAGAATGGGACCGGTACTGAGCGGGATAGTACAAGGGGGTATCATGTACGGGCTGTTCCACCAGTTTGCCCGAGATTTGTCAGATTTGTCAGATGATCACGTATGACTTTTCTATACAAATTATATACAAAATTACACCAATCACCACTTTGTAGGCCCACCACCTGCCATAATAACTGCCCAGCAACGCTCTTTCATATTCTTAATGTATTTTGCGTAGTCGTCAAAGGTAATCGCCTCCCACTCCTCAGCTAGATACTGACGAAGCTCTTCCTCAGTGTGTGGATATCGCTTCTGGACGCGATATTTGAGTAGTCGCTATACGTTCTCAATGGGATTAAGATCTGGTGAGTTAGCTGGCCACTATATCTTAATAATTCTTAGCTCTTTCTCAGCAGCAGCCGTTGCTTTAGAGTAGTGGATAGAGCTGTTATCCTCCATTAAGATCAGCTCCTTGTTCTGGTACGTCCTGTGAGCGTTCTGAGCTGCTACTACAACAGGTAGTATATGCGCAATATATATCTCAGAGTTAAGCCTGCCCTTATTCCAGCTCTTCTCAAGAAATACTAGTGGCCCTTTAATATTAAGCAGAATAATAGCCTAAACCATCTAGGCTGAGAAGCCTTTAAATTTTGGTATACAGCAAGCTGGGAGGAACTTCTCCTCTGCCTGCCTTGTAACGTAGACCTTACTATAGCTCAGGCAAGCAGACATCTTATCAGACCAGCCTACAGTAGCCCACTGCTCCTTAGTCCAGAATACATGATCCTACGCCTATATCAGCCTGTTGTGCATGTGTTCTGGTGTAAGGAATGGCTTCTCAGTAGCCTTACGCCTATGATATAGCTCTTTCTCAAAGGCCTTAATCAACGTACGGCGACAGACGTTGATTCCTAGCTCGTGAGTAATCTCTTCGCGAGTTTTCCGCCTCTGCTCTGCGTTCTCTGTAGCGTGGCGTACAAGCAGGAGTCGAAGTGGGGTATCTAGTATTGGAGGGCGACCGTGAGGCTTTGCTGGAGTCTCTGGCGTGTTGAGACAGCTAGAGACTGTTGAGGAAGGAATACCAAGCTTCTGAGCTATCTCTTTCTGCTTAAAGCCTGCGTCTCTGAGTATCCAGATATGAACGCGCTCCTTGTACGTAAGACGACGATTTGGTGTTTTTGGCATTGTTGAATAGTGGAGGAATTTGGTACCTCTAGGTGTTAGGAATCAGCTTATAAATGTGTGTATCTTATTCTAGCCGGTTCCATGCACGGACCACATCACCAAACCACGGAACAGCCCGTACATGATACCCCCTTGTAATCACGAATTGCATTGCGCCATGAAATGATCCCCCAGAACTTTATTTGGACCACATGGGTTTCAGCTTGGTGCCTGGCAGGTGAGCTGGGTTCATCTGTTCCCCCCGATTACACGCCACATCCCAGATCGGTCTCTTTCAAAATCAACTGTGGCGGTTCTGTATTGTAGATCTACCTGTCCTTCTATACTCGTTGATCATACTCTAATCTACCAGTCCAGTTGTAACTGACATCATAGCTTGGCCTTGGCCTCTTTTCCCACCAACTCTGGGTCCTTCTCTCCAACAAGCACACTCTTGTTCCTCTCCTGCGTCGAGATTCCGACATCAAGGCCTGGATTTCTGTCGAAGAAATTAACTGGTTTTAATCCTACAACCATCTTCTCGCAGGGCATCACCGGCCAGTCCTCAATCCGCGGATTATGAGTAGAGCCGAACGTGTGCCAGACGACAATGTCTTCATTCCTCACGCTGGTTTTCTCCAAGTTGTCTTGGCCTTTGTGAGATTGCTGACGACGTTTGATCCATGACGCAATACCTTCTTCGCCAAGAGATTGCATTGTATGTGCGCCGGCAGCGAAAATTTCGGAATCAGAGTATCGGGTTACCCAAACTGCGTGAGCACCGAATTCAGAGCGCTTGGAGTGGTACGATGATGGGTGAGCCAACAGCATTTGGCTGTAGCAAGGAAGCAATTTGAACCCCACCGGAGTGCCGGTTGTGGGGTTGATCTTGTTCTCGTTGATGATCTTGAATACGCGGTTCGTTTGGTGGTTAAGGTCTAGGCCTGCTTCGTTGGTTACAACCTTGAATTCCGAAACATAGCCTACGCCGAACGGATTGGACTCGTGTGGAAATGGCATTGGGACGGATTCTTCCACGGCGAGAGAATTCTGGTGACCATCCAGCGCGGGGTCGATGCGGAGGCAGAAGAGGTGTTGATGGTATGGTGCGAGGACTCCAGGTGCAACGACTGTTCCGTAGGGCACTTTGTCACCGAGGTCGATAGGCGCCGTGGATAAGATGCCAGTCGCTCGGACTTCGTAGTGTATGGATGCGTCTTGGCCAAAGTAGAATATGAATACATACTCATAGTTACTGACAGTGATGATCGTCTGGAGCACCAAAAGCCGCGAACGAGTAACAACAGCGTTCCCGGTGCGAAAGTTGGTATGCTTCCAGAGGATTCCATCATCTACTTCATGGCAGCACACCACATTTGGCATCTTCAGTGGCTCTCCGCTGCTTGTAACATGCCATGCATCAAAGTACTTGATGTGGCCAAGGCAATCACACCCGAGCTTGAGATTGTTGGCATTTACACCAGCTCCGTCATTACCAAGATCGAACGCTCCTTTCCGTGGATATGGGGATCGTGGGTCGGCGTAAGGGACGAACATCTCCGACAAGGAGAGGCGATAGAAAAGACTCCGGCCATCGTACCGCACGTCGTGAAGGGTCATTCCTTCGCGGTAATTGAAACCAACACGCATGGTCCATTTCTCCCAGGAGATCGAATTGCCTTGAATTTCGAAGGATGGTCCCTCGGGTTGGATGACCTGGAGAGGACGGGTGGTCTGGCGACGATCTGTCTGAAGATCTGGGTGATACTCACTAGAGGAGTGAACCTTGCTGTGATCGTATTCTTTAGGGTCGTTGTTGACTGTTTCTCCCACACTAGAAGGGAGTCGGTGGATTTTGGTCACTTTCAATTCTTCTGACACCTCTGCTACGATGTCAATGGGATATGCATAGTAATTTGCATCTGCGTGATCCGCCAGACGCATATAGAACCAGCACTAAATATATTTTAGCTCATGTAGATGCAGCCAGTAACGAACAGCATTACATACCATTGTGATTCTTTCGCTCATGTCGTTCATCCCATCAGTCGCGTATGTCCACGGCTCAACAATCACTTTGGCACCTTCCGGCAGTTTCAACGCCCTAACCTGTGCCTGTACTCGGTCATCGCCGATGCAGGCTGCTTCTACCTGTTTCATATATACTGAATCGACATGCGAATGCCTACCCTCCAATATTTCATCTACGATAACCTTACCCGCTGTAACGTCCACCAGTATCTCATGAAATTGCCCAGTTAGGTACACATGCACTTTGGCCACCCTGCCAGGGTGGGCAGGTTCATTGTAGCCGGCGTGTTCCAGGTCAAGATACGCAATCATGTCTCTCTTCGGTGGCTCTGCGAGCGTGATGACTCTAAACAGGAGATTCTCATTTGGTGCTGTCGAGCGCACAACATCTGCTACCTACTTTAAATCAGTCTCCGGTAACATGCACATGGATTGTTGAGGAAGTCACTACCTTGGCGATCTCCTCCGGCGCAAGCGGATCAAGAGGATGATGACGATACGCCATCATCGAGAAAAATCTCAGACAGGAGAAAATAGAAGATGTTGTTGGTGAGCAAAGTGATGGATGAAGAAAGATACATTTGAGAAGGAGGGTATCAAGGTAGTTGACGGGGCGTGATTCGATATGCACACCTGCATTTCTCATACCTCCGATAGGCTAGTACCTAACGGATCCGATGTCGCTTCAGATATAAACATGATAAGAATTCCCTAAGGGCAGGATGAGCCGTTGTAATATGAAACGGCATCCCCAAAGGAAAGAAGAGAAGTAGAGTGGTATATATTCGCACTCTCGAACCTCCAAAGGTTAAGCTTTGTTACACAAAGCTTGCCCCTAAAGGCAGTCATTTTCCGACATATAGATTCTGGACGAGCCCCACTTTTAGTCTACAACATGCACGTTACAAATCCTTTGCGACGAAGGATGAAGGAACAATGGGGGCTGAAATGAAGATTTACCTAGATACAAAATATTTGTGAAGATCTTCTTTCAAGGGCGAGTACTTGACGAAGCCTAATCCTAATCAAGCATAATCCCGCTGAAAGGGGTCAAGTGGCAAACCTTGAGCGGGATGGTCTCGAGATACTTTCACCCTTTCTCTCCTTTGTTTTCACTCACTTAAATACTTCACGGTCTTAAGTGTGGCAGAATCTGCCTCAGTTATCATTGCGCTGGAGTTAGAGTAACCCATTCAGGCCTACTGCTCAATGAAATCATGTAGACAGTTTTCGCCACGCCACAAGCACTTCCTGGTGAGAAAAACCCAGTGAAATCCGCAAACACAACTTTATGTCAGACTCAAATATATTTATGTGACGAAAAAAACGAGGACCTCGAATGACGTCCAGAGAAATAGAACGATCATTCTTACGAGCTGCAAGAACCCATTTAATGCCCTCAAACAGAGGGTGCAGAGTTTCAAGAGTGGTAATGTGTGGGTAACAGAAGGAAGTGTATATGTTAGAGCTGTCGAAGGACATGGGTAATCCCGAATTTGAGCTTCCGTCACCGTCGCAATCAGCCAAACGAGAGCAAGGGCTAGAAATCGACTCGATCGGATGGAGAATATGCTCATGCATATAGTTAAGAGCCAGGAGAAGGCCCGATGGCAGTTTTAAGCAACAAACGAGCAAAGTGCATCAAGAGGTCTGGATAGAACTCGCTCGTTCAAGATGGGCATTTTGACAGCCCTTCAACCTCGCAGTTCTCAAGGAAAATACATGATTGACCTTTCGTAGCTGTTTCCGAACGTGGATGGCGAAAGTTGCACCATTTGAGACTTGGAGCATCTAAAGGCATCGGCTCGAAAGGTTCTCGTAACATATTCCCTTCCCAGCGCAGAACGTGAGATAGCTATTCGTGGTGCACTTGTGGACGACCTGACAATAGCGATTACATAAAGCGAGAGAGGATACCTGATAGATTCGATGTGTTGCCAGACTAGATAATTCGAGCGATGGGGAAAAATACGTATTCAAAGTTTATGAGCTCTTGTCGGGGACTGCGCCAGCATCTTGCTAAGTTGCCATCAAAGACTTTTTTCAATTCATTCAGCTCAATTCAAGTATAATTCCATTGACGGATATTCGCAAGTAAAATCTTAGGGGTTGAGGTTAAAGATATTAGAATGCTCGAAGTGATCCTCTCGGATATGATGGGTGGCTCAAACCAAGCGCAATAAGCATCACCACAAATCCAGCGAATAAAAGTACATTTTTCAATGAGTCGGCCTTGGGTGGATTTGGGGCTCTTTGTTAAGTTAATAAAGGTGAACACATTTGTAGCGCGCCCTTTGAAACCGCGCTTTGTTGGACATTGTGAATGCGTACACGTTCTTGATCTCACATCAACTGCTCAACTGATCTTTCACCTTCACCACCACCACTGTGATTTCACGATGCCACATGAATGCATGCACCAAGGGGCTGTGAATCGGGGCTCACAGCTACGCCGACCTCTATATAATCAGTGTCCCCTTCACAATCCAACCACCAACGCCCACACTCCTTGTCCGGATTACCTCCAACCACCATCAGACACAATTTTGTCGTCCAGATCTAAACGCAACACTCCACACATAATTGAGATCAAACTTCCTCTGGAATTTCTATACCAACCTATCCAAATCAACCTTCACCTTACACGTTCGTTAGCCGACATGGACCCCGTTACGGAGATCATGCGAAACTGGAAGCTTGACCACCCCAACGAAATCCTCCTTCCCGAGCTGGCCCCTCGAGTCAGCCGGTTTAATGACAACTTTCTCGAGGTGGATCGGTGGGATCCTCGAATGCTCGATGGTCTTCTCAGCTTATCTCGTCTGACTGGAGAATTCAATGGCGTTATGCATCGTCTATATGACAGCGTTCGCCGCCGTCGCGCCCTTGTTACAATCGAATCTCCGCATTTCCAGAATTGGGTAACACTCGAGGACACTGAAGTAGTTCTAGAGCATTATGAGCTACAACAGTTTCCCAATTTAGCAGATTATGGATTTGAAAACTTGCAATATTCACCAATACATGATTGGATGGGAGAGGAACAGACCCGCGCTGGGCCATCGAGCGAGCATCATCAGGGGCCCAAATCTCAGAGTGATATCGCATCTCGGATTAAGGTAGCCCCGCAGAATGCCCTAAGTGGCTCTCCTGTATCCAAAAAGCGTTCCCATCGCTCAGCGTTTGAGGAAAACGAAGACGACGCACCATACCGCGCGAGGAAAGCGGTTCGCCGCGACAGTCACTCCTCATATGCATCTGCACACCGAGCGCGGGCTCCGAGTCCTCGGGCTACTGTATCTGCAGCTGGGTCCACCCTAAATAGCGATAAAGGCTCTGTTTTTGACAATTCGACTCCACGTCTGGCTTCACCTGTTCGATCAGGGCACCGGCGACAACAGCTTAGTCAACCTCTTTCGGATCTTCAGCCTCTTAGCGCCACTGGTCGTTCGGCCTCCAGCCTTCAAAATGAACAGGAAGTTCTAAATCCCAGCTTACCTCCTGTAAATGCCCGATACCAACCAGACAAAGGCGAGGAGGCATGCCATGACGCCATCGACCCTCGCAATCATTCAGCTACCGACGCAGACTCTATTCGCCCCGAAGAATCTGCTTCCCGTATTCATATTCGAGCTCCAGAGCCTGTAAATATCCACGCAGCTCCCATGGCACAGCATTTAGATATGCTCAGCTTTGGCGGTCAACATTTGATTCCTGAGGGAGCAACTATTGATGACCAGATTGACTTGGTCCGCATCCGGCGCCAGATGGAAGAGGCAGAGGAGCTCTCTCGGCTTGGGGTGGAGGGGTTCAGCGCTCGTAAGCTCAAGTACGCGCTGGATTTTCAACTTAAGTCTTTGGAGGTCCAGAAGAGAAGGAGGGATAATGGCGAAGGGGGACAATAGAAGCGTTTTGATGGAGAAGGTGAACATTGATAGAGGGTATGAGCACCTAGGTGTGTAGTAGCCGGGACGGTTTGGCAAGGAAGGGATACGATTTGCGGTTGATTTTTCGCTGACTCTGGGAGACTTTTGAGCACGTCGGGATGTACTTAGTATGCAACTAGATGCCCTATTATGCTTACGTGACGGAGAATAGATCTAGAGGCTCTTATAACAGTGAAATTGAAATTTGCTGTAGCAATTTAACGATGATCTCCAGGCCATGTTTGTCAATGGGAGTTGGTGTTCGCTTAGAGGTTCTTCTTGATGCCACAAACACCACCATTCATCGACTAAAAGCTCTCTTCATTCCTACATTGACATGAATTAAAATAGGAGCGTTCCTTCTGCTGTGTTCACGATTTGTAAATCTCCCGTCGTATCATGGTGTCTAACTCCCCAATCATCTACCAACCATAATAACCGAATGGCAGAATTAAACTTCCTTCGTAGATATTTTAAAAAACGGACGGGTATCAAGCCCAATGCTTAATTCTCACTGAGGAATGCTTTTGGCCTCGAAAGGGGATGTGATGAAGATGAAGTGGGCTGAGTCATTGCAGAAAAGAATCTTTTGGTTGTTGTACTCGGGTCAATGCTCTTGATTATGTAGACAGCGGAGATTACGAAAGTTGCAGGTGGGGGCGGCGTGAAAAGGTTTTCTGGAATATTGGGGGGTCTAGCTACGCGGACATGATGTGGCCTGTAATTCAAGATCAATATTTGATGACAGCGTCTCGGCAACACATGTCAACTGATCTAGTATTATAAGTGTGCTCTTCTCTGAATCATCAAACATCCATTATATGTGGCCCACCCTTTTGGCTTTGATCAATAGCTGCGTGTCACATGAAAACTTTAAAGTGGGAAGGAGAGTTTTGCACACACAAATACTCTCTGAATCTCGACGTCGTGTTGCTAGTCCAATATCCCCCTCCGTAAGCTATTCCCTCGAGTCCGTGGCATTCCCCAAGACGCGCGGTTGCGTGTTGTGGCAGTGCAAACCCAGATACCACTGACCTTCTGAATGCGGAAACCCTTGGCCTGATATGCATACACCCTTCTACGCCTCAATATACCACGCGTACCCTGCCTCACTATTCGTCCCGTGACTCTGGATTTTCGCTTTGAGGAACTGTGATGAATGTGATTGGTGGGGCGGCGATGCGTAATGATCTCTTCAAGAGTGCCTTCCACGACGCCTTGATCCTTCGGCAGGGCGGAAGAATGTAGTTGTGATCCTCAAGCGATGTTCTGTCGCCGTTTGTTTAGAAGTGGCGTTTTCGAGCATGCAAGCTAGCTTGGGCTGGCGTAGTAGATTAGATTCTGGTTTGTACCCAGCAACTTCAGCGGTGATAGGTACCTAGGCATGCGCCGAGCGAGCAAGAAGTCAGATCGGCTTTCCAGATTACTGGATGGAGAGGCACCGATGATAAGATTTATCGGTATGCTGTACACCGGCTTTCATGGAACACTATTGTACATCCTGATCTTGCATCATTCATGCGAGAGATCTCATCAGCATGTTCCGGAACCACCTGCACGCTTAATGGACTAGTTGGGACGGGCGCTGGTCAGAATGGGCAGGTGATTCTAGTCAGGAGTAGACAAGAGCGGCTGCAATGGTCACATGGTCAGATTAGCGCAGACCTCGAGGAACAAACTTGGTAGGGTTCTAAGAGTAAGCGGCACAGTTGATCACGTGACATGCCCTTTCACTACAATGAGCATTACGCCGGACCGTCACCCAGACCGAACAACTCATCGCCAGTTCCCACCTGAGCTCTAAGGGCCTCCTCTGTTCGTTCATAAGCGCCCCCGCTCCTCCAAACCTAAAATCCTCGCATGAATTCCACTCAGCCCGTGCCCAGCCATCGGACACCGAAACTTCACACTAGGTATCTATCCTCTCCCAGCCCATCACATCACATTGCATCACAACATTCGATTTGCTTGCCGCATAGAAACCCGCTCGGACAGCGAAACCAACATTTCCATCGCCGCTCCACAACACGCCACCGAGCATTTCCAAGAGCATGTATAAGCTGGCGCGCGGCTCAATCCTCAGGTAGGACGATGCACGGTTGCAATATCATCGCCTGGATGCTGGGGTTATATGGTTGGTGGAAAAATTAAGAGTGTGATTGTTGGTGGCACTCTAGTATAGTTATATGAATACCTGAATCACAACTTACAATCAATCACAGTTTCTGCACTCTGCGTTGTCGCAGTGGTATTTTGCAAGCTCCATGTGGTGTGTGAGGACTTCAAATGCCTGGCTTGAATAAGACATACCGGGTTAAGATAATACTGAAGGATGAAAATGGCGGCGGATTTGTCTTAGGCCAAGATCCAATGAAGGAAGAGTTGTGAGGCAGTATATTTGCCGTAAAGGATCAAAGATTGCGGATTTCTATCCGGGAAGCTATTCCTCATTTGGGGAGGAACAGGCGAATCTGCATGTTTCCAGTCCAGGGTGTCGTCAGCCTCATCTGTTCCCACAACGTCGTTTCCGCAAAGGACAGGCCGCGCCGAAGTACGTAGGCAGGGTTAGAAAATGTTGATTGTGAAATCATGGATTCGTCTATAAAAATTCATCGCTATTCTATTTGTCTGGCGGAGGCGGATATCTCCTCCACCCGTCATCAGCATACAAAGGACCTGCTTCAGACACCGATATTACTTTCTCTCTGTTGAAGATGTAATCTGAGTCTCGTCTCCGGGACGAATTACTTGTGCCCGAGTCGTGGTCACTACTGCTATCCGTATCATACTCTATTGTGGGCAATATTCCAACCTGCGCAAGAGATTTAGGGGGCGGGTGCGGAGGGTTGCTTCGATTTGATGCTGAGGTTGTGGGCCGCGAGGGGGGAATTTGAATGTCTACGCTTCGCATAAACACGTTCTCGGGGGGGTTGAGATTAAAGACAGGTGTGGCGACGTTGGAGGGGAAACGGGTCGGTTGCCGCGAGTTTAGCTGCGCGGATGAGCGGTCCAGGCCCCAAGTTGCCAACGGTCTGCAGTATTCTATATCCAACTCCTTCTCCCGCAGTGGCGCTGTGGAGGACTGCGAGCTTGTGGATTCAAATTGGAAATTCTTCTTGCGGAGATACTCTTTGATTTCGGTCTTGGCCTTACACTCAAAGACAAGCGAGTCGGTTTTTGTAGTGCCTGAAAGAATTGACAAGATGAATGGGTGGAGACACGGAAGATTGGCAGAGATGATAGAAAGATTCTGCGCGATCTGGACACAGAGGATGGTGGGCCAATACGCATAGGTGAAGTCCATCGATTTCGAATTGAAGTTGAAGAAATGAAGTTGCGCGGCAACGGCTCCAACGATACTAGGATGGGTTAACATTTTCTCATGCCATATAGAGAGGAAGATAAACTGACCTCAATCGCGCAAGGAAACAGAGAGAAACAGAGACCCGCCTCCCGCAGTCGAGACGAAGATTCCACACAAAAAGGGGTATCACAACAAGAAGAACTTCCACGACGATATTGGTGATGCCAATGTAGTTTATAAAGTGAACAAGGTCGAAGCACTTGCTCCCGAAAAAGTCCCATGGTCGCGGTAGGTGGCATGGGAACGCGGTGACTAACACACCAGAGACGGTCCAAAGTGTGGTGAAACCGGCGAAGATCAACGCCGTGTATCGTGCAGTACGCCCTGGGATTATCTTCTTGATCAGAAGGCAGACAGATATTCTGGCACATCCCATGTTGGCGATGTACAGCATACATCCCGCATATTCGGCCTATTGTTGTTAGCTACAGTCTTGAAATGCCAAAGTTCACTTTGGTTACCTTTTGAAAAATCTGCTTCTGCGACTGGCTAAGGGTGTCTACATGCTGTCCCAACGCATGTACAGATTCCACTGACACTGCGATAGTTTGACCGAGGCTGAAAAGCTGCTCTTCTTAGCGACGAACCTATCAACGGGGCACTGGGACTCACAGTAGCAAGTACAATGAAAAGGTCATCCAGCCCAAATTTCCTATCCTTCTTCTTGAGGGCTAGCTTCATCGCCAACCGAGTCACCAACGTGAAAATCGCGGTGACAAGCAAGATCCATGATACCACGTTCAAGACCATGCCACGGTCACCAATAGGCGCAGTTCGTCTCCGTTCCAGAAATTCCACCATGCTATCCATCTTCTTGAAGCAACCTCGAATCCAAACGAAATATCCAGATGTCCTCGGCGATCGAAGTAGTCCTCTAAAGTCATGTGATGGTGCCCTACCGGCCGGATGGCCAGTACAGTCAATCGAAATCCTCCCGAACACAAAGACAGATGAACGGCAGCGGATGGGGACACTGGGGGCTTATAGTTGTGCGCACAGATTCCGGGTGTAGGGCAGAATACGAGACAGACGGGCTGTGGCGGCTCGATAGGCTGAGATGTGGAGGATCCGGGGGGTGAACTTAATTGGGCTTACTCTTCAATCCAGGATAGGTCGTTGTTGTAGTACAGAAAAAGAAAGAGCCAAAGCCCGAGTATTACCAGTGACGTTGGAAGTCCGGGATCGCAGTGCCGTGCGAGTTGAGCGCAGTTATAATCAACTGGGCCGCCTTGTGCAGAGGTTTCCTTTTGGTGGCTAGCAACTCAGCATCATTCACCACAGGTCCCTCACTCAGCACGAGGACGTGCGTCCTGCAGGACGGAGGGACCAAGCGGGCGACAGGGCGATCGGCCCCGCTAGCGTATCAGAGGACAACGGTTTTGCTGCTCGTATCGGCGGCCAAGCTGGCTAGGCTGTCAAGAAGGCTGTGTACGAGGAGGCATGTGGAGTCGAATCGCGACTGCCCACAACACAAGAGTAGGAGAACCAGCGTCGGACTTGAAGGGGTTGTGATAGTCACCGACAGGAAGAGTCGCACAGACCATCTCAATAAGCACCGCAAAGGCCCCAGGATGGATCTGCTTTTAATATCGCCCTAAGGTGGTGCAGCCCGCATCAAGTCAGCAGCCGCAGACATGGATGTCAAAGTGCGTCAACGATTGGATACTTCCATGCAAGAGAACCTTCTGCCGTCCCTTCTAGCGCATGTGCTCGTTTCAGGCGGGGATGAGGACGCGAGAGCGGCAAGGCTAAGAGCAGCTAGTCCGGTTAGAGAGAATTCACTGACCACATCAGGCTTAGTCGATTCCTCAAGTCGGAGTATGAGTTTGTCCGCGATAGTTATTATCAACGTCGCCTGCTGTTCCCGCCGTTCCCACGATTCAATGGTGAATCAGCTCTCCAGTCCTGCTAGTGGAGCCTTTCCAGCGTTCGTTTAGGTGGATGCCTGAAACATACCCACCGAGCTAGTGAGCATGCCCGACTCGATGGAATTCTCGCTACATGCCTAGGTAGCTAGGTACATGAAGCTAGCCGGCAATGGTAACATAAGTATTCACGTGATATCGCGTTGCTGTGAGTTTGTGTAGTGCTGTACCCCGGTTCTAAGAAAATACGTGGAACTCTTCACCTGGAAGCCGCCATTCTCAACTTTGAGTGCCTGCCGCCAAGGGAGGAGCATGGATACAGTGAGAAACTTTGAACCCAACACACTCAACAGAGAATGTAGAACAAACCAGCGAATACTTGATGCTTAAAACCGACCCTTATACACAGTCTCGGAACAGGAACCGGGACCTCACAGAACTGAAACACTAATTAGAGCATAGAATCTCTTATTCTAGGCGCTACATTCAGTCCCAAGGGGTAAGGGGCAGAGTTAGACAATGTGGACTTGCAAAAGCACCAGCCTTTTGCCTTTCTTTGTTGCCCCAACCGAATCAGTCCCTATATTGATCAGTCTCCATCTCGATCAGTCTATTACGAAGCTTGTCGCGAATCTTGGCACGATCTCATTACGAATTTGTGCAAGGCGGCTCCTACATTGATTCAAAGAGATTTAGTCAAGGCTATAAGTCGGCAAGGAGGTTTTACTTCAACTTGCTTCGCAAGCGGCTCTCGGGACATTCCTTGAGTTGTTCGCCCAATTAGCAGTGGAAAGCAGCACAAAGTAGGCAACAGTCACGTGAGAACGCGGAGCGATGGCACAGGATCACTGCTTGGTTCCAAAAGTATCTACTGAGCAGGGTCCTTAGTTGCTCTTGCCCTTCTCGATCCCGCAATGAAAAGGACCTTCCATTCGCTCAACCACCAGACCTCCACACACCTACATGGACAGTCTTCACCAGAGATCCCACTGCGCTGAGCGAGTCTCCTTCTGGCACTGCAAGCGACCTATTGAGCTCGACAGCGATGCCAGCTCCGAGCACATGGAGAGTGAGCTCTCTAAAGAGCTGGCGCGATTCGTCGAAAGCCGTGCATCTATCTTCACATGTAGTGGCCAAGTCCCACTTGTAAGTTCTACTTTATTCTCTAGTGTGAAAACCAAACACATCCTCATAATATCAGGTGGCGTCTCAAGATGACGACACGAAGCTAATCTTCTCCGTGGACCCAGAGCCTGGAGACGACAAGGTGGGGATCCTGAAGTTGCTGAGTGGCTGCCAGCCAGCTAGCTTTGGAATCAAAAACGAAGAGCTTCTTGACGCGAGTTATCGGAAAGCCACGAAGATGAATCGTACGGCGTTGTTTGCCGACTTCTGTCCGCATGAGGCCGGCATCGTGGACACGATTGCCCGACTCCTGATGCCGAACGCCGGCGATAAGATTGCCACGAAGGGTGTGAAGGCGGAGCTCTACAAGCTGAATGTCAGTCCTTCTTCGCATATGGTGCGGAATGTCTATATTTCCATGCTTGAGATCTATGCCGCTCCTTCAGGGTTCTTCAAAGCTCACGTCGACACACCCCTTTCAGGAAATCAGTTCGGATTTCTCATTGCGTCTATCCTCGTTCACCATATTGGGGGCCAGTTTATCGTTTGCCATGCCGGCGATTCAGTTACATTCGAGTGGGGTACCAAAGGCAAGGACCAGAAGCCCGGTAGCTCGATCCACTGTGCCGCTTTCTACAGCGACTGTGAGCATGGAATTCTTGAGGTAACAGAAGGACATCGTATCACCCTTACTTGCAATCTTTATTACACACCTGGTGTGGGAGATCTCGCTGGAAACAGCCCTGCCATGGAGATCAAGACGCTTTCATTGTACAAACAGATTCAGGCGTTCTTGAAAGATTCTCACCTCCTGAGCTTCGGCATGTATTTCTTAACAAACGCCACATGGATACGCTAACCCGAAAAAGGCGGCCTTCTTGGGATTCACTGCCAGCATGCATATGGACATGTCACACTAGAGGGTAGGAAATCCCTGCTAGCTATTCTCAAAGGATCTGATATAGCTGTCTACTCTGTCTTCCGCTTGGAAGTCAACACACGTCCGGTTCTCAAACATAACGGTTATTCATATCGTCGTAAGGAGAAGATAGCTAGGTGGTGGGATTATTTCGGGAAATTAGCTCCCTCAACGGAGTTCAAGACGGGGGACATATATCATGATGAGGATATCAATGTATGGGAGGCATGGGGAGAATATTTGGTCAGAATGCACTGGTTGACTAAACCAGTGTGGCGTAACGTTGATATGGCTTGTCTAACGGGTATGCGGATGAAGATGGGTCAACGTCTCTCAGCGCCAACGCTAACGTCAAGATAGTATGGTATCGAGCCCGGGTTGAAGTGTTTGTATCCCCATGCTGCCCTGACCGTTACCGTAGCACCGTCCACTCATAGCTAGCATGGTATACACATGCACCGAGCAGGTCGATGAAGAGTTAAGAAAGCCTGGCTCATGAGTATGTGGAGAGCTAGCGTAGTAGAAGTGACTCATTCGAAGAGCCCAATGCCACAGCGCTGGAAATAGCATTCAAGAAAACAACAGGTTTTTTGGGTGAGAGGGATCTGGAGTGCAAGGCGGAGTGGGGGTAGGCTTAGCTCTCGATAACTGCCGAATTTATTCAATTGTTTTATTCACCATTCTGATGCTTCGCATGGATAATGCAATCCCTCTAATATTACACTATGAGCAGCCTGGGCTCGTCCCTAATCCTCCCGGCCTTTCTTTGGTTTGTCTTCTCATCTGGTTCTCACAGCCAATCTCTTCAACGGCATATCGATCTCAGAGCAATAATTACTTATCTTTTGAATACAGATTGACACCGCGCTAATAACTATTCCCCTGCGAGAGATCTACATGAGGCCCAGGACCACAGAGTCGATGTTGCCTCTCCTACAATTTTTCCCCTAGCGTTAATCGAAAGCTCAAACCCCTTTCGTAAAGTATGTTCAGCCTTGCTTGATGTTATAAGCACTCATATAGATCCGTCCATTTGCGACACATCCGAAAGTGTCTACCTATTCTAGGGTCACCGCCGAGCCACAGGCTGAATAATAAAAGCTGCAGCCTACAGAGGAGTAGTCCCACGCCAGACAAATACTGGGGGTGATCGTGTAGGTTCTCCGAAAAATTCGCACGACAAGCGGCCGCGATGAGACACGTAAATAAGGAGTTGAAGTGCGAATTTGGTCTCTGAAAGAACGCAGGGACAGAAACCGATTGCTTGCTTTTTCGTGTCACGTTTGTTTCTCTCATGAGGGGTTCAGATATGTGCCGCCTAGTCATTGAGTGCTCGTCCTAGCGAGCATTGAAAACCCCTCAGCGGCGCTTAGGCAGCTCAACACTCACCACCATCCTTCCCATAATGGCTAACGTTGTGCACAAGGTGGTTTCAAACGTCGATACTATCATCGTTCTAAAGAACCCTGCTCTTCGTTTTGCAGTATGGGACGAGGATGTCGAGCCCCTTGAGGATTCAAACGAGGAAACAGAAGTAAATGCTGCTGAAACTGGCACCACCCTTCCAATACAACTGGATGATGACAGGAGATTATTGAATCAAGACCAGATTCCACAACAGGACAACGAAATTTCAGGGACGACAGCACAAGAGAGCAACATCGATTACGACCCGTCAACCACCACTTCGCACGTTGTCGCTTCAAGTGTTACTACGGGTTGGGGGAGCGGAAGAAACAACGGCTATTCCGACGACGACAAGGCTAGCAGTCAAACCGACGATGGAACAGAAAGAGTCTCTGCCCATGTACTTGTAGAAGAGCAGGGCGAAGAGCCTATTGAAGAAGAAGGAATACAATTTCACGTATGTGCAGGCAATTTGATGTCTGCCTCGCCCTGGTTCAACCGCGCGTTGAAGAAAGATGGCTGGATGGAGGGCAACCGGGAAGGAGAGGATAGACAACACCGGCTTTCGGCCGAGGGCTGGGACGAAGAAGCTTTCAAGATATTGATGAACGTCTTTCATCTTCGTCATCGGAAAATACCTCAGTCCGTGAGCTTGGAGATGCTGGCTAAAATAGCGGTCCTTGTCGACTACTATGAATGCAGCGAGGCCATCGAGCTCTACACAAACATGTGGATTACCCACCTGAAAGAAAATGCCCCTGTCCCGGAAACGTACTGCCGAGATTTGATTCTGTGGATTTGGGTCGCCTGGGCTTTTCAGTTGTCGGACCCTTACCAGGAAGCAACAGCTACTGCTATCAAGCAAAGCAATGAATGTGTCAGAAACCTGGGACTCCCAATCCCGGACACCATCACAGGTACTACTCTCGCTTAGTTCATTTGGATGCGTAGCTAACTTTGAAAAGATGAGATTGATCTTCGACGATTGCAGGCCATTGAAGACATTGTGTCAAGGCTGCATGAATTACTCGACGGATATCGCAGTGCCACATATTCATGTGCTGTCGGCAATGTCTATTCCTTTCAGTGTGGGTCTATGCTTCTTGGTGCACTAACGAAGCAACTGGACGAAGCGAAATTGCTATCCCCTCGCCTAGAAGTTCCATTCGCCGAGAGAAGTTTCGGTGATATATGCGGCACGGTACGTTTAATGACGTCGCCAGGGTGGATCCATCGAAAAGGTTCGGGTTTGCATACTTGTAGCCTGGCGACAACTTTAGAGTCTTGCATTGATACAGTTACGGGTACAAAAGGATTGAGCTGGACAACGATGCGCACAGAGCGCGATGATGAATGCAACTGAAGAATGAGGACATATGTTCTGTTTGAGATGAAGAAGGATACTATAGCATGGGGGCATAAGGGGTTATAATAATGACTAAGCTTTCCCTCCAAAGTGTGAGCCATTCTTTAGAGATCCTTGCAACAGGGAATTGTTTGAAACAACCTTTGCAGTTCCTACTAAATTTTACACCAAAATGCCCAATCAGCCATGGTCAACAGGATCAAACTTGCAGCTGGAATAAAAGTTTCGACGCGGCCTTACCTCCTGACTCTCTCGCGTCATGACCATCCTCTCCTACTCCCCCTAGGACTTACTATCTCCCCCTCCGTCCGCCCGTCCCCGCCCCCTCCAACTGGATCCACCCTTACGCTCACCGCGCCCCTTCCCTTTCCTCTTCCAGAATCTCGCCCTCCCCTTCCCCGCCCCCTTCCGGCCCCTCTCCCTTGTCCCCTGGCCCCAGTCGCCCCACCCCAATTCCAAGTCTTTATCTTGTATCCTTCCTTCTTATCCAGTGGAGCCATTGCCACAACTTCAATAGGTTGGACCATTTCGGGGTATGACCAATCTGATTCCTCACCTGCGCTACTCAGTTCTGGTTGTGCCACTTTCTTCTCACCTTTCCTAGTCTTTGCTTTTTTGGCTGGGGGTTTGGAAGGACCAGTATTCATAGCGGTAGTAGTGTCGAAATCAAGCTCCGTAGAGGTGTTAGACTCCTCATATCCGCGTTTCCGCTTTTTATCCTTCTTCGTCGCAGCATGCTTGAGCGCTTTGTCGACTGTGTACTTGTCGCTGATGATCTGTATCTTCGCCTCCTCATCTAGCCTGTCCTTGCCACTATTCTCGTTCTGGAAAAACTTCAATGTCGTAGGCGTCGGTATGCCTACGTTCTCATTTACCCCGGGGAATCGCACGAGCGAGGAGGGTACATGGCCAGCGTTGATCCATACCGTCTCAAGTTCCTCTTCTACTTCTTTCCGCAGCGTCTCATACGTCTCTTCCAACTCTTCACTTTGTATTTGAGATGCAACTTCCTCCTCGCTCATGTATCCGCTCATCCACTGTCGGGCGAGATCTTCGATCTGGCGGCTTGTGTGGACCAGAGAGTAAATTTTCTGGAGGAGGGTGGGACTAAGAGGAAGGCACGCCAGTGCAGAGGGACTTTTGGATGCAGATGCGATGACTGGGGTCTCGTTCGTATCGGAGGTTTCGCTTTGCAAGTACGAAGAAGCGGATTGGATGGGCTGAGAGAGATCGACATTTGTGAGGCGAGAGGGCGAGGGAAGCATGGTATCGGTAGGTGATTTTAGGTATCTTCTGATATGCGATGGCCCTAAGACAAGCAGGATGCAGGAATCCGTGTGGTATAACAAATGGTGTGATGCTGTCTAAATAGAGGCGGTAATTTCAACAGAAAGGAGTGTTTTATCAAAGGCGAGAGACCAGGCACGCGTCCCACTTAAGAGAAGGATTCGGCGAGATGGCAAGGCTCCGGTTCACCTTTGTTCGATTCTGTTTTATTCTCATGGATAAAGTCGCCGAACAAAGAAAACCCGAGTTTATTACGCCAGGGTCGCACGTGGCGTTCTTTGTTAGACCTTGCGGGTATTTCATAATCGTTTGGATGTGGGTTGGCGGTGACAGATTGTTGGTGTGAAATTTGTCACGCAAGATTTCTAGAAAGAGATTTGTCCGAGTGAGGTTGGACATTAAAGCTGACACTTTCCGTTACTTGTATACGTGTACGGATTGTGCGCTATGTTACTCTATACTTTCCAGGTTGTTAGTCTGCAGTCGACACTGTAGATCTCCCAACTCATGCCCCATCTCCACTCTGAGTTCACAGTGCGCGAAATGCATTAGCAGGTTGCTGTTACCTGGCACTGTACACTATGCAGTATTGTTAACTCCTCTTCCCCACAATACCATTGTTGAGTATGGTGTTGTGCAGTCTTGCGATGTGCAGGTCTTACACATGGCGCTGTAAAATGCACTACCGATGCATACATAAAGTTACAAGATGGTTCAGAGGTATCATTTGAACCATTGAATTTTCTCAACGCTTACCTGGAGAGCAGCTAGACTTCCTGCAAACTATCACGACACTCTGAAAATACCCTGAAATAGTAAGCACGTCAAAATTTGACCTCACCCATGGCTAGCATGCCCGAATCACTCAAAGGTCTCAGGGTTACCCGTTGCGGTGTAGGGCTGGATACCTTCCCTAAGCACGCGGGCCACAAGCTCCCAAACTTTGAATACGCTGACACCTGGGGACAGCGCCATCGCCGTCCGTCAAGCGGAAGTGGAAGCGGAAGCGGGCGTAACCATCGTCGGATTGCCAGACATGATAAGGATAGTATCAGGCTTGTTAATGCGTTTCGGGAGCTTCCATTGCACGCCTTTTCAACGTTTGCCGGTGGTCCGCTAATGCCTATCAATGAGGACCCTAAGGAGGCAACAGCCAATGTTGTGACACCAATTTCCCCGTTGTCTTCTGGATATGAGAACGAAGTGGAGATGACTGACGTCTTTGACCTGGAGTTGGAAGGCGAGGTGGATTATAGTGACTATAGCGATTACAGCGACTATAGCGACCCTGAAGACGATATCCGGGGCAAGATGGGTGATGAAGGAGGACGCTTTGCCGAAAAACGCAGAGTGAAAATCTCGGCAGCAGCCAAGGCTACCTTGGCCAAACAAGGCTGGCGCTACCAGGGAAGGGAGGTTGAAAGGCAGTTCAACTTGCGCCAGTTGTATGTGCGTCAGATGATCGACTGCATGTATGACAACTATGATGCCTGTACGGTATATAGCATTGACCTGCTGAGTGTTGGTACCATCGTCTACTTCAACGAATCTTTCCCCGAGCGTGGTGGCAATCTGATGAAGAAAGGAAGGTTTGCCATCATTCTTGGGAAGTACCCATGCGGGAAGAGGATGAAAATCGTCAAGATGACTACCTTCCGGATGCAAGGTCTGAGGCTGGGAGCCGAGCAGGAGGTGTGGCCCTTGTACGTTGGCTTGTTCCCCAACGACGGCACAAAGTACTCGAACCCATCGCCCAACAAGGCCCTTGAGATTGGGACATCGCACTGCGACTTTGCCAGCCCGCACAGCAACGTGGAGCTGGCAGCCCATACCCTCAGGGTTACGGAGCCCATGATGATTGCCGGCAAGATCACACAGGACTCTGTGTTTCGGTTGAAGGCGATGATGAAGGGTATTGAGAAGCAGGTCGATGAAACCGTGTAGGGTGGGATAGTTCTGGCGAACCTGCAGTCCACTAGTGGTTACTTTTCTCGGGTTGGCGCTGTCACTCATTCTTCCTAGGAGTCGTTCTCATCTCGTTTCGTTTTCATTGGGGCGTTTCTGTACGCCCACCACGAGCATGGCATTTGCGCAATTAGCGAGCATAGCATTTCAATAAGTATTTTTCTAAGTATCAAGAGTAGCATTTGTTGCGAGGATAGTGATATCATGACGTGAAGAGCGGACGCGTAAGCAGTCCAAGAGCTGTTGGCGCCAGGCAGAGCGAGAGGCCGACCTGTAGGACTTTGAAACAAGAACCGTAGACTAGGCAAAGAAGGCAACCCGAGCGATGCTTCACGGACACGGGGATGGGTTGAAATATGGATGTTTGTGGGTTACCGGGCTGTGTGGTGTGAAGTGAGTGTGGAGACGCGGGCCATGCATTGCGTATGCTGGTCCATCTCGGAGTTGTTAGACGGTTGACATGGGCTCAGTTCGGTTGGAGATGGACGAGTTCTGTGGATGAGTAAGGCACAGGGAGTGTTCGCAGCACGTTCTCTTCCAAAAATAGAGAGCCCCGCTAGTCCGGAGGAGGGCAGGCGTGATCTCGATCCGTGGCGTCCCCTGTCTGCAGGGAAGATCCGCCAGCCGCCTCCAAACGGCGCCTCGGAACGCGTGGGTTCTGTAATAAACGGGGTGGGTCGTTCTATGTATGTATTGCATAGAAGACATGTGCTGTGGGCATCAAGCGACCGTGGGTGGACAAGAGCCGTGTACCGTGGCCCACTAAGGACGACGTATTGTATCAGTGAATAATACCGGCCCTGCAGCACTACGCCGCAAAGGGGCAGGTGCCCTCCCGCGCCTCGAAACGCGTGTTCGCAGTCACGACGCCATGGTTAAGAGGTCACTGCCCCACCTTCCTGTCGAGCTCTGCAACTGCCCTCCCCCCCACGCACTCTCCACACTCTGCACACTCTCTCTGTATCGTCGAGATATACAGAGTACCATGTCGCCATGTTAGACGAGAATCTGCCCAGTACGCTGCTCCGGCCCTGTGACCGCAACCACCCCGTACTCACCACACCGCAGCATTCTTTCTCAAAGCGTCGCCCGACGGCGTCAAGCACCACGAGTCGTACTACTTCACCCAGCACGGCTCCGAGCCCGAGGCCACCTACGCGCTGCAGCACCTCGACCCCGCCGCGAACGATGCCAAGAACACGTATGCCGCCGCCATCTTCGACTCGCACAGCCCGGACATCCTCTATGGCGAAGTCCTAGCGAAGCCGGCGTGGTCACAGCCCTCGCTCTCGCTGGAGGAGATCCGCCGCAACGGCGGCGTGCCCCCGCCCCCGCAGCCCATCTACCCCACCGAGTTCGCTGTGCAGCTTTACAATCCTGACCAGCAGGTGCTTGTGCGCCAGCAGACGTCGCGATGGGGCGGCAATGTGTCGTATGAATTCAGCATGCCGCAGACGACGTTCCGCACCCCGAGCGCCTCGAGCCTCGACCGCAGCCAGCACGACCCCGGCGCCGATGCCGCGACGCCCAAGATCAACTTTGTGTGGCGCAAGGAGGGCCGCATCGGCAAGGACATGACGTGCTATCTGACGGGCAAGTCCACCGACCCGACGGGCAAGAAGGCCAAGAAGACGCGCGAGCCCGACATTGCCATTGCCCTGTTCTCGGCCCTCAGGGAGATGACCATCATGGAGTCGAACATGTACCGCGTCGACATGGAGGACTACAAGGGGCTCGAGGTGGTGCTCTTGCTCAGCGCCGCCGTCATCCGCGACCTCTTCTTCGGCAGCGCCAAGGAGGCCTTCCACATTATCGACGGCGCGACCCGCAAGAACAGCGGCGGTCTCCGGGGCCGCAAGGGCTCGTCACCACTGGAGCCGTCCACCGCCCTGCCCATCCTCACTCCTCCGCCAGCGGCCCCGTCACGGCCTGCCCAGCGTCCGCCGCCACCCGCCACAGCGGCTGCCGTGGCCGGACTGTACGCCCCGCCACCCTCACGCAACGCTGCCAACCGGCACTCTCTCCCCCCTCTCCAAACATCAAACAGGCCCGCCCAACCCCAGCTCGACCCCCGCGCCCAATGGGAGATTGACGCCGAAACCGCCCGTCTGAAGGTCCAAGTCGAGGCAGAGGCCCGTGAAATGCGCCGGCAAGAAGAAGTGGCCCGTCGCGCACGTCGCAAAGCCGAGGAAGAAGAGACCAAGAAAACCCAGCGCTTCCTTGAAAACGAGGAGAAGGCGCGGAAGGAAGCAGAGAAAGAGCGCAGACGCCGCCAAGCCGAGGTTGACAAGGAAACCGAGCGGCTCAGAAGACAGTTTGGTGACCAGAGCAACCTTCTCCCGCCTTCGAGGCCACAACAACGCCATTCTACACCGTTGATACAAAACGGGTGGCAGAACCAGCGCCCTTCACAACCCCCCACCCAACCACCTAGACCGCAGCAGCCTCCCCGACCATCAAATCAGGGTCCATATCTTCAGCCTGGAGGTGCGAGACCGGCGGCTAGCCAGAGTTCTTTCTTCAGCAACGGCCTACCTAAACCTGCTCCAGACAATCAGAAGATGAAGAAGAAGAGCTTCTGGGGACTCAGGAGCGTGAGTGAGGATGCGGGGAAGGGGAATGTAGTGAGGAAGAAACAGAGTAGTATGTTTTAGGCTTTCGCTGCTCTGGTGGGTATGATCGGCATGATATCGATGGGCGTTTGGTGCACTTTTGATTGAGATGGCATGGGCTGCATAGGGGTTGGCGTATTATAGGCATTTTGATGAATGGCACGTGCACCACTGGCATTGTGCAGAAGTCAAGTGGAATTGTCATGAAAAATGAATGAGTGCTATTGTTTGATTGAATCTGCTCATAAAGTCTTCGGGAATCTCAAGTGGGTGAAAGATGTGAGGAGTTCTCCATGATGAATCTCGTATTTGTGTTCCTGAAAATCATACCACGAGCTCGGGGATGATGCGGACAGAAAGGTGGCAGAATCTCTAGTGTTCCATGACTTGTAAACACCTCTCACGGCTTAGCCTAGGATGTACATCTTCTCTTTTGCTGTGCTGTTGTAGCTTCCACAACTTATAAGTTCCAGGTTGTGATAACATCACATGTTCACAAAGGGTAGACGCGTAGACACAAGAATGATTGTAGAATTGGAGGGCAAGAGGCCACTATAAACCATGGCATTTATTCTGTTCAGTGAGATCTTTTTGGAAATCTACCGCTTTCTGTGGGTAAATATCAAACCCAGGCTAAACCCTAACACACTCCAACCCACCATATCTATATTTGCATTGATCCACCAGGAGAGGAAGGCGTAGATCTTAGTGTTGATATGTGCAGTTTTCCTGATTCGTGAGTTGAAAAAGGCCCAGAGTCGAGCAAGTATTGGCGCCAACAGCGAACTCGTCAACGGCAATTCTTGTATCCGCACTCTTGCCAGCATATCCAGTTGAGGCCAGGAACTGTCTCTGGGGAGCATCATAAGGAGAAAGACGTATCGGCTTCCATCGGCACGTATCAGTGTTGCAAGTGAAGTCACAACGAGGATTAAGGGGGCAATTACGCTGCAGGGAGAATGATGGTTGGCAATGAGCGGCTTGCGAGGATGAGCGTATAACGGCGGATTTTGTTCTGGGTATCTCTGAGACGCGGAGAGAGAGTTACCTCCATGCAGCGCTTGAAGTACCACCCGCAGCTCTCGCAGTCGAAACTGCCCTGACGCTTGGTGGCGTCCACGTCTGAGGCAGCTGGGACAGAGGAACCTAAGGTGAGGCTGAAGAGGCCATGATGGCCAAGAGGGTGAAGTGCATGATCTGCATGGTGAGAGAGTTATGGAAGCACGGTTTGTGTTGTAGGTTGTTGATTGGAGGCGGGTAGGTAGAGGTGGAGACGTAAGGGGGCTTATATAGTGGAGTAGTCGGCATGTCGCGAGATGGGATGATGGGTTGTGTTTTCCTTCTGGTCGCTTATACCGTCAAATTGACCAACCTTGTGCTGGAAATGAAGATTTTACGTGAAGCAGATCACTCGAGCACCCGAGTTATTTCCTAGGACAAGATGGTTTACATATAATATTCAAATTTCAAGTGTTGACGTCTCATAAAGCCATGCTGCCTAAATCGGATACCAAAAGTACCTCGAGGGCTCATTGATCCACCTTTCATTCTCTAAATGGTGTAATAACCAAGATTTCTGCTTGTAACACATCTTATGATTGACAACCCTTCTGTTTGCACTTGGGCATGGCACCTGTATTCAGGCGAGATATGCGTTTTGCTACGCTCAATCTGGTAGTACCATATTTTTAAACCAGCATGCTCATAAAGCGCTAACCTCTGGTTAGTACCCACGGTGGATTGAGGATGCAGTGACATTGCTGTCACGAGCATTCACTTCGAGTAAGGAACCAATCAGAGTGCGATTTAGGAACGAATGAAGTGTGCCAAATGTCACGTGACTCTCTACCCCGCCCTCCTAAATTTAGGTTTACCTTCAGCTCCTACTTTATATGCGAACCTCTTTCTTTGTCTGTTTCGGGGATTTCCGTATCAGTGGTCTATCTGATCCAGGTTTCTTACAAACATCCTGCGGTGCGTCCTGTTCAACCGGCTCTACCAGGTATCCCGCGATTCTCGCTCTCTAGCCTCGGTATGCACAACGAACTTGGCAGCGCCTTGGTTGAGCAAGTTTGAGCAGTAAATCTCTACACTTCCACACTTTCGTTCATATCTCCACCCAATTGTATCCTCCATGTTATCGCTTTGATTGGCCAGACTTTACAAGATTCTTTCATGCGAACTTGCCAAGCAGCACGATGATGAAAGCAGCTTAGCAAAGCTTCGGAGACCCAGAGTAGAAGCGCATCATCAGCGATCAAAGCTTAGGATAGCGACAGCTAACGCCACGATCCATTCTCACTGGGCCCTCCAAGACCCCAAAAAGGAATCCTGCATTTTTTGCGGGGGTTTAAATGGATTTGAGGGTCACCTTCCAGTTCCATGGCGATGGGTGGAGCAATACGGGCGAATGGAGGCACTTTGGCGGAGGAGCTACTACAGACAGGCGGCATCGAGAGAACGCCATCGGTATGTTGGGCCCACGAGAGAGATCTTGGCAAGGTGGGAGGGGGCAAGGGGATGCAGGTACTTAAGAAGGCCCTTGTCGCTACAGAGCTCTTGTGGGCAAGCTTTCTGTTGAACCTTCGAACTCAGATATTTGACTCAATTTGACCTTTGAGCATTGTTGTTGAACGCAATTGTGGATTGATATCTTCATCATGTTGTTCACCACCCTCGCAACCGTAGCTGCGACCATCACCCTGGCATCTGCACATTTCAAAGTCGATTACCCCACCTGGCGCGGTGACTCTTTTGGTGCAGGACGCTCGCAGTGGGATTTCCCATGTACGTTCTTCCCATCTTTTAGTTTGAATTTCTCACTTGTTACCCTTCAACTCCCTTCCACTCCGCCTCTTAACATCGCTCCTTCTGACCAACTCCAGGTGCTGGCGTGCCGGAAACGAACCTAACCTCCAACCGTACCCAATGGCCCCCAGGCGGCTCGCTCAAATTCTTCCCTTCGCACCACTGGGCTCTAACATATATAAACGTCGGCATCGGCACCAATGTCTCTTCTTTCAACATCTCGCTTCTCAATTCATTCAACCAGACGGGCAACGGAACGTTTTGTTTGAAGGAGACCGCAAAATCTGCTCTGGAGGCTGGACTCGCGAAAGCGGGATTGACGATTCAAAGTACGTATAACCTTGCAGTGAATTGCCCAGGGTGTGAGGGAGCAAGTCAAGGCGCCTTGTTAGGGATACAAGAACTGCGCTAACGAGTGGGGGTTTTAGGTATCGAGGGGAAACAAGCCTCGTTGCAGGTCGTCCAAATCGCATCCTCGGGCGCTTCGCTGTTTAATTGCATGGACATCACCTTCAATTCCTCTGCTGCTCTACTGTCAGATGAGCAATGCACGAACTCTACTGGCGTAGGTGGTATTGCTGTTGTAAATGCCGATACAATCAAAGTGAAGGAAGGTGCTGCTAGTGGTCTAAAACCAGCATTAGGTGTGGTAATACTTGCAGGATTAGTTGCCATTGCTATAGTATAGATTGTGTAGTAGTTTACAAGAAACCCTTATGTAGAAAGAGAATTAGTCCTTCTCAGCCTAGGATCAAGCATTGCATGTTAATGTGCAGGGGTGAATAAATCGATTGATATATGGTAAGTCGCACTAAGATTGATGTTCGTAAGGTGTGATCAGATATGCAGTGTACCAATGTGCACGTGTTGAATACATCACTGTACTAACCTTTAATGTTTATAAATGATATATAAGAAGTAGATTTGGTTATAAAGTCAGTTGTGCAAGATAATACCAAACTTAGGGTTGTTTAAAATACTGTTCTGCCTAACACAAACTACTCTGAACTTGAGAACCGTTTAGCAATGACTTCTGCCGCACGAGTGACAAAGTTTTGAAGTCGTGAACATATCCACTCATATTCCTCGTCATAGCGATGGAACTTAACTAGATCTGAATGGTTTCTGTTCAGTCCAAGTTGGTTGGCGTCCTGCTCCCACGGTCGCCCTTGAAATGACGAGTATCTGTCGACGAGAATTGCAGGGGGGCCAGTCATCTTCCACGAGCCCCCTTCCTATCCAAAGGTTTTTAATTGAATGTGTTCTTGTTCAATACTCGACGTACCTTTTGACCTGTTGGTGACTCTTGGAGTTCGTAAACAGAGAGGATTTCTGAGTCCTGAAAGTTGAAAATTTGCAGAAAGTCTTTTCGGAGTGCGTGTAGTACTTCTGAATTCGGGCGAAGTGTTTCCAAGAAATATCTGTTTGGCTGATTCTCCACCATAGCAACGAGACTCTCCAGGTTTAGGCCGCGGCTCGGAGTGCCAAAAGAAACAATCCCATATGTTGCTTTGAAATTGGCTTGATCCGATTCACTGCCTCCACTCATAATGACAAGTGCCTGATGGAAGTTAGTTCGTTTCAAGATGGATTGTTCGTCATACTTGTGAAATGAGGAGGCCACCTAAGCTGTGGCCCAGAAGGATCAATGGTCGTTCGGGATTTGTTTCCTGCGCCAATTAGTTTACAGATGCTTCGTAGACGCCTACTCACCGTTTCGTAGTTTCGGATACTGTGTATCGCAGTTTGGAATTGTTTGCCCAAGTCTGATAGTGTCTGAAAAGAGTAACTCCCGTAGAGATGCGAATCATGGCCGTACGTCAGAATTCTGGCAGCAGGCAAATCCTTCACTAAGGAGTCTCTAATCCACATGTGAGGTCCACCCCTCTCTTTGAAAGATCCAAAGGCATGACCCCCTAGTCCGGACACTGCAATAACACTAGAAGTTTAGTTTCGGAGTGTCTTGGATTGATGGTATGACTTACTCTATGGAGGCTCCGATGGGATCCACCAGCGGGGTGAGGCCTCGGAAATGAACATCAAAGAAAAGATCATGGACGTCATCGGAACTTCTCAACCGCCATTCCTCCCTAGACTCATCCTGAAGCTGTGCTGGAGTTTTACTGAACGTGACTGTCGCAACATGTTCGTCTCGATGTGGATTCTTCGCGAGAGAATGTATGGTGACGATAACATCTGGAGGTTCGATATTACAGACCATTGCGAGAAGGTTCTCTGCTTGCTCTTCGTTGAGAGTGGATGGAATACCTCTCACTCGGTAGGTTGTGCTGCTCGAGCGTTTTGGTACCTAGCATTTGATAAAAAATCCGCATGCACTCATGAACGAAAGTCACACATACCTGGTTCTTCACTGGGAGGCGCAGAATATTGTGGTTGCAGGTAACCCGACCACACTAAAAGCTCGGCTAATTTTCGTTAGGTAACACGACCACACCAAAAGATAACCCCACCAACCTCAATATTCACCCACTTCACCCGACCATCAACATCACAAACTCACCTCAACACCATCTAATCATGTCTAAACAACTGCTCATGAGCGTAGGTACCCTCACTATGTTAAAGTATTAATCTAATCATACTCCAGGAACATTACAAGGCGTACAAGGCACTCAGCTGTACACCATTTAGCGTTGACACCTTCACTGAAGTAAGGATAATGCGAAGGTAATCTGAACCCGTTCCTAACATGTTCAGAACACCAACGGACTCATCGAGGTTCAGCTTGGGGAGATATACTGTCGGGTGAAGGTAGGCAACGAGTTATGTGGGGTAAGAAACATCCTGCCCTAAACGTGTTCGGAACATCTTCCTAATATGTTCTCTAAAACGCTCAAGAGGATGCTAACGTGTCCTAGACATCATTAGAACATGTTCCCAACACATTGATATGAAAGTCTTACCTCCGTATCGCTTCTCTCATCCTCTGCGCTATCTGTAGCGTGTTCCCCTTGGTTTACTTAAACATTATTATTTATAACAAACTCATCTAGGTCGCTGTCAAATGATATATCATTGTCTACTTCAGATAGTAGCTCACAGGTCCTAATTACGCCTGAACTAGTTAGTAACAGCCTCGCAACGTGTTCACAATTGCCTCACTCATGTTCGTCTCAGGGCTTAGGCGAGAAATTGTAGTGTTCGTGTCGTAGGAGATCTAGGGGGGGGGCTCGGCTAATAAAAGAGATTACCCCACCAAGCTACTAGTTAACCAGACCAACCACTTACAAAACCCCACCAAGGCGCTTAGACCAGCAATTCAGGGGTTGGTCGCCTCAGCTTTTAGTGTGGTCGGGTTACCTGTATGCACCAGAATATTGGCCCATGGAAAATGCGGCGAGGTAAAATCATCACAGCCGAAATCTACCTGACTCTCTTTGGGCGTTTTGCCGTCCAGCGGTACTGGCTGATCATTCAGCTGCAACAGCTTCGCAAAGGGATCATTCTTCCCAAACAGCCGCCTCGGATCTACTGAAAACTTAACACTCGGCACCACTACTACTTTCATCCACATTGGCTGCCCCGGCGGATTCAGCACCACCACCGCCGCTCGGAAGTTACGCAGAATCCCGTCCTTCTTCACCGGGTCCTCAAACAGGTCCCACGACGCGCCATTCGGCGCATCAATATGGTCGTCATCCTCAAAAGGCTGCCCATGAATCTCCATACGGTGCTCTGTGTTCCCAGTATCCTCTATCTTCGCATGCGACTCCACGGCGGTCCCCAGCCCAAGTGGGTTCTCGAACACCACCGGCACCGTCACGTCATGCGCCGGTCTCTCCTCAAAAGCCGCCGCGACGCCATACATGCTCTTCGGTGCCATATTGGCGACATGTGGATCGTCCTGTGGTGGTGCCTTCGACGCGCGGTGGTTCCCCAGGTCTGTGGCGCGCCGGAATGTGACAGTGATGCTCGCATAGCTGTAGCGGGCGAGAACCTTGGGCTTGAAGCGGAAGATGAAGTCAATTGCGACGAGACAGGCAGGGCTGCCGTGGTACTTCCCGTACTGGACGTGTTGGGTGGTGGCGCTGAAGGAGGTGGAGCCGATCTTTTCTTGCGTGATGAGCTGCCGGTTGACCTTGCCCTTGGCTTCGATGCCAAGTTGAGGGATGGCCGCGGCGTCGTCAAAGTCGAACTCGGTTTCGAAAGGGCCGTTTAAAAAGATCGGAGGCGGAGCGATGGCATCGGCAGACATGCTGACGGTTTAGTTCCAAATTCGGCGGGGGGTAAGCAAGGCTGTGAAGAGGTATTGTCAATCATGGTGGGGAATATCACAGCAGTTTGGCAACACTGACGATGGCTCGTTTATCAAGATTTAGTGCTTGAGCTACATTTCGCAAACCTGGGAAGAGCGGAATGGAGGTGTGTTGAAGAGAGTGGGGAGGGGGCGCATCGTACCAATTCAGCACGCCACATGGCAAGCGCCCACACGCTGTCCTGCCAAGATTGCGAGCCGCCGACGCAGGCCTATAAGAAGATGATCTTTGCGGTTTTTTTCACGTCTTACGAAGCCCAAACCTTGGCCTGGACCTCTTTCAGGTCATGTAATTCCAGCTTTTTGAACCCTTGAGTACAACCAACCTTATATCGCGGAAACCAGTTCCTCCTCGGACTACGGGCAGTTTATAAAATCGCTCGCAGTATTTGAAACCGAAAATGGCAGTGGAGAACAATGTTGTGTCGCGACATGACATTGCTCAGATCCGTAAGTCCATCATAGACCTTCGCAGGCTTGGGCGGTATCGACAAGCTCATGCGGACATCTTAACGTTGGACGCAGGCCTACGGCAAATCCCTTCTGTGGCGATTGAAATCGCGTCTCTATACCTGGCCCAAGGGCACTACATACGCGCATGGGACACATGTCAGCTACCAGAATCTGGAATTTTCGAGCATGGAGACCCATCACGCGCATTTACGCCGTTAATTTACGATGTCGATTGCGTGGCGTTGGCGTTGATCAAGGCCTATATCGGTATATCACGCTTCGCCCGGACGACTACAGCTCTGCAAGTTGCAGAGCGGGTTTGCGAAGTGTGGTTTGCACGAAATTGTAAGAATATCAGTTCCTTCAATTTTGCTTAGCTTATGCCTTTTATTCAGCTAAGGAATGCTCCAATAATTTGATACATCTACTTCCAGCTGGAACTGAAAAGGAGTACCAGGATCACATCCTCCGGTCCTGGACAGCACTGGATCCGACTTGTGCAGCGGATTCAAACGCAGTGGAGAACAACGTTACGGTTCTTCCAAGTCAAGTGAGGGACCCGATGGTTAACCATTCTAATTGATACAGGCCCACTTATATTTTGTTTAGATACTGCTTGAATTCTATTATTACCGCATCCAGGTTACTGCTGGAGAGCAGACACTTTTGGAAGAGGCTGAGGTCAAGAAGAAGGCAGCGAAGAGGATGGACTTCCTTGCAGACTGGCTAATGGCTCACGATCGCCTCCGTGAAGCACGGTTCATCATCTACCTCCGCATCGACTTGCTGAAAGACCCCAAAAATGACCAAGCGATACTGAAGAGGCTTCTGGCGAACTTGAGCGGTAAGGAAAGCCTTGCCCCCGAAGAGGCTAACACAAGGTTAGACATTGCTAGATGCATCTTCAAGCTCAACAACGGAAAAATTACCGAAGAAGTACGCGAACATGTCCGAAAGTCTGAAGAGTTGTTCAAGAAAGCGGGCCACGAATTTGGACTCATAGATTTGATGGACATGCAAATCAACGAAACGGGAGAGTCAAAACGCCCAGAAGACATGTTGTCTTGGAAACTGGATGCTGCAGAGCAGTACTTCGCAAAAGAATGCTATCAGCAGGGTATTAGATGCCTGCTGTTTTCGATACCAGTCACTACCGACATGGGGACCATTCGAGAAAGGACACAAGCAATCATAGAAAGAGCACAGATGGAGATTTCTAAAGTTGGTGGAGAATCTCTGGAACAGTTGCTATTCGTTCAAACCGTCGCCCAAACCGTTATCCGAGCCCCAGAATATGGCTACGCTCGCCAGTGCATCGAAGACTACATCCTCCGCCTACCCAGCGAGATGAGCCCCACAATGGAAGGAAACCTCTATACCACCCTAATGATGGCGTATCTGAGCTTAGGGAATCTTGAAAAGTCGCGGAATTGGGCTGAGAAGGCATTGCTCACATTTCGTACCGGCCGGTCATATATCAACATTTCGGATGCTGCACTCTATCTTGCACTTACTTATTACCATCAGGGAAAGGGTCTCTCCAAAGGGTCAGGCATTTCTCTCGTTCAATACTCGAATGCCGCGAACATTTGCCAGGGCTGGGCTGAGCTTGATCATCAAGTTGAATACCATGGCGGCGAAGTTGCCAAGTGCTTGCTTTTGGTCAGATGTTACGGCGGTATGGAGCTATGGGATCTGTGCGATAAATGGCTAGACAGAGCCAAAGACTCTGCTAATCGAAATGGTGTCCCGCTCGAAAACGGGGAAGATCTCTTGCTCTTACAAGCCGTTCGGAGAAACCACCTGGACGATGCCGTCAGGTTTGCGCTCGAGTCTCTTGAAAAATGTAAGGCAACTCCTAGCACCCCGAACTTCGTAATCGGGCAAGAATACATGCGAGCTGCAACGACAATACACTCCAGGTTTATCCACCGTTGTAATGTAAAGGCCGAACAACCGGACGCTGACTGGAGGGCTATTACCGACGATCTCATTGAAGCAACCAAGCTTGCTAACCAGGCGCTCATATACTACAAGTCTAGTGGCGGGACTGAAATGGCGGTTACCGCCGTGAACTATCTCTACGCCCTTATCAAGAACTGGCCATCTAGTGCGAAGGAAAATCTGGTCAAGGGGTGGTTGGAGGAAGTGCAATTTGCCGAAGAGCTCTATGATAGCATTCGACGAAGCTCGTTATCCACAGATCGCATTGAATCTTTGTTCGAAAAGCGAGGCGTCGTGTCCAACAAAGAATTGCAGAAGCTGTATGCCAATGCTGTGGAAGCATGCCTTGATCAAGGCAATGGCTCTCAAGCATGGCTCTGGTTACAACGCGGTAAGGCAAGGGCACTATCAGATTATTTTGGTATACGGGCTCTCGTCCCTGAGCGGTTGCTAGCCGAAATCAGAGCGGAGCCAAACACCCAAGCTTTGTATGATTTGGAGCGGGAGAGCAATGCTGCAATTGTCAAAGCTTTGCCACAAGACTACGTCACAGTCAGGCGGAAGGCAGAAGCTGCTCGTATGGAAATGCGAAAGAATCCCCTACTGGCCCAACTGCTTAATATCCGCGAGGGCGCTTTCAATATCCAGTTCGAAGAAGTGGAGCTGCAATCCGCTCTGGAGATGACGGGGAGAAATGCCAGAACAGTCAAATATATTGACTGGTTTGTTCCAGAAGCATCAGCAAAGGACACGAGGATTATTCTTTTCGTCAGAAGCTTAGATGGCATCACGCTGAATAAGACGTTGTCAATTACCACTGGATTCGTGGAGGCCTGGATCAAGCGAGTTTTGGAACATCCCCCTGAGGCCCACCCACCCCTGAAACGCAGCGACGGTAACAATAGACTTCGAGAGCTAAGCCTGCTGATCCAGGAAATCGAGGAATTAACCTCCGAAGAAGACCTACTAATTATCTGTCCCTCGGGGCCACTGACACGGATTCCCATACATGCTATTCGGTTCCGTCCAAGCAATCGGGCACTGATCCAAAGGAACCTCGTCCTCTACTCCTCCAGCGCCTCCACGTTCCGATACTGTCAGATGAGAGCAGCAGCAGAAGGTCTGAAGGACAATCTACCCCCCGAGAACCCGACTATGCTTGCAGTGTACAATGAGGACACAGACGAAGGTCGCGCTGAGCGAGAAGCTATCTACGGACACGGAGACTACCTCCACGACCGTGTCGGGTTCAACGTGCTCAAGGGCACTGCCGTCACGAAGTCCTCCTTCACAGACCACTGCAGTCAGTCCCGCAGTATTCTCTACTACGGCCACGCGTTCTTCGACAAGCTCGACGTACTCCAATCCAGCCTTGTGCTCAGCCCGGAGTCCAGCAACCCAACCACTGACTCCACTGCCGGTCCCTCCACCCCCATTACGTCCTTACCCCTTCCAGGCTGCCACCTCACCGTCGCTGATGCCTTCGCCCTCGATTTCTCCCGCACCTGCCCGCGCATCACTCTGATCGCCTGCGACTCTGGTACGCAACAGGTCGCATCGGGTGATGAGCCGCTGGGCTTCATCCCTGCGCTGCTATTCGCGGGTGCTACCTCTGTGCTAGGAACGCTGTGGCCGGTGGAGAGCAGGGCGGCAAGGGCATTTACTGAGGAATATTATAGGCAGTTGGAGGTGCAGGTTGAAAGGCAGCAAGGGGCAGGACAACGGCGGGTGGTCTTAGATTTGGCAGCGGCGGTGAGGGGAACGGTGTTGCATTTGATGGCGAAGGGAAGTCCAGGGGATTGGGCTGCTTATGTATTGTATGGGGCGTGGTTTCATATTGTCGGGAGGTAAGAAGGGTCAATTACAAGAGAGAGATAGTACTTCAGCTATTTAAGGTTAGTAAGTAGAACATCTAATACATTTACTTATACAATCTATTACTTAAAGGTAATTTATAGAACTACTATTTCTAGCTTTAAAAGTATTATAGTATATTTATTTTCTTATAGTTTTTAATGTCTTATACTAATTTTTAAAATTAGTATCTTATAAATATTTATTTACTTTTAAGTTATATTAATTATTAATACTAACTTATAATAAATAAATTACTAACCTATTTAGAAAGGAGTAATTATAATAATTTATAAAATATAGCTTTTATATAAATAATATATAATAAGAACTATTATACTATATTTGCTATTCAGTACTACCTATTAATAATACTTCTAGGATAATTAATAATAATAATATGTGCTTAATACTCTTCTATAGCAAACGTAATAGCTACCTTTAGACGAAAGGCTTCTTTACAAATTCCGTATAAATAGCCTGATGTACAATCTCCCCACAGAGCTTACCATAAGGATTTGTCAGTACTCCCATCTTCCTGGCATTATCGTTACCATATTTTCCTGCCATCTCAAAATCCAAATTCGCCATCTGTTCCAGTTCGTGCTTGTTTAAGCGGCCAACATCTTCCCATTGCAAGTCTTCGGCCTGGCCCGACCCGCTGAGCCGTAAAGAAGGCAAACGCAAATCTGGCTTTGAGTGTGCAGTCTTCCAGAGCAGCTTTGCGCGCTGTGTGTACGCTGCTGCCAGAACGGCGCCCTGCAGTTGCGACACCTCGTTTTCAAGTGATGGCGGGCTGGCCAGTCGGATGGCGGTGCTAGTATCCGTCCAGATGGTGCACGTGGTGGCAGTGTCACCAAGAAGCGCAAGTGCTTGGGCGCGATTGTTGTAGGCAGATGGATACGTTGGATGCGCGGATATCAGATTTGTTAGATCGCCAACTGCTGTCTCGATTTGATCTCGAGAAGGATCTGGGCAGTCCAGGGCGCGAATAGCTGCGATTTCGGCTTGTCGAAGGGCGGTGAGGTCCAGGCGTGGGTCAGGTGAGATGTATGACAGGTCAGGGTTGATTAAGACTTTTGGTTGGACAAGCGAGTTTTCTGGGTTGAAGACTGAGTTTAAAGCCCACGCATCATTGATGCTGAGGTTCGTAAAAGTAGCCATTTTGTACGGATGTGAGGGTGAGTCTGAGAGGAGGGGCTGGTTAAATGAGCAAAGATTTGAAAAAGGCACAAGGGGAGAAGCAATTCTCTGATGGATCAATACCACGTAGGTGATTGTACATACCGCCAGAAGACCCAACAGGCTTTTAACCCAGTCCTTATGTGGGAACTTTCTGCGAGAAAAAGGAAATGGAATAAGCCCGATCCCAATGGTGCTTCCGGATGTCTGGTCGTCTGTCCCATCATAATTATTTTCTTCTACTCGCAACGAGCATGCATAGGAGCTATGACCATGGTCTGATTTTCAACAGTAGTAGTAACTCTTCAGCTGCTCATCACCCCGTTCGTTCGAGCGACACGACTGGATTACAGACTAGTTTCAGCTCAGAACGAGAAAAATGGCAGACCTACCCTCAATATCAGTTGAAGACGTAGAGCGACACTCGAAACCCGAAAGCTGCTGGCTCGTCGTCAACACCCAGGTGTGGGATCTCACTGAATTTGCACCTAACCATCCAGGTGGTCCTGAAGTGATCTACCGGTACGCAGGCCATGATGCTACGACTGAGTACACCGCCATTCACGTCCCTTCCCTGCTATTGGATACACTCACCTCAACAAAACTGGTCGGAAAACTGGAGACTGGTATTGACATTCCAGAGCAATGGTACATCACATCAACGAACAATTCCAAGGATTCTCGACCCAAACCTCCACTCGAAACGCTAATAAATTCCCACGACTTCGAGAGGGCAGCATCCCGAGACTTTTCCCCGAAAGCATGGGCATACTACTCCTCTGCCGCTACCGACCTCATTACCCTTGATGCGAACAAATCCTTTCTCGATCGAATCTGGTTCAGACCGCGTGTCCTGCGCAACGTTCGCAATGTCGACCTTCGAACACGTATTCTGGGTAGTACCGACCTAGTCTTACCATTTTTCGTCAGTCCTGCTGCCATGGCTAGGCTCGCCCATCCCGAGGGAGAGAGGGCTATTGCCGCCGCATGCAGTACAAAGAGTGTTGCGCAATGCGTGAGTTATGAGGTATGCCGTCCGTTAAAGTGCTGACGAAGACACTGCAGGTGTCTACCAATGCGTCATTTCCACTCAAGGAGATTGCCAAAGATACAAAGCATCCGATTTTTTTCCAGCTTTATGTTGACAACTCCCGTGACAAGTCTGAGGCCCTTCTCCGCGCCTGCCACGAGGTCGGCGTCAAGGCCATATTCGTAACAGTTGATACTCCAATGGCCGGGAAGAGGGAAGCCGACGAGCGAGTCCGTACCAACCAGTCAATTTCCACCCCCATGAGCGGAGTTACAGCCAAAAATGACGGCAAGGGGGGAGGGTTGGCTCGCACCATGGGCAATTTCATCGACATGTCTCTCAATTGGGATGACTTGAAATGGCTGCGAAGTGTCACTCATCTCCCTATCATTCTCAAAGGGATTCAGAGCGCCGCAGATGCCCAGAGGGCCATGCAACATGACGTTCAGGGCATTATGATTAGCAATCACGGAGCGCGGAACTTAGACACGTACGTTCAAGCTTCTATCTCTTTAAATCTTTAGGCAGGACTGTTGACAAACACTTACACAACTCTGCAGTTCACCGCCGTCAATTCTTGTGCTCTTAGAGCTGCACAAGTGCTGTCCCAAGATATTTGATACGCTTGAAGTGTATCTCGATAGTGGAATCCGGCGCGGAACAGATATTTTGAAGGCATTGTGTCTTGGCGCAACGGCTGTCGGGATTGGTCGACCATTCCTTTATTCGCTGAACTATGGCCGTGAGGGTGTCGAACACTTAATAGAAAGTACGTTGCCTCCCCCACATGATCCTAAATAAATGGTAATTGAACCAATAGTTCTTTCCGATGAGTTGGTTACGGCTATGCGAATGCTTGGTGTAACAGAGCTCTCACAGCTGCATCCGGGACTGGTCAATACCCTGGAGATAGATGACGCCGTCCCAGGCACCGTTGGTCATCCGTATGCTAAATGGAGAAGGGTGCTTCAAGCAAAAGTGTGAGTTGCTAAAGCTGCTCATTCTATGTATGTACTCTTTAGCCGATCGCTTGTAGTTTTTTCAGGACAAGGAGAACTGTACCGGATTGGTTAATTGCCCACGGATGATATTACAAAAGACGAGTAATAAAGGGCTGCAAAATCATAGAATGGAGCAATAGATCGACTTTCATGTCTGTTGTTCATTGTTCCTTTCCACTGCAGATTAAACTAACTCGGGTCGCCCTGGTTGTCTCAATGCTTTCCATTTGCAAAGAACTGCGTCAGCAATATGCACCTCTAGAGCAGTTAGGTGACAATAAAGTTCCCTAGAGATCCGCAACCCCTTTGTTTTGTCAAAGGTCTGGTTGATGGCCAGGTCGTTGAGCAAGCCCTTCCAGTCAACAGCTGTCCGTGACTTTTCGGCATAACCTCGAATGACTACAAGTGGGCCGCCCTGTAGTTTTTCGGAAGGAGCCTTCAGGTGTCGACGATACCTGAGTGCTAAGTTCGAGTCGTGGGGGGAGCAAGGACCAATCATGGCGAGCAAGCGATCATCTTTGCCCATAACAATGCGGATACAGGCCTTGCAGCCTCGTATCGCCATTCCCATGGACTGCCTTATTGCAGGGGTATTTCGGGTGAAAATATCAGGCGGGATGACAAGAACATAGCTGAGAACGATGTATAGAGAACATTATTATTTGGTTGAGTAACCGTGGCCATGACCAAGGAATCAAAAAAGAAATGTTATTCCAATGAAATCTGACTGGGAATAAGCATACCACGAATATCGCCATTCTTTCCCTCAACAATTGGAGGGTCTGGCTGAAATGGAATTAGGGTTGCAATGTACAGTTGGACAGGGGGCCAAGGTTGAAGCGGTGAAGGACGAAGGAGAAGCGAGAAATTTGCATATATTGGATCGCAACCGAGCAACATGGATGGAGTAGGTGGCTGGCTCCAGCCAGCCACCTTTTCTGTCGGCTAGACATAGCGTAAGGGCCGCAGAAGCAGTTCATTTTACCTGGCCTGCAGAAATGAAAGCAGTTCCGCTCTCATCATAACACACAGAGAGTGCCGGGCCATGTTGAATTTTCCTGTCGTCTACGCAAGTTGTATTACCTTCCACTAAATCGCTCTCGTCCTGAAGGTAAACTCGTGGACGGCACAGCAGCTGATCGAGCTTGCAGTATAAATGCAGATCCTTGTCTACCTCTGAGGCAAGGTATCTGGGACAGGTGGCGTTGCCACATCAATCATCGATCACAGGTTTTACGCGAACTCAGAACCATGCCCATGCGTCGAAACCTCCAGGGGAATACAAAGTACAAATCGCATCAGCAAATTATAGAACATGTGACGCCCACGTTTGATCGTAACAAGCAAATTTTAACCTCCGCAGTGCTGGATCTCAGTTTCCTTTTTATGTTACCGAAAGTATTGGATCAAATTTTAGAGAAAGAAACACTCTCAATTCTTTGTCTATTTACAATATTACTACAAAGAATTTATATCGCGCCTCACTCGTTCTGCACCGTTTCCTTGCTCCTAGGACGGTCGATGAAACCTGCCCATTCTACCTCAGTTGACATGAAAGACGACCCTCTACAAATTTCCTCTTTCCGCTTGCTCCCGTTCGATAGCTTCGAACAAGCTCTTGAAATTACCAGCACCAAATCCATCGAAGCCGTTCCTCTGAATGATTTCAAGGAAAACAGTCGGCCTGTCCATCAGTGGCTTCGTGAAAATTTGTAGTAGGTAGCCACCCTCGTCAAAGTCGACAAGAATGTGCAATTTCCGTAGCTTCTCCAAATCTTCATTCAGACGCATTCCTGTTTTCTCTAAGCGCAGTCGCATTGCATCATAATAGTTATCAGGGATGGTGATGAACTGCATCCCTCTCGTTTTCAAGCTGGTAACAGCTTCGATGATATTGTCGGTACGGAAAGCGATGTGCTGAACCCCAGGTCCACCAAAGAAATTGATGAACTCTTCGATCTGGGACTTCTTCACACCGAGAGCAGGCTCATTGATTGGAATCTTCACCAGCCCTCCAGGGGAGGCCATGACAACCGAGTTCATAGCTGAGAACTCGGTACACATGTTTCTGTCATCCACAGTCCAAAATCTGCGGAAATTGAAGCATTCTTCATAACTGTGGCACGAATTAGTTACTGTTGCAGGATAACGGGAACCAATTGCCAGCTCTTACAATTTACAGGCCGACTCCATGCCGTTCCAATCCTGGTTGCCGACGAAGTGGTCAATTAGATTGAATCTAACAATTGGAAGGTGTGCATCCAATGGGTCGACTTCTCCAACGGCATGGAAACCCGGCATGAATGGGCCGTAGAACTGACGACGATTGATAAATGTATGCGTCGTGTCGCCATATGTCTGGATGGTAGCCAGTTCAATGGTTCCATTTTTGTCGTTGATGGTATGCGGTGCTTTGACGCCAATAGCACCCTTAGCTACTGCATTATCGTAAAGGGCATGGACGTTATCGACATCGAACGCAACGTCCTTAACGGCGTCGCCATGCTTAACCAGATGGTCATACATCTCGGTGGCGAGGGATTTCTCAGCCGCGTTTGAATGAATCTTCAAAGCTGTGGCTTGAATAATGGGTGAGGTGAGAACGAAACTCGCAGCACCGTTGGTTACGACGTACGAGGCCCAGCATCGTGAGCCAGTTTCGAGTCCCTGGTATGCGACAAGGCGGAAGCCCATTCGAGTAGTGTAATATGACGCGGCTTGTTTGGCATTCCCAACATACCAGCGAATATGGTGGTAACCTCGGATTGAATCCTGTCCGTCAATGTTGGACGTTTCATTTTTGAGGGTGGAATTTCCGTTTGAGGTAGAGTAGCCGTTTGTCATAGAGGGGCCATTCGCCAAGGAGGAGCCATTCGTCATGGAGGCTCGATTCGTCGTTAAGTGGCTATTTGTGGTGATATTGCTACCTGCCGCAGAGTAGCCGTTTGTAGCGATGTTACCATCAATTATAGCGGTCGTTCCATTGAGAGGTTTGTGATTTGGATTGATGCAGTGAGAAGATCCATTGGTGACGCTGGTCTGAGACATAGCTTGAGCATCATTGATGTGGTCCATGGTGAGCAAAGATTGTGAGAACGTATACGAGGGGTTTATGGTGTGCAAGATAAATGCGAGGGTGTGAGAGGCGAGGACGCTGAAAGGATTACTAGGAACGGGGCTATCAACTTGGGTCGACATGAAAGGCAGACAAGGCTGAAATACTGGAACTGGACGCGGGAATAACCGTAGCTCTCGGGAAGGCTAGCAGCAGATCTTGGGCCGTTGCTGCAGGTGTCGTACATGAATCTGGACCCCGCCATGCTGCATCGCGGCCCCACAAAAATCCTTCCCGCTTCCACCTCACCACCCCCACCAATTTTCTGGCTACATGACCTGCAGCAAGGAAGACGAAGACATTCTTAAGGCAGAGTATCGTAGGAACTTTAAGCTTGATAAGACTGCTCAGCTCAGACTGGTAAGCACGATAGTATTAAGGGGAAAGGAAACGCAGGTGCAGATCCTCTTTGCATCTATCCTGCGGCCGCTATCTAGGCCTCCCTCTAGCTTATATATACTCCTCAGATCTGGGTTCAGAACAAACAACAGAGCAACTGCTGCTGCTGCTGCTGCTTATTGCTGATAGACTCTTGGTCAATAGCAGTACACCTGAATTAGAAATATCTCAAGAGTAGTAAGAGGTAAAGCTAATAGCAGATTTAGAGCGGTCAGTGCCGGGAAAAGAGGTCGAACCCCAACTGTCCACGAAGGAAGAGCCTGTACCCAAGCCTGCACCTAAGCCTGCACCTAAGCCTGCATCAGACGAAAAGGCAAAGGAAAATAATAAAGTGGTTGAAGGGACCCGCAGTGGGACAAAACAAACAGCCATGCAGCTTCGCAAATCAGCTACTCCATACTTGTTTGTAACACCTTCCCCCCTGAAGGTGACAGATTAGACTGACCTATAACTCTGATTCTACGCAACATGTGCGCCGGTGCACCTGCAGCACACTCAGTATATCAACATAGGATCCCAGCTGGCTATCACGGTGGACTGACACCGCAGCATTCTATTGGCCCACATCCCCCTCACCGCCAGGTCTGCTAGCCCCGAATTGATATGAAGGCCTTGCATTGTTTCGCCTACCCTCCACCCAAAGTCTCTGCGCCTTCTGGGGTCCTATTCAGTGGCGCCTGCAGGGGTTATGCGCCACCTGTAAATTCAGTGTCATATTCTTCGGCAATTCCGATATCGGGAGACAATTCGAGAGGTGCATCGAGTTCAACATTTCTGGCGTGCTTTTGCCCAAATAAAATAAAAGCTGAGTGTTTTAAGCTAGTGAGACACCGTGTATTTGCGCCAATTTGCATATATCACGCTTCATCTCGACTTGCCACCAATATGCAGCATAAAAACGGTTTCCAGAGTGGTTCACAGAATGGGGATCTCGACTTCACCTCCTGTGATGCTGGTAATGGAGTAAGTTTCGTCCTAAAATAAATATCTGGCCCACATGGACCTAACGACTCTGTGCTAACCCAATATTGCAATCTACCAGTGCTTGAACAAGAATAATTTCGCAAAAAGATGGGATCGTAAGAAGTTGAACTTGGATTTTGTCATATACTAGACACTGATTTGATGAGCAGATCTGTTAAGCAAAGAGGCTATAACGAGGCAGGTATGCAGATGACCTTTCCGACGTTCTGCAACCGTCACTAACCATTCTACTAGGGGTCCATATTTCAGGCGATGCATGGTACTTTGGTAGATCCTGGTTAGTCCGTCCACTGGCTGCCTCTCATAGTAGTTGCCTGCTCAATTTTGCTTCCCTCTGATCCATGTACCAGCCATCTTGTCTCTCGGTCCTGGAGCTCCATCTCCCGAGTATTTCCCTTTCGACCACACGTCTCTCCAGGTGCCGTCCGCCCGGGAAATTGCTGTACTAGGACCAAACTATGCCAAGGTGACGCTTACTGCAAACAAAAATGATACGAGAGCCGGTAGGAGCGACTATGGTAATTTGTACCCGCTATTTGCCGTGGAGAAGTGAATAGCTAACTGGGTTCCTCTGCAAGATCTCTCTTCTGCATTGCAGTATGGTGTCGGTACTGGCGCCCGCCAGTTGCTAGACTTTATGACAGAACACACAAAGGTAATGGTAATATGAACATGCCTACTGTCTGTTTGTCTGATGTTAAACACTAGCAAGTCCACAACCCACCTTATCAGGACTGGAAATGTGTCATAACTGGTGGGAACACGTCAGCTCTGGATCTTGCGCTTCGTACCTTTACAGATAGGGGGAGCTATGTCTTGGCCGACGAGTATACATATGCCACTGCCTTTGAATGCGCCAGCCCTCTTGGTGTCAAGATTCTAGGTATCAAGCTGGATGAAGAAGGTCCTATTCCGAGCGAATTGGACAGAGTCCTTACCGGCTGGAATGAAGACCGTATGGAAAGTAAGAAGCCGCACTTGATGTACATGGTCCCCACAGGACATAATCCGACAGGAGCAACCCAATCGCTTGAGAGACGTCACGAGATCTACCGACTTGCCCAGAAGCACGATTTGTACATATTGGAGGACGATCCTTACTATTATATTCAGCTGCCGGCGAATGTTTCCGAGCATGTTGAAGACGTGACGCAAAGCATTCCCTTCTCAGTTGTACCAAAGACTGATCTCCTCCCAAGTCTGCTCAGCATCGACACGGACGGAAGAGTATTCCGAATGGACTCGTTCTCCAAGATCCTCGCCCCTGGACTACGCACGGGTTGGGTCACAGCTTCGAGCCAGGTTGTCGAGCGCATTGTTAGGGCGCACGAAACGTCATTGCAAAACCCAAGTGGATTTTCACAAATCGTTCTTTACAAACTCCTCTCCGAGACATGGGGTCAAGAGGGTCTGATGAGTTGGTTCAGTCACCTCCAGGTTGAATACACAATCAGGCGTGATGCGCTGCTACGAGCCTGTCAACGGTACCTCCCAGCCAAGGTGGCTTCATGGAAAGTGCCACGAGCGGGATTTTTTGTACGAATTGAGCTTTTCACTATTCTCTTCGAAACAATTTCCTGACAAAACGCCAGATGTGGATCAAAATCAACTGGTTGCTGCATCCTCTCGCTAGGCAAATTGGTCAACGTGGAGTTGAGATGCAAATTTACGACACCGCTATCAAAGCCGGGGTTTTGGTCGTTCCCGGGACCTGGTTTCAACCTGATCCATCCATAGCTCTGTTGGATGTCTTTTTTCGAATCACGTATGCTTCGCTGAGGCCTGATATCATGCCAGAAGCAGTCGAGCGTTTCGGGGAGGCGTTACGATCATGCTTCGAAGTGCTAGACTGAGAAGGTGACGGGTATTTGATGTCGGTAATTTCATGATGAATCACTGGGATGTAGGAACGGCTAAGGGGGCCTTGCCTTGTGGGCATAGCTAGATTTCGGTTACATGCGGTGTTTGGCTTTAATTGACAGGAAATCATATTGTCGTTCACAGTTTATACTTTGTGAAAAGCTTGATACCACGAGTTTTCTCCAAACCAGGAAAGTGGATGTTCACGAGATTCGGTATTCGGACCAGCATTTGTCCGACGGCCCGTGCATGCCTTTTCGATATCCAACAACTTGACCTGTTGCACTCTTTTTAAAAAGCAAGCTCAGTCCGATATCGTCGGCGCAGAGGCCCGACGCTGTCAATATGATCTTTCGGTTCGCGGCAGCCCTCTAAGCCATCGAATGGCAATGGCTGTACAGAAGAAGACAAATACGCGGCTGATCTTGTATCCGATTGGGCCCCTTCACTGTCCGATCTGCGCCCAGCGAAAGCGGGTTCACCCTTTGAGATGCAACAGAATATAATATTGGAGGCAAAGAGCTCGGGATCCTTCCTTTTTTTTCTGCTCGTTAAACAAAATTTATGCAACGATCAGGCCGTCATCTACCCATTGAACGTCAGCCGATCACCTGCCGCACACTGATCTGAAATAGTCATTGATGGCGTGTGCCGTCACAGCTCCATCTCCCAACCCTAGGACACATGCAACAAAAGCGTCTGGCCGGACGATAGCCACACCGCCTCTTTGCTGGTCGAAGCCCATCTTAGCGTGGACAGTCCCACGGTAGCCGCGGAGACCAGCGGGTGACACGTCGTCGGCGTAGACATGGTAGCGGTAGGGCTGTAAGAATCCAGGCAGTGTCGTAGCCATATCGACATCAGTACGTGCGTTGTTGGACACTACGCTGAAGGTGAAGAAGGGTGAGTGCGGGTTGTGGCGGTTGGTGTATGATTCTTGAAAAGCAGCATCTGCATTGCTGTGTTGAAGCAGGAAGGAGCCGCGCATCGCGAGTGTTGTTCCCAGTTCTTTGATTGCCAAGTAGTTGTGTTCGATGTCTCCTGCAAAAACGTAGATGCGGAATGCCCCATTAAACGACACCTCCTGGTCTAGCTTACATACGTTGGCGTCGATAACACGAATGACCTATAATTCAGGCATCAGATGAGTGGATCTACAGAGGATGGCAGATGGGGCTAACAGACCGTTGCGACAGGGAAAACGCGGCCCGGGACAAGCTTAACACCTGCAGGGTTGAAAGCGATGGCGTGCTTACCCCTGCCGACGCGCCAGTTGAGATCATTGGCACCATAATCGACTTCATACCCGCTTGTGAAGCTCGATGCTTTTTTGAAGTACTCGACAAACTCGTCCCCGCCTCCCTGGGTCGTCCCATTGCTCACCGCCACATCACGCAGCTCCGCAGTTGACGGTGGGCGGGAACTAAACAGCTTCGCGTATTGCACGTCGAAGTCGATAAGTTTTGCAGCGGCTAACTTGCGCTCCTGCTCATACGATTCCAGTAGCGAAGGTGCGGCGAAGCCCGACTCAACGAGATTGAATTTCCAGGAGAAATTCTGTGCGTCGAAAAATCCGTAGTTCATACCTTGGCCAGCTTTGGGCTATACATGCGTCAATGTTGATATGACATGGCATGGCTCTGCCGATTCGCCAGCAACTCACGCTGTGTGTGTGGCAGGCATCGCCTCCAATGAAGGTTCGGTGGTCCAATGTGTATTTCTCCGCCAGGCGCTGGCTGATGGGATACATTGACCACCAGTCCACCTCCTCCCACTCAATGGTGTATGGAGCAAAAATCTTGCCTGCAAGGAGCTGGGTTGTTTCTTGGTCTATCTCCTTCCAAGGGTCCTTCGTTGGGTCTTCCATGTGAACTTGGATATAGATACGGACCCTATTGTTACCCTGAGGAATGACCATAGAGGACCCCGCTTCGGAGTGTATAGTGCATTTGATCTAGACCAAACTGTGAGTGATCATCTGCTTGCTAATTTTACTTTACGCACTTGAATATCCGGAAATGTGGTTTTGACCACGCCGTCAATGACACTCCACACAAAAGCGATTGGGTCCCTGAGCGGCATTTTGATGCCCAGGTGTTCTCTCACCGCACTTCTCGCACCGTCTGCTCCAAACAGGTACTTGGTTCGAACCTTTTCTGCACGGTCAGTGTACGCCAGGTCTACCTCAATGGGATAATCCTTGTCCATCCCGTCGTTCCTGGAGCCAGTAAAGGAACAAGATCTGTCCACCTGCACGGAAGACTTCGCAATATCGTCGATAAACATCTTCTCGATTCGTCCTTGATGCAAGATGGTGGTGAAGTGATATCTTGTGTCGATGAAATCCGGATAGCTTGTCCAGGTGCCTGTTCGCTGGATCCCGACGCCAGTGTCGGACAGATTCCAGAATGAAACCTCGTAAATGAGCGCAGGACGATAGACCATTATCTTATCTTTGAGCCCCATGTTTTCAAAAAGATCCAAAGTTCGTGCCTGGATACCATCAGCACGACCAATCTTGGTGGCCTCCTGCCTCTTGTCGACGATTTTGATTTTGAACGCGCCCATTCGAGTGATGGACGTGGCGAGCATCAAACCGGTTGGGCCAGCCCCGATGATAATAATGTCGAATCTGTCGTCAGTCATGGTGGTAATGGTGTTATGAGGACGCATATGCTACGGGCTCCGTCTCTGGCTCTGGCTCTGAAACCCGCCGGACTCGGTTGTTTTTATGTTCGGCCCAACCGCTTCGCAATTCAGCTGCAGCTTTTATAGCCCCATGGCTTCCAGGCCAGAGCACAAGCAAATGTGGGAAAAAGAAAAGCAATCCAGCTAATGAGTTCTGAGCGCGGCTAACGCCGGAGTCGGTCCCGTATGACCGCAATGAGAACCATTCTCTACACCGCAACCCTTCACGGCAAACGAATCAAGAGGAGCGAGATACGTAAATATATGGAGAATGACTACTGGTTATTCCGCATAATGCAGGTGAGAAAATAAAGATCACCTGCTGGCCGATATACCACGTGGCCTTGTTACTGATGGCTTCCTGATTACATTTCGACTCCACTCGACTTCTACTCTCAGAGAGATGCTTTGATGGCTAATCTTAGATTACCACAACGCCAGTGTGGGCTACTTCCAGACCGCCATACCGCCCCCCTTTTGCCGACCCTACTTATACTCACGAAGCCGTCCATGGCTACCTCATATTCATCTGACTAGATCAATCTCATCACAATGGCCAACGTCATAAATACGGAGAACAGTCCCTACAATCTCCAGATCTCTCAATATGCATTCCCACTTCCCCTTGCAGGATACAAGTGCCTGGGGCCTCTTTCTAAGTACGCAAGCCCAGATACTACATGATCAATCTGCAACGCTCATTTCATCACTCCAGCGAGAAACATCCAGACAATACCTACAAGAATCCTCAAACAGGGGTCTTGAGTGAAGCCTACCAGCGCTTTGTCTCCCCTGTGATAAATGATAATGGTGGACGCGACCCTCCGGGTTTTGATGTTCATGTTTATTTTAATCCGGTATAGCCTACCCACCACCACATCGTCACGAGCTACGGCTACAGAGTCTAGACTAGATCAAGCTGACTGACTCAACACAAAGCAAAACGTGACAGAGAAGGAATTTGCCTATCAGTTGTGGGAAAGAATTCGCCGAGAATGTTAGTATTCTGCCTCTCAGCTCTTCAATACGTCATTCCGAACTGAGCGGTTCTCAGCTAATGCGGCAAATAGTCCCCGAGTTGAGAACATATCGCATTTGGGAGACGCCTTGTGGGCCACATGCTGCTGGCATGTTTGAAGTGAACCTCATCAATCCCCACCAGTTCGGCGCCTTCGTCAGTTGGATTATTATCAACCGAGGTCCTCTGAGCGCACTTGTCCATCCCAATACCGACGACGAAATTCGAGATCATATCCAGAGTTATACTCTTATTGGTTCGCCACCACCGCTCGACATGGGTATCTTCAGGCTGCGCGCCGAGGGAGGGTCTATCTCCTAGAAGCACGCGAGATATGGCTAGTTAATAGATAGCCACATCCCACTAAAAGGTCATTTGGTTCTGTTAGTCATAGTATTACAAGTGGTGTTTGTAGTAAGCTACTGATTCTGTATTTCTACTGGTTCATCATTTCATTGTGGCTAACCGGACCGGGAACACCCAGCCACGAGCCCTTCAATGGTGTCCGCCTTGTTTCCCAATACCAATGGGACACAATATGACGCTCCACGTCACATTCCATGGTTATACACCATCCTTAAACTACTTGGCAACCTCCGAACAAATAAAAATATAAATCCGAGAGCTTTCGGCTCCCAGCCTTTTGATAGAGTTTCAAATTGCTGTGCTGCAGGCTGAACCCTTTGGATACCTTGGGCGGTGCCTAAGGCTTGTTTCTCTTCTCATACAGGCCTTCGCGAACACACTGGAAGTGCTGGGTTGCCAACATATATATCCATATGTATATTATAGTAGCCCTCAAGACACTCAACCTCTCTTGCTCTCCTCAATTTCCTCTCAACAATTTCTATCCGCCTGTATGCTATGACATCCTGGCTGCAGCGCCATAACGCCCCACCGTTCGATATCTTCTCAACGCTTCTACCATGACTTTTAACTACACGCTCAGCCATATGCTGAGCATTTGCCTCAACACTTTTCCTTGTCATTTGGTGACATCACAGTCACTACTCGTTGGTCACGAAGTCGGGTCGGAAAGTCTAAGAGTCAGGTGCAGCGAGCAAGCGAGAGTCACCAAAATCTGGAAGAATCTTCGTTCGAAACTCCCAACATAAAGGTTACAATAATAAACTTGAAATTTGTGAAAAAATCAGACATCAAATATCTAAGCCTGTAGATCCGGTATATATATATATTAATATTTGCGATAGAGATCTGCGTTGTGAAGACTCTAAATTTTTGGATACGCACGTGACTATTATACTTCCTGGCCGCTTGAGCAGTGTGCACGTATCGCTGGCGCGCCACCCAATAGAGAGCGTTACAGTTTCGTCTACCACCCACACGAGGCGAGTTGCCGTCGCTTTGCTGCCGCTAGATAATGAGAACGCGCCACCAATCTCGATTGATCTCCACTTCTCAGCGTGGCGCTCCTCGGCACGGCTCCTACCTCCGTCGTCTACGCAACTGTCCGTGGGATTGTGACTACTTGATCCCCACTCTGGAAAACTTTCGGCCGCGATTTGGCATTCTTTAATTGTTCCTACATTACATGCTACCAACTACCTATCCACGAGGCGTGTCTATTAAATAGTTTTCCTTTCATATCTCTCGAGCAAGCTCAAAGCAATACAAAGTCCAGCATGGACCACAGTCGAACCCGTTCGATCGGCCATGGCTTTGACGTCAACGTTAGGGAGAGCAGCGGAGAATGTGCCAGGAACGATGAAACCTTGCCACTATTACAAAACAGAGTTCCATACGTGGAGCTAAATTCAAGCCGATCGATTTCAATCATCACTTGTGTTTCCGCTACAACACTGATCGGGTGCATGCTGTCCGGAATGGTGACCATTGCCACACCACAGATTGGAGCAGACCTGAACCTGGGCGCCGACAAGATCCTCTGGTGCGTCCTATGAATCTCTATCAGACCTTCTTTCAGACGGCTAATTCGTGGAAAGGCCAGTGTCTATGTACCACCTTGCCGGCGGCTGTACGCTCCTGATAGCTGGGTCGCTCTCTGATGTCATAGGGTGTAAGACCGTATTCCTAGCAGGCTGTTTCCTGCAAATAATCTTCTCCACGGCGTGCGGTCTATCGAGAACCGACGATGAGCTCATTGCTGCACGAATTTTCTCGGGTTTGGCCACATCTCTATGCCTGCCCTCTGCTGTGGGACTTATCACACAAAGCTTCCCTCACGGTCCGATGAGAAACCTCGCATTCTCTTTCATGGGTGGAGGGCAGCCTATCGGCTTCGGAGTTGGGTTAACACTCGGAGGAATTCTAGTTGACACTCTTGGGTGGCAATGGGGGTTTCACTTTGTTGCCATTGCAAACGCTATTGTTCTCATTTTGGCCTGGTATACACTCCCAGCTAAGCCAAGCGACATGCCACCTCTATCTTGGAATCGTTTGCTATCCGACATCGACTGGGTCGGGGCATTTCTCATTAGCTCTTCGATGCTATTGTTTTCCTACTACCTCTCGTATGCCAATCTGTACACTGCTCGAAGAGAACAAAAGCTGACCCTGTGCGTGATAGTGTCATCACAGAGAACACTTCCCAGATGGTCGAGGGCGCCAATGTTGCTATGTTGTGCGCATCCATCGTCCTAGGAGCGACATTCTTTTTTTGGGTCGACTTCCAAGCCCGTCGCGGGCGACCAGTCCTGGTCCCCAACGTCCTTTGGCAGAGTAAACGATTCACGTCCATCTGCATCAACGTGTTCTTAATCTGGGGTGCCTTCAATGCTTTTGAGCAGGTTGCCAACTTCGTTTTCCAGGACGTACAAGGTCTCAGCGCCCTTACGTCTGCATTTATGTTTCTCCCTGTTGCTCTCTCAGGCTCAGTGACGAGTATTGTTACAGGGCTTCTGCTCCACAAAGTACGCGCTGACTACCTCATGTACATCACGATTGCACTCTCAACCTTCTCGCCTCTTCTGATGGCCATCGCTGATCCTGCGTGGTCATACTGGACAGCCGCCTTCCCAGCTGTCTTTCTTAACTCAATTGGAGCCGACTCGTTATTCACAACGTCTAACCTTGTCATTAGCTCGATGTTTCCTCTCGAAATGCAAGGACTCGCTGGGGGTGTATTTAATACCGTTTCACAGATTGGGAAGAGTATGGGATTAGCCGTAGTAGCACTGATTGGGAATACTGTTACACAACACTCTAAATATGAAGATAAGAAAGGTTCAGAGGCATTGATGGCAGGTTATCGCGCATGCTTTTGGGTTCTGTTTTGGTGTTATGTTACAAGTATCGCTGTAACAATTTTTGGTTTCCATCAGATTGGTATTATTGGGCATGCAAGGAAGAATCGAGTATAAGATATAGCTATTAGTTTTCTCACCTACCTTCTTAGTTCTTTTCCTTAGGTTTAACTCTAGACTTTTAAACTACCCTTTTTACCTTATTATCCTCTACTATTCTTTAATACTTTAGTATTTTAATATTCTATATTTAGAAGAGAATTTTACTTTACTAAAAGGCTTTATAAAGATATATATATAGTATAGAGAGTAATAAGTATAGATTTACATAGTATTAGGTACTCTACCTAGTACTAATCCTAATAATAATTAAGTAGAGCTTTTATACAATTAATACATATATAGCTAAGAAGCTGAATTAATTCCTAATACCTAGAGATAAACTATAGTTAATGTATAGAGACTATTAAGAGCCTTCCTTAACTAACTAAAGTAGCTATCCTAATATATATAAAGTAAAGATAAAATACTATAGTATACCTATCTACTATACTAAAATATCTCTTTACTATACTACTAAGATAGATACTACTACTAGTAAGCTTATATACCCAGCCTTTCTAAGGCCTAATAACCCTATAAATATATACTATATAATTAGCTCCTTTAATCTCCTTAAGATAATAAATATAAA
>ML977614.1:219608-275241 GCA_010015725.1 Amniculicola lignicola CBS 123094 | reverse complement strand
GGAATCTACTATAGAAGTTGGATCTTAGGTAATTAGAAAAGTACTTTCAGTCTATATAGTATACCTCTCCTAGTTCCTAGAGATATTGGCCTATCTAGTAGTCTATACTAACTTATAGTACTATATAAAGGTTACTAAATAGTCCTTTATAGGACTAGTTATTAGAGAATATAGCTTGTTTAAATTCTAGTTATCCTCTATAAGCTTACATAATAGCAGTATATAGTAGTTAATCTCCTTAGAACTATATCCCTATTACCCTCTAGGCAAGTATAAACTTATTAATAAGCAGTTCTAATACTTTATATAGTATCTTATTAGGGTTTTCTTTTCAGCAGCGTATAAAGGTTAATAATATCCAGTTAGTATAGTACTAATTATAATTAACTATTGTATTAAAGTGGGTATATAGGGCGGTATATAGGTACTTCTAGGTATAATTAGGTCTAATGTTGTAAATGTAATACATTACTACATAATCCTCTAAGATATTAGGGAAGATATTAGAGTACTATATCTCCTATATATCAAGGCAGTAGTATAGGTTAATAAAGATTTATGCCTTATTAGCTAGTATATTATATGGTTTACCTGTGTAGTTATTATATTTATTCTAGGCCTTCTAGAATACTACTATCTTTTTAGGTAGAAGCCTCTTATTAGTATACTTATAGATTAGTAGGAGTATATATAGGCTATAGGTATTCTAGTACCTAAGTAGTTTATATAGGGTAGGCTATAGCTAATAGTATAGGGATAGTTATCTTAGTAGGTATAGAATAGGTAATAGAGATAGTCTATAGGGTAGATTATATAGTAATCCTTAGGGTATCCCTATAGGGGTAGGTTTATATAAAGGTATAGAGGGTTTAGGTATATAGAGTTTAGGTATATACAAAGGTACTGTAAGTATAGTAGGTTAATAATTAGGTGGGATTATATTTACGTCTCCTTGTAACATATTATACAGCTCTATAGTAGTATTGTCTATTATTCCCTTTAGGCTATACACCCCTTTCTTCTCTATAGTAATCTTTAGTTCCTATCTAATCACACAATTCATCTATAAGAAGTATTCTCTCTTCTATCCTCTAAAATCTTCTATAAAAGCTTATAGGGCATTCTCGCCTATAGTAGTTATTATATAAAGGTTAATAAGTGCACATCCAGCGTATAAGGATAGTTGGATATTTAATAGGTTATTATCTATATTAATATAATCTATCTAGTATTATAGTTACACAGTGCCTCTCAACATCTTCTTAGTAATATTAAGGCTTTCTGCTATATCTTCGTATATATTAATATACTTAGACTCTTCCTCAGGTGTATCCTTCTTATTATTATTGTTAGAGGTAGGCTATAGGGTAGTTATATCAGGGGTTATGTCAGGGCTTACTATTATAGCAATAGTATTATTATTATTTTATACTATTAGCTTGTTTATATAGTAAGGTTTTTATTTTATACAATTTATACTATCTTCCTATACACTAGTTCAGTATACAATCTAATCTCTCTATTATATATACTAGTTTAGCAGGCTTAATAGGTAACAAAACAAAGGTCCTTATTAATTCACTAGGATAAGACTCTATCTTTACTCTTGCCAATTTGCAGTTAAAGTTAATTAACTACTAATTAGTGTTGAATAGACTTCCTTCTATAAGGTATAATAGGTATATAATAAGGTACGCAAGTGCAAAGGTGGAAATCTATCTTCTATATATATATATTGGTACAGGCTTAATAGGGGCGATGCTTAATCAGATTGTAGTATTGTTTATATCTATCTAGATATAGCTGGGATGGAGGTTTTATATATAACCCCCTGCTAAGCCTTTGTATAGGCGTTATATAATAAGATTATATAACTCTACGCAAGGGCAATGTATCACCCCTTTGTTATCTATGTATAGACACTTTACATATTTAGTTGTTTAAGAATATAGCCTACTTAAATTTAGGTTATCCTTAGTATACTTATATAATAGTAGTATATAGCTATTAGTCTCTAAGGAAGCTTCCTCCTATTACTCTCTATATAAGTGTAAGTTTATTAATAAGAAACTCTAAGGCCTTATACAGTATCTTATCTAGATTCTCCTTTTAGTACTATATAAAGGATATTAATGTCCAGTTAGTATAGTACTAAGTCTTATTAATAGTAGTATTAAAGTAGGTATCTAGGGTAGTGTATAGAGCCTTCTATATACAGCTAGGACCTATAGTATATATATAGAATATGTATACACAATCTTCAAGAATATTAGGGAAGATATTAGAGTATTATACCTTATAGATATTAAGATAATAGTACAGCTTAATAAAGATTTAGGTCTTATTAGTAAGGATATTGTACAGTTTACTAGTATAGTTATTATACTTCTTCTAAGCTTTCTAGAATATAATTATCTTCTTATATAGAAGTCTTTAGTTCTTATATTTAATAATTAGTAGTAGCTATATTAGACTATAGATATTTTAGCATAGGGGTGTATTATATAGGGATAGAGAGGGTTAATATTAGGGCTACAGCTCTATTAGTATAGAGGGTTATTAGATTAAGGGTTTATATAGTAGGTTTACTAGTAGATTATATAGAGGGGGAGCTAATAGTCTAGTTAGTATCTTAGGTACTATTATCTTAGTTCCTATAGGTCCTTCCTTATATAAGGTTAGTTTAGGTAGTAGCCTAGTAGATAAAACTATTAATAGTGTATAAGATCCTTAGGGTAGAAGTAGAGTTTCTATAAGATCTCTATTTACTAGACTTTTTAGTTCTATAGCTATTTTATAGTTTATCCTAATTATTCTATATAGTCCTTTATAGTTTATTGTATCCCTAAGTTCTTATCCAATTATATAGTTGATATATTAGAAGTATTCCACTTCCTACGCATAGAAGTATTCCTTAAAGTTATTAAGGATTTAGTTGGGTAATCCTTTTAATTAGTAGATATTAGCAAGAATATACATAGCATATATATTAAGGTAGAAGGTTAATAGGTCTATAGTTATATTAATCTAGTTGTTCCAGTATTAAAGGCATATAGCGCTTTAGAGGGTAGATATTCTAATACTAGTTTCCTCTAACAGGTCCTTATATAAATATAGGAACTTTGCTTCTTCTTTGTACAAATCTAATTAGTTCTTATCTAGGATTAGTAAACGTGTAGGCTGGCTAGCTTTAGCTGATATAGTATTAGCTAGTTAGTTAGGTTAAGCCATTATAGCACTAGTGTTGGCGTTAGCACTAGTATTTGTTTATTTTAGTTACTACTAGGTTTATACAGCAGGATTCTTAGGGTGTATAATATACTATCTTCCTTTATACATTCTTAAAGGTTAATCTCTCTATTCTATAGCTATAAACAGAAATAGTAACAAAACAGAGACCTTAGTAGAAGTTGGTTTTACTAAGGTATAACTCTATCTTTACTCTTGCTAATTTACAGTTGAAGTTAATCAACTACTAATTAGTATTAAATAGACTTTAATGTATACTGTGGATAGGTAGCTCTATCCTAATATATGTGTCTATAGTATATATATATATATAGGACGTAACTAGGTAGTATATAATCAGGGGTTGGTATTATTCATGTCTATCTAGAGTTAGACGAAAGCTCAGCTTTTAGGTACCCCTTACTAAGCCTCTATGCAGTTAATTATATAAGGTAAGCTTATGTGATCCCATATGTAGGCTGGTTAATACCCCTGAATTATCTATGTATGGATAAAAAGGCTCTTATCCCCTAGTATAAGAGTGGTAGAATTAATAGTATAGATCCTAAATATTTTAGCATATAAAATATAACCTATTAGGCTAATATTATAATAAGACTAGATAGAAGTTATATATAATCTTATAAGTCTTAATTCTAAGTTAAACTAGTAATAGCTTATAATATATAAGGCTAATAAAATATAGTATATACCAAATAAGGTACCTACTAAGTAGCTCTAGCCTATATCCCCTTACTTATATCCTAGGTCCTTTAAGTTCTATATATCTAGCAATAATATATATAATCCTTTATACCTAGTAAAATAAATAATGAGTTTTACTTGACTTTTCATTATTTCTCATCTTCTTGCTATCTCTACAGTCACCGCCCGCCCTATATAAGACACATCCAGTAAACTTCACCGCCCTATATCCCTGATAGAAGTCAATCCAGCGTCCAATGGCTGCCTCGACCGATTTGGTGACGCCTTAGTGTCTTTGCTTCCTGAGCCAGGGGATGGTTGTAAATTGGAGGACCCCGTTGTGTAGAAAAGACTCAAAACGAAATATCTTGAACTCGCTACTATGTGTTTGACATACAGGATAGAGGAGAAAAAGTCGGAGCTTCAATGCCAAGAAAATCCTGATCTTGGAGTGTTATCACTTCAGATTCTGCAACTACTATGGGGTCTGGGTTACGAAAGATTGGGGGGCGGTGTTTATGGGCCGGCTTTTCACGCGTTTGAGCATGTGGTGGCTAGCGATGAGGCACCTTTAATGAGAGTGGTATGTTCACTGACCCGGAGACAGCATTTGCTATGGCAACCTAAAAAAATGCACTTTACGTCTTTCTTTCCTTGCCTCTTCTTAGTATTTCAAGGGCACTGGAGACCACTCCTATCTCGGATGCAGAATATACTTTTATCACTGGTGCATCTGGTCACACTTTCTTTTATAGGGGATGGTTGGTTGTTTGGGATGAATGTGTCTTGTAAATGGAGGTTAAGCTTCTTTGTGTGTATATGCGGGTACTTATTCTTTGCTTGCAACCTAGGTCTACGAGAATATTCTACTGGCGTTGGTTGGAGGAGGGTGCTGGGTTTGGATGTGGTTGATCAAACGGAATTTAATGAATAATAAGCGGTCATTCTGATGCACACTATTGGCCTAACTGAAAACCAAAGCATTCTATACGTGGTGTCGCAAAGTGTATCGTGAACACAAAGTCTCAACTGGACGACAGGAAATTGACTCACCGCTCATCACAAGAAAATAGCTCGTCATGGGTTCTTGGAAGCCATCGTGAAGCTTTAACATTTACCTGCCACGGTTGACACTATGCGGTGTGCGAACCCCCCAATAAGCTCTTCGTCCTGTGGATGCCCTCTTATTGCAGTTCACCGACTTACTCATAGATACCAACAGCTGACCGCAACACCCATTCCTATGAAACCGTGACCATCTACGCCAAGGGCAAAAATCTAGTCGTCTTGTCTTTTTGCCGCCACTCCGCTCAGGATTCTATTTCAAAAAAAAAAACCCCTGCCAAAAGACTTACTCCTGAACCACGCTCCAATCGATTGGAATTCATACTCCATCCACTTGCACATTCCAACCTCCACAATGCGCTTCACCATGTTCGTCGCCGCTTTCGGTCTGCTCGCGACCATTGTATCCGGTGCTCCCATCCTCGACACTACCGAGGTCCCTGCTATCAACATCACCGGCCCTGAGACCGGTATCGACGACGCTCATGCCTGCGGCACCTGGGCTTTATATGGGAGCAATAGAGGACCTTGGGAGGGCCTTAGAATCGGAGGCGGCAATCATCCATCTACCGGCAGGTGGCATAGTGCCCACATTGGCCGCAATTGTCGTTGCCGTTTCTATGGGTTGAAGAGCTGCGATGGTTCACGTCCTGATTGGGAGGGTTGGGGTATTCAAGATGTTACTTGGGGTGAGCCTGGCATGACTTGCTACTATTGCGATGAGTTTTAGGTGGGTATTTAGGCTGCATACTAGGTGTCCATATTTCCTAATATCTTCACAGATGTTGGCATGGTATGGGATTCAATGGCATACTCATGAAATCAAACACATGCTTCTCCTTTGACAATCCTGATATTCGGTGTGGGGTACCCAAGTTGGGGATCAAACACGCATGGGTAGGCTTGGTCATTTCCACTCTGGTCATCTTGTAGCTTAATATGAAATGATTCACAAAACTTTTGCCATTGATCATTGATAAATATCCAAATTTTAACCTTAATTCCATTTGTGCCTGTATTCTACTGAAGAGTTCTGAAAATGCGGCGGCTGGCAACTGTCGAGGAAACGCTTGCTATAATCCGAGGGGAACGCCTAGGTATTAAGAGGCGAGAGAGAGTGCTCTCGATGACCGAGACGTCGAACCCACGTGGGTCTGTGCAATTGCTCTGTTTTGGAGCATGGCGCTGATTCGATATCAGGCGGGCAAGAATCGCTGCGAAACATTCCTAGCTTCCACGCTGTAGGTGGAACTTCTGCCTGTTCCGGTTGTTGCTCGGTTGGCTCTGCCCAGGCATCTTCGCTAGGTATGGCCCCCACTCCTGGATATTCCTCGGTGGGCTCTCCCCAGACAGTACGATCGTCTATTAGCGCCGATAAATCATCTGTGACCCCTTAGACAGTGTTTAAGAGCTCTTCAAATTACTTATCAGCCTTTTTCATCGCCCGCGCCATTCCTTCGCCATCCTCCTCGGCATTTGGCGTATGGTTACCATGGCAGAACCAATTCCTTCGTAGATTGAAGACGCCGGCCCAGGAAGCCCGAACCGATCCACACCTAAACTTAAAAGAGTCTCATGAATTGCACATAATGCACTGCAAATATGTCTTGGGCTATCTCTAGATCAGACTAATTATCGGCCTTCTCGTCATCATCATCTTAGCTTCTTTCGTTGGAGTGGATAAAGCTTTAACAACACACTTTCGAAGTATGCCTGGATTGATTCGCACATTTGGTCAGAAAGAGAAGGCGTGTTGCAGTGTCGTTACTACGTCCCCTCTTTTTGCTTCATAGTCGTCGATTTTGGTAACATAATTTCCCCAGGCAAGCTGAAGAAGAGCGTCAGGGTTTTCCCCTTCAGTTTCCGATTCCCCAGACTCTGGGGTTTTAACTACCCATTCCTCCTTTAGAGGTTCCACCAATTCTACAAGTTCCCAACCTCTCTGCTCCCAGTTCATATTTGGTGGTATAAAGGTTTTTAAATAGCTTTTTGGAGTTTTCAAAGAGCCCTTAAGAGCAGTGGCAAATATGAGATTTTCTGACTGAGGCTCACGAAGAACCGGCATTTATACAATAATACATCACCGCAAAAGTGTTCTTTCAGTGGAGCGAGCGTGATGCGTTGTGAAGGGTGACAAGGATTCTTTATTATATTGGATGGAGGTGGTGACTACGCACAAAGATGTCCAGAAGAATGACCTTTATTTTGGCCAACAAGAAGGAGGCAAATTAAGAGCAATAGGAGAGAGAGCAAAGAACAGGCTAATCGTCTTCGAGAGGGGACAGTGCCAGTGGATCAACCTGGTGCGCTTCGACGTCAGACCAGATTTCTTCTTCATCAAGACTACCCGCTTCATCTAAGAATGCTTCTTGGCAGGAGTCTGAATTTAGGCCCTCTTGGCCAGTGGTCTCTTGGTCCTCATAGTATACCTCGTTGATCTGACCCTCATACCCGCAATTTGGGCACCTGTACCAAACGCTGTCCTGCGTATAAAGATTTTCCGATTCTTTGCAAAGATCTGTAGCGCCAGGGCTGTCTTCAACGTAATTTTTGCCGTCATCTGAATCGTCATCTCCCTCAACAACTGTAGGATCGTCGCCCGTTTCGGTCAGCCCATTACCAGTACTAAGCCCCCAGTCCACAACCACTTTTTGTACTACCGTTTCCCAGACTTCCTCATCCTTCAAGATAGGTTGAAGTAGCTTGATAGTGTTTTCGACAACTTTCAGTAACTCTTCATACTGCTCCTTCAACCCTTTCATAGCGAAGGCTACCGTTTCAGTGCCAGTATTTGCATCCGCGGTCGTGAACTTATGACCGAAGTAATTCCTCACTCCCCTAAAAAGGCGGTTCCCTGGGAGAGTGCCACGAACACATACATCTCCTGCGAGTAAAAGGGTTTCTGAGATACCAACATGGTGATAGGCGAATCGTTGCTGGATGATCTCAATACTGGACTCTTCCTCATCATCTTCGCTAAGGGGCTTGTTAGGATCGACTTCTTTGATGGCAGTGCTAAGAGCATCCATTCCATAATCTTTGATCAGCTTGAGATTGATACGGATGTGTCTGCGAATGGAATAAGCATATTTGAGCGTTCCTTCAGCGTTCAAGCGTTCAACCCACCAGCCATTGATCTCCGTACGCGTGACGAAGTTTTCCTCGCTTGGAGAAGTTGGAGGTGGGGGGGTAATGTCGAATGGAATATCGTCCCAGCTGACCGCTGCGTTATGACCGTTACCGTCCATTCTTGAGTAGCGGAAGACTATGTTGATGAAATAGGATTCTGGGAATGTGGTGCTAATACGATGAGGAATTTATACTTCAAGAGGTGCACACAATGCATCCATAGGTCTCATTCACAATGCGCTATACTTTTGAATTAAGTGATCAGGGAAAGTATTGTTTATAGAGATGGACTATCCAAGAATAAGATATAAGTCACATTGTGAAGCACGGCAAGTGAAAGCAAACTGCATGAAATCTTCAACTCTTTGTTCAACTAAGCACCTGCTAAATAAATCTACAGAACTCGATGAACAAAGACAGGTCCAAGACACCAGCCATGCCTAATCCTTCAGTGACTGAGTCGTATCTGCTCACAACCCTCATCAAATGGGCAACTTCTTGACATTAATAAAAAGTTCACATTACCGTGAAGTTATTCCCTACAAACTACCCATTCAGATCTTGGGAGGTCTACCAAGCCAGGGAGTAGGAAGCTTGTGCCTGTCGCCGGAACTGGTGCGGTACCCAGAATCTCCATCCTTTCGCACCGGGTATATGTCTTTGTGCTCTTCGAGATTTAATCCATGGAGCAAATCGATGTTGCGTAGCTCTTGCGGTGTCTCCTCATCGGAAGGTGTCTCAAAGATAGCCAGCTCGTTATTAGCGCCTGAGAGCAGGCTGGCAGAGCCTGGACGAAGATGGACAATGCCAGATGAAGAGGCATCAGATACAGCACGGGCGCTGGTAAGACCAGGGGGTGGGGACCCAAAGTCAGCGGGAGCGTTTGTAAGTGCCAGAGGAGATCCGGCAAATCCGGGTGGAGGAGAAGTGCCAAAGCCGGGTGGGGCATTAGCAAATGGAGGAGGCAGATCCAGAAAAGGCGAAGAAGTGCCAAAACCAGGAGGGGGATTGGCAAACCCGCGAGTAGTGCCGCTAAACTCTGGCGCAGGACAGGATTCAAATCCAGGAGGAGGGCGAATCGAGCCACGGGGTGGGAAGCTAAACCCAGGAGGAGGACGAGCAATGGCGCGGGGTAGAATTTCTCCTCCATTCTGGAGGATAGGGGGGGATGCCGGAGTACATGCAATCTCGCATATTGGAGAATTATCGACGCGATGACCAACAGTGATGATGCGAGCCTGATCGGTGCCGACACTGGACCCTGCAACCCCACTGGAATCAGTGAGGAACCGCTTGTAGCCCAGCTCAACAGACCCCGAGTTGATGCTGTCCTGAGCCGCACGAACTACTTCAGCTATCCACAGTACATGGTCGGATGCGAGAAACGGCCCCACGCCGGTCTGCTCGTGCAAAGATGGCGAGACAGAAAGGGAAGACAAGCAATCGTCGGCCTGAGCGAAGAACTCCTGTTGACCATCGAACCAAGCTTCATCTCCAGGGCGAAGCTTGAAAGGGCGTACAGGGTCATCTGTCTCCTCCCTATATGCCTCGAGGGCAGCGTAGGCTTCTCTACCGGCGTCCATTTCAAGGTGAGAGACATGGCCGCCTGTAGGTAGATCATCGCGATACGTGATCCAACGTACTTCAATCACGCCCGTGTGCCAGGTCTGACGGATGACCTTTTCCCGGATTACTGGGATCTCATGACCCAGGCCAAGGAGCTCCAAATCGAGATCTTCTGCAGGATAGCGCTGTTCCAAGCGCTCCCACCATGTCGGGCTCTCGGCGCAGTAAGCATTCAGGAACTCCTCTTGGGCTCTGGCCATCAGGTTCTGGGGCGGGAATATTGCGGTATTCCGATTGCGGTCTCGATCGATGCCTTCCTTCTCCATCCTATCCCAATCTTCCTCCGAGTAGTCTATCCCGATTGCCTTAGCATGCTCGCCTTTATTAATCCAGTACGTGTCGACCATTTGAGCATAGATCTCGTTGTCTCCGTATATATCAGTCGGTGAGACGAGGTTCGCGTCGGCCAGGTCTGCAAAGGTCCAATCACCCTTGCCCTGGAGCTTTATGAAGTTTGCCAGGAAGACGTAGTCTTGTCGGAAATGCTCTGGTTCAATCTGACGAAAAAAGTGAGGCGCCAGTAGTTCAGTTGACCAGTGCTCGAGCTCCAAATTCTGGCGCGGGCTGGGAGCAATCAGATTCCAGCTCTCAGGTACAGGAGCATTTCGCTGTTTCCTATCTTGAGCTTCCTCCATCCACTGCGTCTCTCCTGTCTCTGGCTCGATGATTTTCGGCGCGTTATGGATAACGGTGGCTGTATGTGAAGCCGCACTTGTACGAGAGTTGGTAACCGCGTGGTGGCTACTGGAAGGGCTTCCCGAGCCCACGTTAGCTGTGGGAACGAGGAAAGATCTATGAATCCATTGTGCGAAGCGACAAAGTCCACGACCCAATTTCACAGCTGGCTGCAGCTCATCCAGGATGAATTGGTTCAATCCTAAGCGCTCAGATATTATACACGCGAAATGATATCGCGCCATGTATCCAGCCACTTGGGCTTGCCTCCACGGTTGATACACATAGAGGTTGAACGCAGAACCAGTAGCCATGATCGCCGCCACTTTTGGATCAAGCCACTTCGTAATCACAGGCTTCTTGCTGCTGAGATAGTCCTTGGAGTTCTTCTCAACGTGATCGTAGACGAGGAAAGCGCTGAGGAGGGTCATCCAGAACCAGGTGTTGCACATGCATGGACCTATGATATATATGCCAACCGTGGAGAGAAGGAGGAGGATAGCAAGTTTCTCCTGCCAATTCTGGTTGTCGAATTTATGCCGAAGAGTCTGAAGGCTGGTCTCTGATACCTTGACCGTGGGGTGAGAATCGGCATTTGATGACGTCGCCGCCATGTTGTTGAGGTTTCCTTGGGCGATACTGCTCTCTGCCACAACGGCCCGCGCTACAGACTCAGAGATCTCGTAGCCGTCGTTGAAGTGCTGCATTTCTGCAGATTTGGAGATGTTGATGTCGCCGGGAGTGTGGTAGCCAACGTCGTCTGTTTCCGAGCTGCAGAGACTCGCTCCATTGTTAGGCATGTTGGCAAATTCTGCGTTTAGAACGTGAAGTGCACTCTTGGTGAGGGACATGTGGGACATTCTGACAGTGTACAAGAGGGGCGTGTGGGGTGGTGTTGCGGTTCAAGATGAAGGCCAGAGTTGCAAAGTAGGTTGGGGACGTAACGACGTGGTGCAATGGAGAGGAGGGACGCTCAGGCTGGCGGAGATTATATAGAACTGCAAACGGAACCTGCGAGGCGGCCCTTTCACGGCATGCCGTCAGGGTGAATGTTCCGCATATGCAGCCGGCATCGGCACCGTCAGTGAACAATGCTCAAGCCAAGAACTTATGCAGAAATTTGTAAATATGATAGTCACGATGATTGGCCTATTCAATGCGAGCTTGTATAATATGAACAATGGTGGGCAGCTGTGGTGGCGCTGATTGGCTCGTGATCGTGTTTTGTCCTGGGGAGATGCTGACGTAAACGTAAAAGGGGTTCAGACGAGAATTTCCTGCTCGGCTTTCCCACATCAACCACACGGCACTTACCATTGCTGCCTATAGGATATGCTGGACACGGCAATCTCACGTTTGGGCCATGGCGTCAGGTAACGAATTTCGCCTTTTGCGGCCTGTGTTCTCGCGATAATATCTTAGGGGCCATGACCCGGGCGATTCAGGAAAGGCGGTCGAAATAATGGACTTCAGCTATCTGCTCACAGCCTAGCAGGTACCTATATCCCAATAGAATCCCGATCTATTTACTCAGGGAAGTACACAACCGAAGGAGTTATGGAGACAAATACCAGTTTCTGGGGACGATACCAAGTCTTTTGCAAGAACGTCATCCAAAAAAGGGGTCCCTCCCCCGTTGGGACATGGTAATTGCCATGGCAAGAAATAAAAGGCGCGGAAACTTCCCAAACCTGTGGAGGGGCGCTGTGATTATATATACATCACTGCCCGGACTTGAACTTGTCGACAGGGTTAAACTGAACACAGCACCAAGCAGTATCCTAATGAGAATAATTCAAGCATATCCGTTGTAGCTCTAGACCATAGAGGGTCGGTGGCGTTCTTCAAGAGGTACCACCCAGAAACTCGGGACCAGGTTACCTCAGATGCTAAAACGTCATTTTACTTCGGCGGTCGAACATTGTACATCTGGGTGCTGCCAGTCACTTCACGTGCCCAAATGCAACTCCACATAACTGTTGCATGCCATGACGCGACCGCCGACCCAGCTTTACGGAATCTGGGGCGTGCAAGTGGCACAAAGTCTGGAAGCTTTTGCGCCTGAGAGACCCATCCAACCTTGTCAGCTGGAGAAATTTGAACCAGAAGATACGTTGATGAGCTGCAGTATGTGCGAGCGCATTACAAAGAATGTTGTCCTGTTCATTTCCTAGGGACCAATGGAAAGTCACTCCCTCGGGAAGTCCGTGCACGTCTCCACCCTTCACCAGAATATCCAAATCGGGCTAGATCACCCATGGCAGGTCAGTAGAGATCATCCCCGAGGCTCTATCTGAGGAGGCCTAACCAACTTCCTCACAACAAAGTCAACATCTACCATCACCTACATCTTGTATCTCTAACAAACGGCAATCGCAATAATCTCGCCAGCTGAGCCTTGAAGCGTTTGTTGCTCCCGCCGCCGTACCTGTGTTTCCACACTGCAACCCTGCCCTACAAATTGCCAAACTCTTCTCCTGTCCATCCCATCTACCCGCTCATCTGTCCTTTTCTGATCTGCATGGGATATCTGATCTGACTAGACACGATGGATCTTCACAGAGCCCTAGATTTCAAGGACTGGAGGTCTAAACCCGCACATCAAAGGGGAGAAAAGCACCAAGGCATCGAAACAGACAACAGATATCCTTGGAGACACAAGTGAGGACAAGCGAAGCAGCAAGACAGGACATGCACCTCCCCGCCACTCGCTAACGGCAATCGCATCCATGTTGGAAATATACCATACTCGGCCCAGAAATCCGACGTTGGGGAGTTGTTCGATGACGCGGGATATGATATGTGAGCTTACTCAGAGTACGTCCATCCATTTCGAAGTGCTAACAGCCTTTATAGCCAAAATATCGATATCTCGATAGACGCATTCACATGCCGCAACCCATCGTACTGTTTTGTTGACCTCAACACCGCTGGAACGGCCGCGCAAGCCATAGGAACACTCAACGGCAGAAACCCCCTGGGTCGTCCACTGAAGATCAAGCCTTGCATCCAGAAGAGACAGACATTGCCGTATAAGCTGTCGAAGCCTCTCGTATTCAATCGATAGTACGAGCCCTCGGCTCCCAGAGATCCACGAGAGACATTCGTTGAAGATCGATGTCCGAATCGCTCTCCCATTGCTAAGGCCCCAATCACATTAACCACAATTCCTCTCACCAGCGATTCCAAGGAAGGGAACAGAAGTCTATATGTCGGCGGCCTTCCAAAGCCACAAAGTCAACACACATCAGACTTACGCCCCCGAGATCTCTTCCGGGACTTCAACGTCACAGGGGTATCTAAAGTCAAGTCACCCCGGGATATTTTGCGGCTGAGGCTTCAACCAGGCAACCGATTTTATGCGTTTGTGGATCTATTGAGTGGGGGAGAGGCCAAAGCCACGATCACGGCTTTACATGGGCGCAAAGAATGGGGCGGGAGGCTGAAGGTGCGGCTCGCGAAGGGTGAGGCTAAGACCGCGCTGTTGGAGAGGGCGGAAGAACGGGAAGAGATGTCGGACGTGGAGATGGAGCAATGGTTGAACTAGGAATTGAAGAAGATGCAGGTGCGAGACTTGACGACTAAACTGAAGATGAAGAGAAGGATGCCGAAGAAGACACAGCCAAGGAGGAAAAGCAATCCTGGATTTTGTTGGTCACAATGGTGGTATATTCCTCTCCAGGAGCCGGAGTTTCGATAGTGGTAGACCTATACTCTGTGACTCTAGGGAGAGGTTACCACATAATGTGTAACATGACAAGAAAACCTACGTTGAGGTGGAAGACGGAATAGCAGAAGCAGTCGCGGTTTGAGTGGTAATCGTGGCCACGGTGTCCGTGATGAACGTTGGATTTACCACAATGAAGACACGAGATGAGATGCTGGGAATCCCGTTAACGTTAGGCTGACTGAAGCGAAGAGTATAAGTGCCTGCAGAGAACATGATGCTCGTGATTCTAGGGCATTTGATTCCAGAGTAGGTGGTAGAGTTTGCACTAATAGGGGTGGTTGAAGGACGCGCCAAAATAGAACAGATTGTAGTTCTGCCAATACCGCCGCTGGTAGTCATGATGATGGGAGTGATGGCATATGTTGACGTTCGACCAACTCCAACGGACCGAGTAAGAAAAGAGCACACAACACCATTGGCGAGTATATATCAGCACTTGCATAGCAGAAGATACAATCTGGGTTGGCCAGATATGAAGCTGCCGGGAACACTGAAATAGTTTGCGTTAGTCGCGCCAAATGCAAAGGCTGGCGAGGCCAAGGTTCCAAAGATGGATGTCATGAGTTCTGGTGACCTAAAGCGACAGCTGGACATATCGAGAAGATCAACAAATAGCCAATTTCAAAAGAGTGGTTTAGGCGCAGAGGGATACCTCCCAGTAAGGAACAAATGTACAAGCTAAAAGCGGTTATGACAAAGCAGTCATATCAAAGGGCACTACACGGGACTTGTATATGCAGAACAATGAACTTTAACTTTGGACTTTCTTTTCCGGCGAGTCTGTTTTCTACGCGAGGTGATGAAGAGAACTTCGAGATGGAAGTGGCGTGCATACACTTACACTTGATCTGTATATTATCGTGCTTGCGATAGGCAGACCGGTCAATGGGTCCATTCCTTGGTAGGAGAACAGTGTATCGTCTTCAACGCGCCAAATAATTCTTATAGAGAACAACATATTGCAATTATGTTTTCCGTAGTAGTTCATATGTGGCTTCATCTCAGCTGTAACCGAAAGCCATGAGGAGGTATAAACAGAGAATTTGTTGGGATGGGGCATTGCGAGAGGATACATGTAGGAGCATGTCAATATATCGCGTCAGCGTGCTGGATTGCCTGCGTTAACCAGTGCTCGAAAGTGGAGCGTTTGTATGAAGAGGTTACTAAGTTCAATTGAGACTCAACATAACTTTCGTTATGCCTCGATTGTGACAAGATCCGTGACAAGGTCCGTGGCTGCGGTGAGTGACAACGCGCAAGCGAGTTGAAGTTGTAGAAATCAGCCGACATGGGGCATTGTGGAGGGTTTTGGGGGATGCGCTGTGAAAAGACCCGACGACGTGGCTCAGAGGCTAGCCTGAAACAGGCTAGCGCTTCATTGGGTCTGCGTCAGGGCTCAGCATCGTCCTTCTTGGGGTCTTTCGCGAAAGTAATCTTTGGAACAGTCTTCAAGACTCTTGTTCTCGAGTACTGTGTTTTCCGATGCTAGGCCCTGCAAATGATCCCCATAATAAACCAAATACCCATGCAATTTTAAGAAGTTGGCTGAGGCAGGAATCCATGGACCTGGGATGAGTTCAGCACAAGAGCCTCATCCCGCCCTCAAAATCAACTTGTTATAAAATCATGAACTGTCTTCCCAACGAGTAGCTTGTGGAACCATGGGTGTGACGAGTTCTTCCATGATTGGCTAGCCTTCGACGCGTCCTCATGCTATTGTGGGCTCTAAACAGATGCATACGTTCCTGCCCCATGCCAACGTTTTCTTAGTTGTCTTATCACGGAAATGATTGGAGACCTTCTATAGTAGACCCCCATGTCGGGTGGAAGAGTATCGGAGAGCGGAAGCCTTCGTTGCCCTCGGTGCCCCGGTTGAGCGTCCCCCGGTGTCTCGGCGAGGGCAAAGCCAACTTAAACAGTTTTATCACAATCTTGAGAGTACCCAACGGTGAACAAGTGGATTCACCAGCAATTACCCATGCGCTTGCAGATATTTTGGTGTACGACTGGTGAATGCAGGGATTCCTGAAACCAATCGGAGCATCCGGATGGCTGGTGTTGTGGGCGCATTGTCCGTATTTCTTCTTGTAGATTCTGGTGGGGCTGCGGGATTCTCCTCACATGGTCGGCTTCCGTTCCTCAAGGCACTGTTCAATGAGATATATGTGCATCATCTACCCGTGTCGTCGCACAATAACTGTTAGCCACAGTTCCCGCTATCCGATGAAGTTGTGATGAGATAATACCTGCTGCATCTTTGCATCCTTCTTCTATGACGGCGAATCATCTGCCTCCTCATCAGGGGGCCGTCAATTAACTTTGGCCTGAGAGACAAGATGTCGGCACTGGAAGTCTTGATAGACTCCCTTAGGACCTTGAATATGATCATACTTCTCAGAGATAGCTGCCAGGCAACTACACGGCGACATCTGAGGTCTTGGGGCCAGCTTCCTGTATGGATTTTCTGCACTCTTAGCCACTTGGACTGTCCTCGGTTGAGAACAATCATGGTCATTGTCCTTCTCTAATTGGCATTTATCTGTAAGCTCATACCACGAATAGCAAGAAACTAGGGGATCTTACGAGCGGCACTGAGGGCAACGTGTTGAATGGCATTCTGAGCAGCAAGTCAGACCTATCTCGCTGACAGTGGCGTCGACATTGACATATCTATCACACCTTCATGCGGTGGTTGACGCCATTCACATTGTTTCATGTTACTTACCGATAAGTCCGCCCATTGGCAATTGAGCTCCCTGCCCCGTCTTCGAACTGTTCAAAGCTTCTTTCCTGACAAGCAAAATCCAATTGCAAGATCACTGGAGCGAGTTGCCGAAGGAGTCTCAAATGACTTGTGTTACGGAGCGCCATGATTAGAAGATAGACGCCAAAAGCTCGCACGAGCAGATCATGGCCAAGCTTGAGACTGTTCTATTTTCCAAATACCCCAGCCTGCCTTGGGAGACCCACCCGTGCGGACCGCCCATGGCCACCGTTTCAGTGGCCTAAATGTAGAAGACCTCCAAGCTTGCGCCCAGTAGCTCACCGCCACAGCGAATCTTCTCCGTAACGCATGGGAGACTGCACAGGCTTTTTACAACTGCTCGATCTGGCATCCACGCCCTCTTTATCGGAGTAGAGCGCTGTATCGTGGTAAGACCTACTGCGAGGAAAGTGACAAATAACCCAGCTTACCGCCATTCTCCAACTCGTCGGCTCACGCGATCGAATGGGTATGAGTGATCAGGGCGGACTCCTCTCATTTGGAGGGATAGAGAATGCAAAGATCGGAATTCCGGCTTAGCCTCGAGCCCGACGTCTCATAGTAGAATATGTATCTCCGATTGCCAGAGTCGTAGAAGGCAGAGAGACACACAGCCAGTGTTGGAGGGGGCCTAGCGGGGGGCGTATTGGTTCGCCGATGGGAGTGAAGAGTGAACGGCGAGGGCGATGCTGACTATGCGCCAGACCGGCAGTGATTGGTCTCCGCTGTATACGAGCTGAGATTAAGCTTTGTCCAAGCTTGGTAATTTTCCTGTAACATCGAGCGACTATCCCGAATCAGATTAGTGATCGCGGTAGCGGCGTGGCACTCACATGTTCTCTGCGTGCCAGGCACAACCATTCACCATGATTGCTCCCTCTGCCGCCACACAGCGGACGGCTTTCGCAGCGGCCAGCCAGGCCCATGGCAGCAACATGCCGAGTTGCTTGCCGATACTTCTTGTGACAGCCTCTTCTGAACTCGGGGCAAATTTCGCTCATCTCATCCCAAGCGTGGTGGAATGATTCATCTCTTATTCACCCGCCTGCCTTCGTCGTAGTGCATCTAATTTCAGTTTACGATAAAACGTTACGGTCGTACCCACTGCATGGCCGAGTAACCGACCCCTCCGCACATGCGGCATTCTGGAATGTGGCATCGCGTCACGGTGCCTTCTTTGCCTAACGCGAAACTTCTAGACGTGAGCAGGCGGCAGCGGGCCCCTGATGCGGCGCCTTCTACGGGAGGATTAAGGCTAAGTTTGGATGCGTACACTGGAATTCCAGGTTCCAAGGTTGCCTCTGGTGGTCGGGCCCGTTCACCCAAGCCTACAGGGGGGTTATTCTTGTCCCAGTTATTCAGCCATCCAAGAAAAGGCATTACAAGACCCTTGACCGCTTCTAGCAAAGTTTTGTTCTTGCCCTCCAATAGCTGAGGAATTATAAACCTGAACAGATACCTTGGCGACCTCGATACTTCACTAATCAGGGTTTCAAAAGCACTCTTCTGCCACCAACTTGAGTCTGAACCAAACATCACTCCCCCACCACAACCTTCCGGATACCTAACTCTCGTGCTGGCGCCATGTCGACTCCAAGATCTCCCCCACAGACACTGTCTTCGTCGTCGTCTCCTACCTCCAGGCTCGGGAGAAAGCCAAAGCGGTCGGTCGAACCAACAGAACCAGGACAGAAGCCCAAGAAGGTCAACAGCGAGGTTCGGAAACAACAGAACAGGATAGCCTCTAGAAACTACCGTAAGTCTCTCTGCGAGAGATAATGCACTCTATGCAACCAAAGCTCACAGATGCGCCCATAGGCGAGAAGCGCAAGCGCAAGCTTCAACTGCTCCAACAGATCATATCGGACCAAAGCCCAGGAGCTCCCAGCCCACCAGAATCGGCATACGATCCCTATGAAATGCGACACCGATCAGTTTCTACTGAAATTCACTATTCTGAGCCTATGCATCACTCACAATCCTACTCTCCAAACCTGCATTACAGCGGTCTCCCGTTAACAACCGCGAACCCGATTGACCCTGTGCTAGTGGCGACAACGACGGTATCGTATGACACACACCTGCACCCAACATCCCAATCGTATCATCCACAAATGAGTCCTGGTTGGAACGCGCCCATCTACGAGCAATCGCCTCCTCAAGTCACCATGCAACAACCATGGGGCGCACCAGTGTGGATGCACTCTCCTCCCATGGACTTTGACAGCAACCTGCAGCCGCCGTCGGGAAGCTACCCGTACTCACCACATCCTCAGCAAGCGCTTCCTTACGAGACAATACCACTGCCATCTCTGCCGCCTCAATCCCATGTCCCCAGTCCGGAATACGTCCTACCTGGCTCCATTGGTCGCTGCAAGTCAGAAGTACCACATAGCCATCCACAAGTGCAACGCGCTCCAGATGTAAGCCTCCCTTCAGTCTTTAAAGTCAACACTCGCAGGCAGCTGCCACAAGAAGCCAGAGAAGTAAGAAGACCTAACAGCTAACTGTTTCTCCAGTACTACACGGACCAACGATCTTTCGGCCATTCCAAGCAATCCGTGTACATCTGATGCTACTTACACATCGCTCTATTCTATACTCCTTTCGATACGAAGTTTATGCTTCCACATCAGACGGAACGGGCTGTTGATTTGAAACTGATCTAAGCCTGATCAGTACGAGGACCCTTGTGGAAGGTGGGGGCCGCCAATACGGCCTACACAGCCAGCATTCAATTAAGGGCCATGCAACGTTACACCACTTCACAAGAACGGCATCTTTTTCCCTTCTTAAACGTTGTTTCGCAAGGGAATGCTTCACAGAATGTCATTTATGGGGGCCTTACGTCCCCCATCTGCCGTTCCTCCGCCGCAAGAAACATTCAAGGTTTTTGGCTTATGCCAAGCGGTCATTCTGGAGCCAATGACTATAACCTCCGATACGGAGCTCCGAGTGCCGCGGCTCGATCATTTCTCACGCCAAACCCATGATCTGGTCTTGGAGTTTGTTCACAGCTTTCGTAAGCTCGGATGAAAAGTATCGTACCAACTCCGGGCTCACCGCTGTTATTGGAATTGCAAAAACGATGACTGAGCACTTTGTTACGAAGACCTGGGCAACCGCCCCTTTGCCTTCGACCACAATCACGCGTCTATCATTCACGAGCAGCGACACGCGGCCTTGGATGCATTCGCTTCTGGGAGACTGGTGGAGATGGACGCCCAGTGGCGGCGTTGGGCTTTCGACATTTGATTCGCTTCGCTATAAATATTCACGAGCGTTTTTTTCCATGCGATATCACCTGATTGGGCGATATGCCCATTTGGGTTAAGTCGATGGCGAGGTTGGGAGTCTGTGTTTTTTGCATTAAGGCGTGGCGAGGTGTTGGTTTAGAAATGCATTAAGACTGTGGATACCCTATTTCTATTGTTTCCATTCTATCCTTTTCGTCCCGCTATGGTAGATATTGATGGATGTTCCTGATCCAGTATGTTCTATGCCTCTCGACATCACTGCTTCGGAGAATGACTCCTGTTTGCGGTCGTACTCACTAATCACTGACCAACCTGGCTTTTTACCATATGAGTCTATGAGATCTACAATGCGCCTCCATCGCCTCCATCCCCACAATGTGCGCCCAAACGAGGCACGACCATTCTCCACTTGAACCCCCCACATCTTGTCCGTTCTTCCACAAACACCAAACCACAAATACAGTCTTCATCTCCACTTTACGACGGCATTCAGTACATATCTGGCAAGGATAAATATCATCCATGTGTATGCACTGCACCCAGCTATATGTGTGCATTGATCAGAACCCATTCCCTTCACCCCGCCAGACGAAGCGAAGCTGATCTCGAAACTCTACGATCCAGCAGATTTTGTCTCTGGGTTGCATGCATCCGGATACACCTATTGTCGAGAGAGATCCATGAGATACTGCCCAGGCTGAAAAGATGCAGTGAGCCCACTCGCCATAGCGGAGCAAGTACACCATCTCAGATCCAACAACAAGGTTTGGGCACCTCGGACTTAGCCCGGAAGTATGCCCAATATCGGATTCAGAGTACACCAGTGGACATGTTTTAGAAATCGACGTTTTCCTCCCTTGCGAGTGGGCCAATCAACGCCTCCATCACCCAGGGAACTGCTCGATAAGTGGGGATCACGCACAAGAATGAGTGAGACGAATAGCTCGCACATGCAGTGGACAACCCCCAAAGTAGGAATGTCATTGTTCTATAATTCTCTTGGTGCTGCTCGAATCGATCCAGTCTCCACCAGTTGAAGACATATGCCCGCGCCTCCCATCCAAAGAAACTCGAAACCCAGCGCCCCTATCCCGTATCTAAAGTCTGTGTTTTATTTCCGTGTGTATGCACGTCTTTTCACCGCCGCCTACACCACAATCGGTTAACCAACCCATCCACTCACACTACATATCGCCAACTCCACAAAGACCCATCAGAACAGGTTCCCATTCACTCGAAAGGCCCATGCCCACGCCCCTGCCCACGCCCACGCCCGCGCCCGCGCCCTCGACCTCGACCCCTCCCTCTTCCCGCGCCTCTCTGGCCGCCACTGCCACCCCTCCTCGCTTGCCCTTGTGGTTGTTGGCCTCTCGCCCATCGTTCGCCGTCGTCACTGGGGTCTCTCCACCGCTCGTCTAACCCCTTGAATCTCGCATAATCTCTTCGCTTCGAGTTATCCAAGACTGCCTTTCCGATACCCGTTTGCACGATCAACTGCATGCCTAGCGCCTCTTCATCACCTTGCTCATACATACCGAGATTGAGCACGTCGTCGGACGGATTGTATGAGCCTTTCAGATCAATTTCGCCAGTGTCTGAGAAGCGGGTGATGGCTTTGGTAAAGAGCGGATCTGGATGAGGGTCCAGGATAGCAGTGAATTCTATACCGAGAACTGCACCTTCGACACCCGCGTAGACTGTTGGGGAGGTGGAGGAGGGAATGGAGAGACTATATATGGGTACATTTTGAGAGCGAGCGGTGAAGCGCTGTTGAGGGTTGCGGAAGCTTTGCTGGTTATTGCAAGGATTACAGTATAGATTCCAGCCTCCTGTCACTGGGCTCTTATTTCCTGGGAGAACAGCGTCGCCAATGCTTGCATCGCCAGAGTTTGCGGCAGGCTTTCTTCGAGCGGATAGTGGGATGTGATGGTATGCGTTGGAGCCTGAGACTCGCAGGTCGAAGACCTTCAACATGCTGTGCATAGACGACCCTGCTACAATGCGCTCAAGACCTTGTGTCGCAATAGAATAGATAGAAGAGTCGTTCGTGATGTCCCAGAACATAGTCTCATAGTCCTGGTTTGAGCGCATGTCATGCAACCTTACAATGCCATCATAACCTCCAGACACAAAGACATCTCCACTCTCGGAGCTTCCAGGGGAAGCGGCTGGAAGGGGCATGATGGGATATATGGCCGTGTTACGCGGTCCATAGAGCGCAGGTCTTTCCTCACCCCAGAACTTGGAGTCGAGACAGAACTTGCGGAGCGGCTGGGCGGAAAACCCGGAAGGTGTTACCGAGTACACTTGGATTGGCTCATATGAAGTTCCAAGGCCGATCGCCACTCGGTCCTCAGCAAGGAAGTTGCAGGACCATATGCGGCTATGTTGTGCCCCAGGCGCTGTGGGAATGACTTGAGAGACGGGGTTGATTCTATTGTGCCCAGTGTGGCTTGGATCGATTGGATAGAGTGATAGGGCGGAGTCAAAGTCGCGGCAGGAAACGGCCATTAAGGGGCTTGCCGCACAGGAGAGTGATAGCGCGCCAACAGGGCGGTGGCCAGTCTCAAAGCAATGTCTTCGAGTCTTCTCCCCATCTGCGTCTATGTGCAAGACATTCAAGTGTCCAGACGCAGTACCGAACGCAACACTTTCGAAATGATCAAGTCTTTGATGCGGCCTGAACAGCTTCAAGGCTGTGATGTCGTCCATGCCCGCGAATGTGTGGGGTATCTCGTAAGTACACCATGAGGTTAGGTGTTTGTAAAGGTCGAATGGAGGAGATATCGATGAATGGGCGGCATCTGTGGGTTCAGTACTGTTGGCCCGCGCGCCATATTCCTCCCAAGCCTCCAAAGATTTCCTGCCCGACTCTTTTATCCTGAGCATAATCTGATTCCCAGCAGACCACGCCAGTACTTCTCTCCGCTCCGTCCATCGTCCGAACGTTTCCTCATAACTGTCGATACTGGGCTGGTAGCCCATAGTCTGGGGACCCCCTAGCCCCCGCCATCTACTCGTTTCCCATGTATTCAGGCTAGTGGTTGTTGTTGGTACCAAATATCTTGCGAGGAAAGATTTGCGATCCCAATTCCGATACAACGTAGCGATGCCGTGGACTGCCTCTTTTGCGTCTGTGGCATCTGCATACCCGGACAACTTGAACCGGCCCTTCAAGAAAGCCTTCCAACCGTCAAGCTTCGCAAACTCGTTCAGCCGTCGACTTGCCAAGGCGAGGTTTGCTACATCTTTTGGGCGCTCCAAGTTCTCTGCCACGATGGTGAGCAGTTCGTTGGGCAGACTGTTCAGTGCTGCCATGATAATCCAGGTACCAGTCGTGCTTCTTAGTGTATGTTGAATATTGCGCTGCTGAGTCGGCGGTGAAGATATAAAATATACTAGCCGGCCAAGGCGCAGGGCTGTGGTGTTGACTGCACAGTCTGCACTGCGGCTGCCTCAGTGTGACTCTTCGATGACGCAGAAGGTTCGAGAGCAGACGCAACGCCTCGCTTATTGACAGGCCAACGTGTCACAATTGTGCTCCGAGATACGGCCCACTCCCATTATTCGCATCGATGTTATCTCTCATGAGTCTGCTCTTCCCAGGACAGGAGCAGACGACCGCAAAGACTCACGGGCACGCCTCAGCAGTTACCCCAACCGAGGCCTGGTCTCATTGGACCGCTTCCAAGGTTGCCCCTGACTCTCCAGCTGCACGTGATCAGTCACGTTTCTTGCCAGGTTCGCTTCTGCAACCTTTACCCCTGTAAACATCACCCCTCATCCTACTCCGCCTCGTTCCATAATGCGTGGTTCTTCTATCGTCAACGCGTCGCTTCATATGTACTCTTCATCGCATCGTCAAATGCTGTTGTGACCCGTTCTCACGCACTGGATAAAGTCGATTTCCGGGCTGAGCCTGCACGTCGGGTTTATTGAAACATCCCGGTCTGCCCATATGCCGTGAGGATCCTGACGTCTAGGCGCCCACCTCCACACGCCATGCGCGACATCAGATCTACCCGTGACTCCCGCTATCTCTCCCCCTCCAGGCCCAACCTTTCACGCGACTGAGCGGCGCAATGTCCAACACCATGGCCGTAGACAGTAAGAGGGTCTTCGCCCTCATGGCTACCGTGAACACGAACATGGACCGGCTCCGGCAGTCAATCAATGAGTTGCGTCAGCTCCACGACCGCTGGAAAGACCCCAATGGTACATTCATTAACCTGATTGCGCAACTTACAGCGCTCAAATCAAATCTTGGGGAGATGCAGGACTGGATGAACTTTGCAATCAACGATATGCATCCGCAACTGCTCATGGATCTGGATGTTCTGATGACTTCGTGTGGCATGTTGGTGCGCAACACAGACGCCGTTGTTCTGCAACTGCGACAACCTGACCACGACAACACGGACTGGGCGATCAAGTTGAAGTTCGCAGTAGGAAGCAGATCTTTGAATCGCCTGAGAAATGTCGCGAAACGACAGACTGATGCTGTGAATTTACTTCTTGCGGCGTGCAAGTGGTACGTATCGGCGCCTTCTCTCATACGTATAAGAATCTAACTGCGCGCAGCCATACTACTGCTCAGCGCAAAATCTTGCTACATAAAAGCCGGCAGATCAGGAAAGAAGACGCTTCGTCACTGAACACGCTAGTCCGGACGTCAAAATGGAACGGCCAATGCATCAAAACACTAACGCAGGTCTCGAAGATGATCCAGTGGTTCAGGTATCTTTTTTACATCAAGCTTTTCCACAAGCCAAGAGACGACATGCCGACCCAACAGGACTATCTTGATGCTGCGGCCGCAATGCGATCAGAGGCAATTGACCGCAGATTAGAGGAAGAAGCAACGACTCTCAGACGAGAAACGAAGCTTGTGTTGATGGGTGCCATAAATAGCGGAAAAGAACTCATCATGAGACAGATCAAGGTGCTTTACGCGCAAGGCTACCCCAGGGAAGAGCGAATGGGCTATATACATGTTGTGCGGTCCACGGTGAGGGTTTTGATGCATGCTATCATCGACCTTCTCAAAGACACTGGCGTGAACCTATCAGAAGACCTAAACCATGATTTCGCCGTCCTACTTCACGAAGTTGAAACGGTGGACATGGACCGCATCACGCCAGCAGCTGTCCAAGCCGTCGAGAATATTTGGCACAGCGGGCAATTCTCAAACATCTTTGTCAAAAACTTCGAAATTGACTTCCCACAATACGCTTCGTACTTCGCCTCAGAGATATTAAGGATCTCCGATGTCGACTATATCCCTTCAGAGGCAGACATCATCCGGTTGAATCACAGCATGGGAGGTATTAAGGAGTTGCGGTTCTCCTGGGACGAAATTGATGTCCACCTGTTCAACATCAGTGGATACATTCCAGACCAGTTCAGAAAACGTTGGTTCCACCAGCTGGAAGGTGCCACGGCTTTGATATACACGGTGGACGTCAGTACCTACGACCGCCCTTACTTTGGCCAAGCTACTGAGAGTGCCCTCTTGGATGACTTTGCAACTTTTGAGAGTTGGGCAAACTCCCCAAAATTTGCTGGGTCTTCCATCATTCTTCTATTAAACAATTTCACTCGCTTTCGGGAAAAGATGCAGCACTCACCCCTCTCGACTTTCTTCCCAGAATATCAGGAAGGTCCAGATCCAGAAGTGTCTGCACGGCAATATATTCTGCGCAGGTTCAAGGACGTCAACAGAAGCCGACTGAGCATCTATTCTTTCTGGGTGGACCTAGACATGAGCGATAACCAGCATCTGTACGCAGCGTTGAAGAAGACCCTATTCCACATCCAACAAAGAAAGGCCCGGAGTGAGGTCTGGGAGACGAGTAACCAGGCACTTGCCAGTCCGACACTGTCTAATACTGCCAGACATACTACTCCACTACAAAGTGTAGGAACGGTTACTACTGTGGGAAGTTCTTCACGGGGATAATTTCTTATGTTGCCCTCCGACATCATTTATTCCTTATGTTTTAGCTATATACCACGCTATTCCAGCAATTTCACTTAGCTTCATGATACAGGAGGATCTGTGGACGAGATATCTTTTTTAATTCCACACGGTGTTATATGATGGTGGGGAACATGATTGGTTTATGCCCAGAACAGGTTTAGAGATGGCTTGAGGGTTCCACATGCCGATTTCATAAGATATTCATTCCTATCCCAGAACAAAAAGGGGTTGACATCTTCATCTTGAGGTCTTTGTTGAACTATCCACCTGAACAGTGTCTAACATTTATACCCCACTTTTGCACACCTACTCATAAGTCTCAATCCTAGACGGCACATTCCTAATCATGACATCCGTCTTCTTTCCTTCCCTATCCAGGACACCCTCCCATCCAAAAATGCGCATATACTTCCCAAGCATCCGGTAACGCCTCCAATTACAACGGTATCTTCTCTCATCCTTCCTCCGCCGACCGAATCCCATCTCTCAACAGCAGACTCGACACACCTCGACCTTGGAACCCCAGCAACACTCACAGAGGCGCCAGATGCCTATCCACTCCATCACCCTGGCCCAACATCCAGCAGCTCACATGAAAACATAAATATGGGGAAACTCACAAATTCCCTATCCCGCCCACAAGACTCTCCCTCATCTTGTCCCAGGGCACGAAAGTACTCTCCTGGTACTCTACGAGGTCAATTCCACTCCAGAGCTGCTCTTCGTAGGTTTGATCACAGCCCATTTGCTCGTTCCAGTTGAACGCCTGGCTGGCATCGCGGCGACAGAAATGCATGATTTGGGCGGCCGTTCGGCTGGGGAAGAGCCAGCCTGCGTGGCCGATGACCTATGGGGTTCGTCAGTTTGTGTGTCTCTTCCTTGTCATCCCTCTCTTTATTCTATTGGCCATTGTCATTCTCACCGTCCACATGGAATAAATAAATGGTTCAACACCCCTTCCTGGCATCTCCTTCCTCATATTCAGGCGCCGTAGGAATAGGTGTGACTTTCGTCCACCTAGTATGCGCTTCCCCTAACTAAGGCCTCATACACTCAGCGAATTGCCCATGGCGCGTATTCTTGTCCTTTGGGCGAAGATGCTCAGGTTCACAAAAGTCGAGCCAGGAGGATGGGAAGGAGAGGTAGTAGCCTTTTGCCTGTTGGTAGAGATCAGCGGTTGAGAATTCTGTAAAGAAAGAGTGAATGGCTGGGTCTGCTTTGGAAGGGAAGAAGATATGGCGGACATACAATTTGAAGAGGATCTCCTTCTGTTACTTCCGAAAGAATGAGATTTTCGGATTTGTTTGGTGAAGACATGGTCTTGAGAAATATATCAGGTTTCCTATTTCTTGACACAAACCACAAGAATGGCAACACAAAGCAATCTACCCCTCTGTCCCGAATCCTGAACACAGAATAATTCATCTTCTTATACCCTCCTAAACCACTTGGCATAGCCTTACGCAACTATAATCATGTAAGTTAGTTGCACTGTCGAGATGGTATACTCGCTGCTCTTACTCAATTCGCACCTCCGATTTCAAAGCTGCATGTAAGACTTGGGAGCTTGGTTTGAGCAAGTGTGCAACATTAATGAGAATACCGCTGGTCTGAGCAAGCAAATGGGGGGTTCCTTTCCTCGCTAGGTCCCGAGAGTGTCAGACAGGGGGAATGTAGATTACGGTCTGGAGAGGAAGGGCAGCAAGTCAAGGTTGATACCATCTCCCACAAAACAGCATCTCCCGATATATTCGCTGCACGCGTGTCCCTAGAAAAGCTTTTCATTACATGTTGCTATTTCTCGTTTTTGAGTTTTTGAATGATCCCAAGACCGCCGAGCTACATACCAACATCCTCAATCCATAAGTGCAGAGTTTAAAGGAGCGACGGAAGGAAACTACACCCGCCACACAACAAACAGTACGCCCTGTACCAGGTCACCCATTACCTGGGATGTTTCCCAGAGGATTTTTAGGGCTGACAACAAAAAGGAGAGCATCCCACCATGCCCTGAACCACACAACCTATGTCTAGGATGCATGCACTCTTTGCTGCCGCCCAAGCGTTGCAATCAAGCAACGCCCGTGCCTACAAGCACCAAAAGCGCCACATTCATAACCACAATGACACCCCAGATCAACAGCGCAAACACCGCCGTGATCCAATGGTTTCTCATTGAAACATATCTTCCCTCTCCCTCAGAGTCTGGCGTGCCATCTGCGTTATCCTCTCTGGGGAGAGCAACTTTCATATATTGTGCACGACAAGTGAACCAAATCAATGGGGCGCTGACAAACGGCAAAATGACGCTCAAGGCAACCTGACTGCCTTCAAGTGCTCTTCCCAGGCCCTCGCGACCAACGGCTCCGGCGATGATGATGCTGGGCGTGATGCTGATGAGACGAGTGATGAGACGGCGGAGCCAGGGTTTGATAGTCCAGTTGAGCTGCCCCTCGGAGACTATTTGGCCGGAAATAGTGCATACAATGCCCGCTGAAGTACCAGATAGAAGCAGCGCCAATGCAAACAACGTTCCGGCAACAGGGGCAATGGATCGCGCAAGGAGGGCATGAATGTCGAAGAGATCCGCACCGTCCGCGTCGGGAAGGCCATAGAGGGATGCTCCAGCAACGATGAGAATAGCGCTGTTGACGAAAAGGGCGAAGGTGAAAAGGGAGACGGCAAGTTCGACAATACTGTAGGACATGCAGTACTGGATGGCGGCTAGGGAAGGCTTGTACTTGATCTCGCCGTAGGTGGAATCTGTTTCAAGAATTTCCGCGCTGTCGTGGGCTTCGTCAAACTCCCGAAGGCGAGGCTGGACAATGCCGCTTCCAAGGTAGAGACTGTGGGGCATGACAGTGGCACCGAGGATGCCACAAGCTTTGTACAACCTGATCTTGTCAGTATGGGTGAGATCGTGGGCAGAGTAAACTTACGCATCAGACTTGACGAGAGTAGAAGAGGGAAGGTAGCCCTTGAAGACTTCCCCAACGGGAGCGTCAATCCTGCTGAGCTCAAAACAGAAGCAAATGACAACGCCAAGGACAAGAGCCATGACGCCAAACTCAAATGCCCTTAAGGCGCGCATCTTACCGGACGGACGGTAAAAGATTAGGATGATGAGTACATCGACGATGGATATGGCGCATCCAGCGACCAGGGGTACCTTTATGAGGATGTTTAGGGCAATTGCAGTGCCGATGACCTGCGAAAGTTAGCAGTGAAATAGTGAATCAGGAGCGTGGACCAACCTCAGCAATATCAGTAGCGATGATGGCTGACTCTGCAAAGAAATAAAGAACGTAGTTGAGCCACGGAGGAAGATGAGCCTTGCAATTTTCAGCGAGGTTCATGCCCGTCACGGAGCCCAGCTTGATGCACAGGGATTGAAGGAAGATGGCGAAGACGTTGGACATTAGGATGATGAAGAGCAGCTTGAATCTGAAAGCAGCACCAGCTGCGACATCGGTGGCATAGTTACCTGTCTCAGGTTAGCTTAATGCACAGGATTGGCGGAAAGTGTAGAGTAGTGTCACGTGATGCACCGCTGAACCGATCATCAATGACGGATGTTGGAAAGACACATACCAGGGTCAATGTACGCAACCGCAACCATGAATCCAGGTCCAATGAACTTGGAGTACTTGAGCATGACTCTCGTGGCCTCATCCGAGAATCGACGCAGGGTCATACGGAAGCTCTTGAGGGCTCGACTGGGTCCCCCAGGTCCTTGAGGAGGACTGGAGGATGGACTGAGGATTTTGTCATTGCGAACAACGACATTGCCCTCGCCGTCGAGCGCCTTCAGCTTCAGGGTGCTGTCTTCTCCCTCGGTGATCTGACGCTCACTGGGCTCGACTTCAGAATTGGAAGCGTCGGCGGGATCTATGCGGTGATCTCGTTGCAGTCTGGCATTCGCCATGTGATCCAGGTCTGCCCTGGTCGTTGCATCGGCGTTCAACGCAGAAGGATTCTGGTTGTAGCCCTCTAAGAGGTCGGGCTCGACACGCGAGGGGCAGTTCATGGCTGTGGTCTCGGTGGCGAGTGGAGGGAAGGAGGGGTGAAGAGGAAGAGGTTAGGAGGATTGAACCATCCAAGGGCGCAGCTGTGGGGTAAGGCAAGCGTGATATATACCGACACGATTCCTTCACGCCTGCCGATTAGAAGTGCGTGGACGAGTCTAGCCCTGCGGTTTCTCCCGATGCTCTTGGGTTGTCGTTGCGGAAGAGCGCTGGCCCGGGAGTCGGTGAAGCGCTTGGAAGCTTGGGATTTTGGGGAAGCCGTTCTTCGGCTAGCTTTCCAATTCGCTCGCGTCATCCAGCGGTGCCGCAGCGCGCGAGCAGACACATATGCCCTCTTCCAGCTATGCCCCATTGACAGACGGTCGCTGGCTTAGACATTGGTGCTAAGAATGGTGACAGCATGTCAAAGGACAAAGAGAGTGCACGCCACATCTTGGGCCGAGCACCAGCGATCTGCAGCTAGCCCAATGTGCATGCGCACACTGTGAACGCACAAAAAGCGGCCTATCAGAGAACTGCCCGGTTTTCGTTTTACTTGCAAGCGTGATAGGCCGTAGGAGGGCGGATTCCGATGCAAGCTTGTAGGATCCGTCACGGACGACATCACCGCAGCAGTACATGCAGGCACAGACAGATAGGGCAATCGCCAGCATGAAAAAACTCGTCCTATTCAAAAACGCCTCATACATCTATGGGTAAGAGGCAAGTGTATCTCCCGTGTAAATACTCCCCCAGCTATCGCAGAAACGCCTGGTTGCGAAAAGAAAAAAATCATCCCATCATCAGTCATGCCGCCAGTCTCAGCCTTCCTCCCAGGAGAGAAGAGACGACGGGAAAACGCAACCCGCATACCAGAATGCCACGCAAAAGAGCCCCCGTATGATAGATCAGCCCAGCATCGGAATTGAGGGCCTTGGCTGCCACGACCTTGGAAGTGCCAGTGGATGGACAAATTTGCCCGCAGCTAATGCATACGGAGCGAATAGATCCCGGGTGCGGCCACTCCAGCTGGTCAGAACCGTTTGATCTGCCATTCCATGTGATCCCAAAAAGTGCTGCAACAACCCCATTCGCCGAATAATGTTGGATGCTGGCTTCCCATAGAAGCGAAGTATAGAACAGATATGTCGTCCTCACCAAACGCCAGAAGCATGCCAGTCGCGAAATTCAGACTCTCATCGCTGGCAAAACAGCTCAATCTCGCCCAGCTGCTGTCCCCCAGGGTTCACGTCTCTCTGCTGCTCTCTCCATGTCTCAAACGCCGTTTGGACATCTTCGTCTGATTGTATGCTGACATAATCATCCTCGTCCAGGTACTTCAATTTTACCTGTCCGGATGCGAGAGAAACGTTTGTGGAGCGCTGGAGCTTTGCGTCTATGCGGTCCTTGAGGGATTGGAAGCTGATGTTGGTACTGACGACCAGAGTCATAGTGCTACCAGCAGAGGGACAATGCACTTTGACCTTGAGTTGCGCTGGGAACCCTGCGGCTCCTTCCTGGGGTGTGGGTGTCTGTGATGGTAGTGGAGGAGACATAGTCCGAGAATCCATTGAGGCAGGAGTTAGGGTGCCTTGGCTGCGTTCAAATGAAGAAGCTGGAGTCATAGTCCTGGCCATTGGATGTGTTGGCTCCCGGCGCAGCATTGGACCACCGTGATAGTCTGCGTTGGCATTGGCGAGCTCGGAGGCGGTCCGCTGCTGTATGAGGCGGTCCCTCTGAATCGCCGGTGATTGAGTGGAAGCCCTTGGTGGTAAGCCGCTCGGTGAGTTACTTTGACTCCTGTTCACAATTGCTGCTTTGTAGGCGTAATGTGTGGGGAACGGAGGGAGGTCTGGGACTGGCGCTTGCTGTCCATTAGGCAGCCGCCGACCGTCGCCGTTCGTATTGTGAATATCGGGACTGCTTGCGGCCCGTAACCGCCCTTGTGCTAACATAGCAGCGCCGGGATTTGGCGGCAGAGATGGTCTCTGGCCGGCACGACTGTTTGTATATGTGCCGCCGCCGATTGAGCCGTCGCGAGACATGTGACCTCGGGAAGGCGGCGGAGCGGTATAGCGGTTGTTCTCATCGTGTGACCAGCCATTGGGCGGTGCCTGCCTAGGAAATGGAAATGTTCCTGCAGATGACGAGCTTGTGCGAGCATTCGAGTGGGTTGACATGGGCGAGTCAACTGTTGGTGAAAAGTGCGAATCTTGATTACCACCAGTACCAGCGAGCTGTTGGGTGCGTAAGCTTAGTGGCGCCTCGGAAGAATAGCCCATAGGAAAACGTGGAGGCGGTACCCTTGGATCTATCTCATTGAGTGTAGTTCCACTATCACCAGTCGTTGAGCGAGAGCGTGGGGGGATGCTGCCAGTGTTTTGTGTAATGCCATAACCGGCTGTATACCCAGGAACAACCGTGTCAACATCTTCATCATCATCGTCCTCGTCCTCCCGATACGGGTTCTCGAGCACTTGATCGCGCATGTAGTTGAATTGAGTATCCGATGGCTTCGAGTTTGTCGTGCTACTACTGGAGCGGGTGTGCTCTTTCCAAGCCCGTCGTTGAGTATCCACTTGCATTGCCCATTTCTTCATTGTGTCTTCGGAGTTGAATTTAATGATGAAGTTCTCGATACCCGGGTCTCCCTTCCAGAAAATCTGGCAAGTGTATGATCCTGAATTGAATTAGCAATCACAATCGGATTGGCTCCGAACACACGACCGACCTGGTTTCTGAAGTGAGATGGTCTCTGTCACATTCTGCATGAAAATCCGCCCCTTGAGCTGCAACTTTGGTTTGCCGTTCTTGTTGGTCAGCGGCTTGTTCATCATCCGGTTCTTCTGCTTGTTTGGATTTATTTCCTTGCAGCAAAGAAGTATCATCTCGAAGAGGTAGATTTTGTACTGGATCAAAGTCAGTTAGGATGCATGATTTTAGGACCAAGTGCATGTGGATGTTTCCAGCTACCTGATCCTTGAGCCACTTTTGTGTACCCACCTCGCGTTCTTCGTTCTTTGCAGTGTCGCCCTTCAGAACGGTGAATTGGCCGTAGAGTAGGAGATCCCCAAATCCTTCGATGCGGTGGCCCTTCCAATCTTCGACCAGGGTCTTGAGCTCTTCCACGGCCTCTATTCTTTCCTCTCGATCAATCGCGGCGTTCGTTCTCTGGAGAACAGCGGATGCTGCTTCGATGCCTTTCGATATATCATCTCGTCGCCCTTCGTCTAGATCGCCCTTATCTCGGAGTTCCTACACGGAAGTTAGTACTTGAAGGCTGGTTCTGAAGCTGGTTCTGAAGCTATTGCTCACCTTGAGCAGAAGTGGATACTTTGCCAACCTCTGGAAAGGTTTCAACAAGAAGGACGTCAGATGCGTCGGGGACTCCACCATCTGCTGCATCTCTGCCGAACCCCCAGTCTCTCTCAGTTTATCAAACTCGCGCATGGCAATCTCCTCGCATTTTTTCTGGTTTGCAATATAGGGCTCGTATACTTTGAAAGCATCCTTGTAGAGCACGAACAAGTTACCCCAATTCTGCTCGTCAGGCCCCATGGCATTAGTCTGCTCTACGCGGATCAGAAAGCGTCGTTGGAAGTCCAGAAGAGCGTTCAGGTTGAGAAAGATGTCGTGGACTACATCTCCGGTGACAGTGCCCTTCTCCTCCACGAGTCGCTTAAACGACTGCAGAAGCTCCAGATGCTGAACGTATGTGCGCTCGGTCTTTACGAGCTCGTCGATGATGTGCTCTCTCTGGGACCGCTTGACAGTCGAGATCAGCGTCGATTTCTCTGGGACCTCGGCGGTGGCGATGATGCCCATTTGCACCAGAATATCCAGCACGCGGTTGACCACGCCGGTGACCTAGCACGGAGTTAGTGGCTGTCTGGCTGCTGTGCTCGCGACGTCCCCTACCTTTACAAATCCGGTGGTGTCGTCCCCATATAGCTCGCTGATCATGAAGCACTCCTCCGAGGGGAACTTGAGCTCTCCGATGCAGGCCTGCAGAAACTTGTACGCAGCCAGGCGTGCCTTTCTGTCCTCGCTGGGCGGCTTCTTCCCAGGCCCCACTTCGTCGACCACCAGCGGCACCTTGGGGCCCAGGGCGTTGTAGATGTCCATCAGGGGGTAGCCCCGCCGGAAGGTGCGCCAGAGCAGCGTCACGGGGTCTGCGTCATCGTCTGCCTTTTCCTCCTCTTCGTCCATCCACTTGTCAAAGCCGGGGATGGAGCGCAGGCGCTGCTGCAGGTTCAGACATCGCTGGAAGAGCGAGGTGTCCTTGTCGGCGCGCTTGTTGAGGACGTTGTTGGAGGCTTCGACGGGCCCGCTGTTGACGAGCGTGGCCGACGACGAGCCAAAGAGGGTCGAGGTCGAGGTGCCCTGGGTCGACTGGGTGTCGCGCGCGCTGCTGTGCGAGTAGCTCGAGTACTGGCTCTGGAAGCTCTGGTGGCTCGCAAGGGGCGGGGGCTGCGTGGTGGAATTCATCCGGGAGTGCTGCGAGGGCGCGGGCGAGGGCGAGGGTTGGGTGTGAGCTCGTGCAAGACCGGCGTGAAAGGCTACCTCCATGCTCTTCAAAGGGGCATTGCCTGGGGTCGCAGCAGGCCGGACAGCGGGCAGGACAGCGGGTGCGGTGGCGCCAGAGCGCTGGCGGATGGGGTGAGGGCTGCTGCGTTGGGCTCGGCCAGGGTCCAGACGGGGAGGTTGGCGGTTGGTGGGCGGTGGGCGGTGGGTGGCAGCTAGCAGTTGGCGAGGCGTCGGGCAGCGTGGGAGGCAGCGGCGACAAACAAGCAACGAGCACTAGCAGGGCGAGGCGGCGGCGATGGCGGCGTGCGGGTGCGGTGCGGTGCGATGCGCGGGACTCGGGGCACAGTGCGGAGTACGGTGTCGGTGACGGTGGAGGATGCGAGGAGTGCTGCTCAGTGCTGCGGTGGGCTGCTCGATAGGGGAGATGCCGTGGCTCTGCGTTTCACCTCAAGCGCTCATGCGCTCCAGGGCAGATCACGTGCGCGGTGCTGCTGTGCTGCTTGATTGGGGCAGCGCGGTGCTCGCCTCTGCGTTTAGCCGCGCTGCAGGCGACGGCGATGGTCACGACTCACGATGGTCGCCGACGGAGCGTCTGCGTCTCGCTGGACGTGCTGGACGTGCCGGACGTGCTGGACGTGCTGGACATGAGGCACTCCAGGGCTCCGCCGGACCTGCTTGGTGCGTCCGGACAGTGGTCCTGCGGTGGGAGGCTGACTGCGAGCGACACGTCCCCGCACCGCGTGCACGACGTGGTCTCTCCGAAGGGACCCAGGTGGCCCAGCACCGTGGCCGCAACATGTATGTACTTGTTGGACCATACTGTATGTCGGCAGCATGCACACTTCTCATGGCCTCCACGGCGCTCCTGTCGTCTGGCGCGGTCGCAGCTGGGGCCCTATGCGCGCCGACTGGGATTCCGATCGGCGGCGCATCGCAGCGGCGGGCAGCCAGAGCACCCCGCTGGCCGCGCTCCTCTGCGTGTGGCACGGTCGAGCAGCGGGCGTGACAAATGGAGGCGGTTTCAACTCGCGTTGCAGCAAAGTCGAGTCACGATTTGCACATGTGGTAAGAGAGCCGTTCGATGCCAGTTTCGGGATGCTCGAGACGGCGGGCACATGACTTCTCTGGCCACCGCTGGAGGCCCCATCTCAGACCATCTCAGACTGCCCGCGAGGCTCGTGGTCGTCGAAAAAAGAGTGAGCCCAAGCGCCACAGCCGGCCACGGCGACCCACAGTGAATGACTAGTCTGGGAGGGGAATAGCCCCTTTCGGCAGGCAGCGACAGGCAGCGACAGGCGGCGCGCTTGGCAGCCTTGGGCGCCGGCCGGCGGACGACACCAACATCACTTGATCGCAGCGTGGTGGACTCTGCTGCCGTGCGGATCTCTACGCAGACTCAGCCAAACGTCACGGTGCTGCCGCTACCCCGTCGCCCACACTCCGCCGAGAGCGCCCTTAACAGCACGCGTCCCATCCCCCGTCGTCCTCCACCCTCGCCGGCGCCTTCGAAAACCACTGCACCCCCAGGCCGCCGATGCGACGGCCCCAGCACGCATTTCCCCCGTACGGAGCAGCCCTTCTGCCCCCCTCAACCCCAATTTCCCCGCCGTAGCCGCGCCTGTTCCGACACCACACACCATGGCGGGCCCCCTCAACAATGGCAATCCAGCCCAATTCGCCCCGCCGCCCTACCTGCAGGCCTTCCGCCCGGCGTCGTCGATGAGCGCAAACAAGTTCGACGAGGGGTACTCCGAGGACACGCGAAGCCAGAGCGGCAGCGAGATGGCCCTGCGCCCCGACGCGCGCCTGGGCGAGGGCATGGCGCTGGACCAGGATGTGCAGTTCCCCCTACCGGACTGGATCATGAGCCTGAGCGAGGGCGAGCGGAGCGGTAGGTTCCCCACCGACAACAGCCCACGCCCATAGCTAACAGTGCAGACTTTGCGTATGCCATCCTGCGCTCGCTGCGGACCTCTTCGATCGCCGGCATCGTCGAGAAGCTCAACCCCCTGCTACACCTCGATCCCATGATACATCTGCCTCCCGAGATCACCTTCCAGATATGCTCGTACCTCAACCCCGAGACGCTGCTGCGCGCATCGACTTTGTCGCGCAGGTGGCGCACGCGCGTGCTCGACAGTCCACTGTGGAAACTCTTGTTCAGACTGGAGGGCTGGAACTCGAATTTTCCACAGGTCCGTGCTTTTGAAGAACTGGAGAGGGCAAAACAAGCGGAGAGGAAGGAGCGCAAGACGCGATCGCGCGGCGCCGAAGACCTGGAGTACGAGAAACCCTCCACCAAGAAACGCCTCAGGGAGCGAACGCTTTTTGGCGACGGCCCCTCGTCCGACAAGAACATACACGCCAAAATGGAGCCTCTATCGCTCACCGGGCCCAAAGACGGACCGCCAAATTGGAGCGAGCAGCACGGCGCTGTAGAGGCGGATGAGAGCCCCGCCACGAGAAGAGAGGAAGCCATCAAGAGCGAAGATCGGATGGAAGGTATTGCATACCACGACATTCCATCTAGCCCAGAAAGCTCCAGACAAGGGGGGAAGGCAGCGGAGTCGAGCAACGACTCCTCAGCCCTCACAACTCCTAATTTGGTCGACCCGCCAGTGCGTCCAACGCTTCTTCTCACTAATACTATGGAACCGAGAATAAATTGGCAATATTTATACAAACACAAGAAACGATTAGAGGACAACTGGAACGCCGGCCGCTTCTCCAACTTTCAGCTCCCACATCCGATGCATCCGGCAGAGGCACACACCGAGTGCGTGTACACAATCCAGTACTCTGGCAAGTTCCTCGTGAGTGGCAGTCGCGATTGGACCATCCGCATCTGGAACTTGGAAACTCAGCGCCTTATCCACCCTGTTCTGGCTGGACACAAGGCTTCCGTTTTGTGTCTCCAGTTCGATGAGCGACCCAGTCAAGATATTGTCATCTCTGGTGGCAGCGACTGTTCTGTGATTCTCTGGCGGTTCTCCACCGGCAAGATCATCAAAATCCTCGAAAAGGCTCACGCTGAGTCCGTGCTTAACCTCCGCTTTGACGATCAATATCTTGTCACATGTTCCAAAGACAAGACTATCAAAGTGTGGAACAGGAAGGAGATTATGCCTACCGACGACACGTACCCATCGTCTACAACCAAGTCAAGCGCTCGGTTCCCATCCTATATTATCGACATGCAACACTATGTGGAAACCCAGCACATTCATTTCCAACCGCTTCAGCCGTACACACACTTGATGACTTTGGAGGGACACAATGCTGCGGTTAATGCCATCCAGATTTTAGACGGACAGATTGTGTCCGCTTCGGGCGACCGTAGTGTAAAGGTGTGGAATGTACGTACTGGGGCCTGTTTGAGGACCTTTTCAGGCCACAGCAAGGGCATCGCATGCGTTCAATTTGACGGACGGCGAATTGTTAGCGGCAGCTCGGACGAGACTGTGAGGATTTTTGACCGGGCAACGGGTGCTGAGGTGGCCTGTCTTCAGGGTCACGGAAACCTCGTGCGCACTGTTCAAGCACAGTTTGGCGATCTCCCTGGCAACGAGGAGGAACTGGAGGCAGAGGCGAGAGCTGTTGATCGGAACTTTTTTGAGGCTCGGAGAAAGGGACTCGTCTCTACAGAGCTAACCAGAGAGCAACGTCGGGCCCGCAACGCAGGCTCCCGAGATCCGAACGCTCTTTTTGCCTTTGGGGCTAAACTTCCCCCGGGTGGTGGTGGAAGCAAATGGGCACGCATCGTTTCCGGATCTTACGATGAGACGGTCATCATCTGGAAGAGGGGTCCAGACGGCGCCTGGGAAAAATCCAAGATTCTCTATCAAAACGAGGCTGTTCGAGCGGCTGGGGGTCGTCCGCATCGTCCAGTCGAGAGGAGGGCTCATGGCAACCATGCAAACAATGCTCAAAATAACGACGCACAGCAACCGCAGCAACAAGGGGGGCATGCCGCCACACCACTCAACTTTCAAGCCTTGGCACAACAGGCTCAGGTCCAAGCCCAGGCAGCTCAAACACTCGCACATCAAGCTCAGGCACTGCACGCTGCCTCTCAAACAATGCAACAAGGCAACGCGGCTGCGACAACAAATTCAACCGCCGCCGCCGCCGCAGCAGCAGCAGCAGCACCACAGAATGCGAATGCCGCAAACCCACAGCCGCATGCCGCAAACCAAGGCCAAGCAGCGGCGGCACCTCACCACCATCATCACCATGGTCCACATCATCACCACCACCCATTAGCAGGGCCTCTTAATGGTCAAGGAACAAACTCCCGAGTCTTCAAGTTGCAGTTTGATGCAAGAAGGATCATCTGCTGCAGTCAAGATCCCACCATTGTCGGATGGGATTTTGCAAACGGCGACCAGGACATCATTGCAGCCAGTCAATTCTTCAGTGATTCGGTATGAGCACGGGCGTTGCTAAAGACCAATTTGTTTGGAAGAGGAAACGTACACACCGGAATAGCAGCTCATAAGAGTCGGATACGGAATGACCAATTTAGCATGATAGATAGCTGGGCCGTGAGCACCGAAGGCTTGCAGGTCGGAGCAGCCGGGACTCCGAATGCGTCTCGTTCCGGAGGAAGAAGAAGCTTCTCACTCGGATGTTGGGTGGTTAGCTTTCCACCTTTGATCACACTTGTATGCACTGATAAAAGAAAGCTCTGGTCTGTTATGTTTAGGGCCGCGAGAAGCTGTGGATTAATCAGATGGGACAGTGCTTCGAACGAAGCTGCAGGGGGCAGTACTTCTTCTTCTCTGTAGATGGAATCCAGCGAAGTGGAATGGGATAGGCATGGATGGAGGCGTTGATACTGGAGTCTTATGCTGTAGACGAATGACATGATGTCTCGACCGTAAATTGTTTGTGTGTTATGCTTGTAACTATGTCGTGTGCTTATGTTCATTATGTACATACCCGGCGGGTTTGGTGGTGATGCCTGCACGTGACGCTACTCCCTTGGCAATTATCAAGCTTCGGGTGCACTGTACTCGTGCCATGATGCTGCATGGAATCAATCCCGTGTAGGGACCGCACAAAACACCTTCGCGATACTACTCAATCGTTCCCGGGATCCAGAAAGCACGGAGTTCTGAGCGTTGGTGGAAGCAACGTACGTAGATGCTCTTTCCCCCCTAACTCTAAATCAACGACTCCTCGGAATCGCATATTGCACACTCTAACATTGGGCATACGCCCCCAACTCTCAGTATATGGATCCAGGCCACCCTCTTGCAGTTCTTCCGATGCCGTCATCCCCTCATTGTGCGTTTCTATTCCCATACGATGTGAGCGACCTCCGGATAGTTCTCGGACTCTTGGATGACGGACGAACCTGAGAGCTATCCTTCCGAGGTAACATATCTGGCTTACAGGTACGAGTACCGCTAGCTCTTCCGAGTTACAAGCCCCCCCAACGGCACACGTCAAGCCACCTCCATTCCCACAAGAAAACAAACCCTTTCTTCTGCCCCACTAGCATGCGAATATCATAACGATGGGGAACACGGACGTGTTTTGTAGCGTTGAGCGTTCGGCTGGCACGTGGCTCGCACGAGCCGGAACGGAACGGTGGCGCTTCCGGCGGTGCTTTTAGAAAAGCTGGCTGGTTTTGGGCCTTGGCGCCAGGCAGGGCGAGCCGAGTTGCCGGATACTTACCGGATACTTACTTGGGTGGTTCCCGGTTGGTTGTTGTTGACAGGCCGGGGTGAGATGAGGATGCAGGTCAAGCTAAAAGGGATGAGGCAGACACATGCTTGGGATGGGCTAATGGCGGGGATTTTCGTCCGCTGGGAGACAGTAGAGAGAGGACTGCAGAGGGTCGGAAGACGTTTGCTACAGGTTGAGCGGGGTATCGTGAGAGCATGTTGAAGCATCTTTGCTTGCTGTTGCCAGCAGTTGTCTGCAAGGGGAGGTGAGATTTTAGAGACGCGCAACACGTACGAGAAGGCCATAAGGAATTGGATTCTCCATCCAATCTTACTGCCTTATCTGCTATGGAATCGAAGACTCCAGCGCGATTCGTGGGTCCTGTCAATCCTGCCGATGCCCCTTTCTGGGAAGGTGAGAAGTAATTGAAAAACATGCTCGGCGCCAAGCAGTGAAGATTGCCACTCCTGCTCCAACAACTCGGACGAAGCGAAGCCCACGTTGCCTGCGGCCGCATGCCAGAGATGCAGGCCCAGGTCGCGCAGAGTGCCAATGTTTGCTGCAGATGTGTCCGACGGACGAAAGACGCAGGCAGCAGCGCAGCGCGCATTCGCGGTGTTGTCGATCTGATAAGTGCGCCGGAGACATATCTCCCCCAAGACTCGAGCGACGTTTGGTGAACGTACTGGGTGCCACATGATTGGCCGCGCGGGACTTCCACTCTTGTAATGGTGCCGCCCTACGCCCGTTGTGACAGCCTGAGCGAGCAGAGCGAGCTGGGAGGCCGGAGAGCTGCCCTTCCGCCTCCCGTGCACGCAGAAGCACGCAAGCCCAAGCGCCGTCCCGCTGCCGGCTCTCAAACTGGCGGCCAACCGAGGGGGGCGCCTGGGGCAAGCTCGCGGGTGCTGCTTTTTATCTTTTGGTCGTCCGCTCTCTCTGCCTTCTCCGTCTCGCTCGTCCACCCCTCTTGTATTAGAACCCTTTAATTGTGCGCCCTTTTCATTTACTAATTGACTTCTCTTCTCCCATTGAGCGTGTGCGACGGAGACACGGTAGCAAACATGAGTTTGGTAGGCAACTTCACGGCCAACAATGACCGCGAAGTCCTCCACAGTGGCGTCTCCACCCCAGGCCCGCACACCTCCCCCAGCCACCACCCTGGAGGCAACGAGCGCGTAGGCTCCGATTCCGACGCGAGCACGATAGCAGCCGGCACAGATGGCGAACGATCGCGGCGGAACACGCCCGCCCGCGGCGCCGACCAGAAGGGCTCTGCAGAGACAACAAACCTGCATTCCGAGAACGCAAGCATAGCCGAGTCGGCGGAGCGTGAAGAGCAGGTGATGCGCCTGGCGCGGCGGTACACACAACAGTCGCACCACTCGACTACCGGACAGAACGTCTTCAGCGCCGAGCCCGGATCGGCCCTGGACCCCAATGGCGAGAACTTCAACGCGCGCGCGTGGTGTCGAGCGTTGCTGCACATGCAGGACGAGGACGCAAATGCGGCTCCGAGGCGGACGGCGGGTGTGGCCTTCAAGAACCTCAATGTGCACGGCTTCGGCACGCCAACCGATTACCAGAAGAGCGTGGGAAACGTTTGGCTGGAGACAATCGGGCTGGCAAAGAAGGTCATTGGCCAAGGCACCAAGACCAAGATCAACATCCTCCGAAATCTGGACGGCTTGGTTGAGGCCGGCGAGCTGTTGGTGGTCCTCGGGCCGCCTGGATCGGGATGTTCGACCTTCCTGAAAACCATCACCGGAGAGACCCACGGCTTCTTCGTGGACCCCAGTTCGAATATCAACTACCAGGGAATCGACCCAAAGCACATGAACAGGGACTTCCGTGGCGAGGCCATCTACACGGCTGAGGTTGATGTCCACTTTCCTCAGATGACTGTTGGACAGACACTCTTCTTCGCAGCCCGTGCCCGCGCACCCCGCCACATCCCCGGTGGAGCAACTGTCACCGAGTATGCGAACCACATGAAGGATGTGATCATGGCCATGTTTGGCATCAGCCACACCGTGAACACACGGGTAGGCAATGATTTCCTCCGTGGAGTCTCGGGTGGAGAGCGCAAGCGTGTCAGCATCGCCGAGGCATCCCTCAGCATGGCTCCGCTGCAGTGCTGGGACAACAGTACCCGTGGTCTCGACAGCGCCAACGCTATCGAATTCTGCAAGACTCTCAAGATGCAGGCCGACATCAACGAGACGACCGCCTGTGTAGCCATTTACCAGGCTCCCCAGGCCGCATACGACTATTTCGACAAGGTTTTGGTCTTGTACGAGGGTCGCCAGATCTTCTTCGGGCGTGTCACCGAAGCCAAGCGGTATTTCATCAACATGGGTTTTGTCTGCCCAGACCGACAGACGGACGCAGATTTCCTCACGTCTATGACAAGCGCACTCGAGCGGATTGTCCAGCCAGGTTGGGAAGACCGTGTACCACGAACTCCTGATGAGTACGCCCAGCGATGGAAAGACTCTCCTGAGTGTGCTCAGCTCCACCGCGACATTGACGCCTACAATGAGCGCTTCCCCATTGGCGGTGAGCACTTCAAAAACTTCCAGGAGTCAAGAATAGCGCAGCAAGCGAAAGGTCAACGTGCTAAATCACCCTACACGCTGTCATACATGCAACAAATCAACCTATGCCTTTGGCGTGGTTTCCAGAGGTTAAAGGCTGACCCCAGCATCACTGTCGGACAGCTAATCGCCAATTCCGTCATGGCCCTCATCATCTCATCTGTCTTCTACAACCTCCCATCCAACACCAGCAGTTTCTATCAACGTGGTGCACTTCTCTTCTTCGCTATCCTCATGAACGCCTTCGGTTCCGCCCTCGAGATTTTGACCCTGTACGCGCAACGTCCAATCGTAGAGAAACACTCCCGATACGCTCTGTACCACCCCTCGGCTGAAGCCTTCGCTTCTATGTTGACGGATATGCCATACAAGGTTCTCAACGCCATCACCTTCAATTTAGTCCTTTACTTCATGACGAATCTACGACGAGAGCCTGGCCCCTTCTTCTTCTTCGTCTTGGTCTCGTTCGTACTCACGCTGGTCATGTCCATGTTCTTCCGATCCATCGCCTCTCTGTCTCGCTCACTCGTGCAAGCTCTGGCACCCGCGGCCATTCTGATTCTTGGTCTAGTCATGTACACTGGTTTCACCATACCGACAAATTACATGCTTGGCTGGTCCCGGTGGATCGGTTATATCGACCCTGTCGGATATGGTTTCGAATCGTTGATGATCAACGAGTTCCATAACAGGAACTTTGAATGTTCGACCTATGTCCCGACTGGCCCTGGGTACGAGGGTATCACTGGCGACAATCGCGTTTGCTCCACTGTTGGATCAGTAACTGGAAACCCCTTCGTCAACGGTGACGACTATATTCGCTCGGCTTACAACTATACCCACGGACACAAGTGGCGTAATCTGGGAATCATGTTCGTATTCATGTTTGGTCTCATGGCTGTCTATCTGGCTGCCACCGAGTTCATCACAGCAAAGAAGTCCAAGGGCGAAGTTCTTGTCTTCCGACGTGGCCACAAAATTTTGAAGGCCGGGAAGTCGACCGATGATCTGGAGAACAGCCCCACCGGAAACCCTGGCCTTGTCACTACTGAATCCAATGCCCTTGCCATGATTGAACGCCAAACAGCTATCTTCCAGTGGCAGAACGTATGCTATGATATCAAGATCAAGAGCGAAGAACGCAGGATTCTCGACAACGTTGATGGATGGGTCAAGCCTGGTACTTTGACCGCACTCATGGGTGTCTCAGGTGCTGGAAAAACTACCTTGCTCGACTGCTTAGCTACTCGTACTACTATGGGCGTCATCACTGGAGAGATGCTTGTAGACGGCCGACCTCGCGACGAATCCTTCCAGCGTAAAACCGGTTATGCTCAGCAGCAAGATTTGCACTTGTCTACTTCTACCGTCCGCGAGGCCCTAACCTTTTCAGCACTTCTTCGTCAGCCTGCTCACGTGTCACGCAAAGAAAAAATTGAATACGTCGACGAGGTCATCAAGCTTCTAGACATGACTGAGTATGCTGATGCCGTTGTTGGTGTTCCTGGTGAAGGTCTCAATGTTGAGCAGCGCAAGCGTCTAACTATCGGTGTTGAACTCGCTGCTAAGCCTCAGTTGCTCCTCTTCTTGGACGAACCTACCTCTGGATTGGATTCACAGACATCATGGGCTATTCTCGATTTACTCGACAAACTCAAGAACAACGGCCAGGCCATTCTCTGCACTATCCATCAACCCTCTGCCATGTTGTTCCAACGTTTTGATCGTCTTCTCTTCCTCCAAAAGGGTGGACAAACTGTTTACTTCGGTGAGGTTGGCCACAATTCTCACATCTTGGTTGACTACTTCGTCCGCAATGGTGGTTTCGCATGCCCACCAGACGCCAATCCCGCTGAATGGATGTTGGAAGTCATTGGTGCAGCCCCTGGATCACACACTGAAATCGACTGGCATCAGGCTTGGCGCAACAGCGCTGAATACGTTGAAGTGCAACGCCATCTTGCAGAACTCAGAGAAGAACGCTCGTCTCAAACCGCCCTTCAGCGTACTGTCTCTGCCCAGAAGCGAGAGGACAAGGCCAGCTTCCGCGAATTTGCTGCTCCCTTCCCTGAACAACTCAAGGAAGTAACACTTCGTGTCTTCCAGCAGTACTGGCGCACACCCTCGTATATCTATTCCAAGACTATCCTCTGTGTTCTATCTGGTCTCTTTATTGGGTTCTCTCTCTACAACACTCCCAACACCATGCAGGGTCTCCAGAACCAAATGTTCGCCATCTTCATGCTCATGACCATCTTCGGCCAGCTCGTCCAACAGATCATGCCTCACTTTGTTACTCAGCGTGCCCTCTACGAGGTCCGCGAGCGCCCGTCCAAGGCCTACTCTTGGAAAGCTTTCATCATTGCCAATGTCTTTGTTGAACTCCCCTGGAACACCCTCATGGCTGTGTTCATCTTCCTCACCTGGTACTACCCCATCGGTCTCTATCGCAATGCGGAGCCCACAGACGCAGTTACCCTCCGAGCTGGTCAAATGTTCCTCTTCGTCTGGATGTTCCTGCTCTTCACATCTACCTTCGCACACATGGCCATCGCTGGTGTTGAGTCCGCAGAGGCAGGTGGTAACATTGCCAATCTGGCTTTCTCGCTTTGTCTCGTCTTCTGTGGTGTGCTCGCCTCACCCACTCAGCTCCCTGGTTTCTGGATCTTCATGTACCGCGTATCACCCTTCACATATATGATCAGCGGTATGCTAAGCGTGGGTGTCGCCAACACAAAGGTCATATGCGCAGACAACGAGTACCTCCGCTTCCAACCTGCAGATGGTCAGAACTGTGGTGTGTACATGCAAGCCTACAAGGATGCACTTGGTGGCTACTCAAGGGATCCCAACGCTACCTCCGACTGCGAATACTGCCCCATCGAGGACACCAACGTCTTCCTCAAGTCCCTTACCTCGGATTACAACGACGTATGGCGCAACTTTGGCCTCCTTTGGGTCTACGTCATCTTCAACATCTGCGGCGCCGTTTTCCTGTACTGGCTCATCCGTGTACCAAAGGTCAAGAAGGAGACAGCGGAGAAGAAGGAAGTTGGCGGAACTGCCGAGGCAGTCAAGGAGCGGTTTGAGGGTGACGATCATGTGGAAAGCGAGGTTGAGGAAAAGCAATCTAATGCCGAGCAAGCGACGTTTGAGCCTATCCATTCCAACTCCAAGCCCAGCAAGGAAGTGGACATTGAGAAGGCCTAGGCGGATGTGAAACGCTCCGCTTTTGATTCGTCATCTGTTTGTTTTTATTACTCCCTCTCTAGTGTATTCTGACGCCGCCATTGTTGTGGCTCGAGTGTTGATGTTATTTTCCTTTTTGACGCATTTTGGGGTGTTGGGGATTACTCATTTGGTAGGGATCTACCTACGTACCTTTGGTTGTCGTGCCATGTCATATATTTTCCTAGCCTTGTTTGATGAGAGTCTTCAGCGGTAATTGTACATATATGTACCTCCCTATATTGTGGGAATATAGATAGAATGTTCAAATATTAGAACGTTGCGATTGCGGTCTATTTTCGACTTTTGTTCAATTGCATGTGTGACTGTGCTGCTCGTGATGAGATTGTTGAAGGGCGAGAGCATTGGCGGGAGTTTGGAGGTGAGGGCTGTGGGAGAAGTTGGGGTTCAATTCCTTCCACAGCAGGCACATGCTCTTCGCCTGGGATCTCGGGACAGCAGGATGCATGAATTTGGCTATCCCGATTTTCTACCTATGTGTGATATCTAAGAACGAATGATTCAAACTCTTCATCATTCTAGAGGCAGTAGTCTGAGCAGGCCACGACTCTCATAACATCAAGCCTACTCCATTCCATGGTGATTGCCTAGGTAGCTAGAAAAAACAAGAGCTAGCAAAAGATCAGGGAGTTTTGTAGAAACCCGAGTGAGAGCTGAAAGTTAAAGCAATGCATATGCTATTTAACTAGTGTAGCGTTAGGCTGAATGGGTTGCGCCTTGCATTAAAAGTAATCTATCACTTTGCTGTAGCCGAAGGTGGAGAAGCTGGCCTAGATGTAAACAAAGACTGCTGCAGCCGGTCACCTCTCTGTGATAACATGTGCAAGCCACCATATCAAACACGCCAACCGCCCCATCGGCATTCTCCATGGAACGTCGGTTAGGTACCCACATATTGTTGTCTCAAGCTACCAAGCGCGCTCCTTGGATCATGTCGAAAACCTTGCCGTTAATGTCCGGTAGACAGCATGACAGAAGAATGTGCAAATTACCCCTATTGTACCAATCGTATCGCCAACTTCTTATACGCTCCCACGAGGTAACATCCAAACCTCATGTTGTGTTGGGGTTATTTGGCCTGCTGGTTCTATGTTCGCTCAGTGTAGTTTTACCCCCATGAGGTAAGTCATGGTTCATTTCTTCAACCACTGAACATACCACTTCAGCTCCTTCATTCCCGGATTAGCGACTTACGGTAAAACAACTTACATTGCGCAAGAGCTTCGAATCTATCACCTCCAATCACATCCACACACCCACACCGTCGAAGATGACAACATCCCCCAACAGACGAAGAGGTGCCTCGAGGCCTCAGGCTCCGCCCCGCGGTCGCTTGCGAATTGCCTCTTCGAAGTTGCCCATAGATTTCATTTTTAGTATCGATGCCGGCTGAGTCTTGGAAATGAAGGGATCGTCGGCCATGTCGGGAAAGCTGGAAGGATGGTGAAAGTCGGCTCCAGTTTGGAAAGTGATAGACTGGACAAAGACCACTTGAACATAGTCCGAGTTAACACTATTGAAGGGCTCGACGTTCCACTCTTTCTGTCACTGCTTTGCCTGGCTGGCGTTTCTGAACTTCACAAGAATGATATATCTGTTGACGGTGCCTGTCCGAACCGGCTCGTCTGTGAGAGTATTTCCTCCAGCGAAAGAAGAATATCCACCATCATACAGGTCAGGCGTTTTTTTGGCGTCACGGTACAGATGCACCACACCCCAGCCGATGTTTGTGTTCTTTGCAACAAACTTGGCCCGCATATCAAGACCGCCTCCTATGGGTGTCTCGGGATGAGCGTTATGGCTCAGAGATTTCCCACGTGGCCTGTCGGCGTGCTTGCTTGGTGCCGCTATGTCGACACTCTCAACCGTGATGCTCTCGAGCCGCCAGTCTTCTGTGGCGGCTTCGTTCGAGGCGGTATTTTCGGAATTCATGTGATCCTGCGCTGCCTCTGCTCAAATTTGGTATTGCTCGGCGTGGAGAGGCGTAATTGCGGCCGATCGTCCTTGGTTGAGTGGTGTAACGGAACAATTCGCCGCTAAGGTCGGTCGAGAGGAGAAAGGTTGGGTTTGATTCGTCTATGTGATACTGTTGGCCGCGGTGGTGCGCCTCAGGGTGACTCCAAGAACAGGAAACTTCACCATGAAGATATCCGTGCCGGTTGGTGGCAAGCATACAGGTCCAGCGGCAACTTGGGGCTTTGAAGCTTGCCTGGGGTTACAGGTATAGCTCAAAGGGGTGGTGGTACAAGTACGTAGGCATGAAGAAGTTAGCTACGTGAGTCCCTGTCGGTATGCATGTTGTTGAGGGGATGCTGCTTTCTAAATAAAAAGATGGATGCAACAAAGTGGCGAAGTACAAGGTGCCAGTGCGAGATGAGCATGGCCACACTCCAGTTATGTACATACCTCGAAAGGTCACGTTCACTAAAACTTAACTTTCCTTTCTTTAACTTTGGCAATAAGTTTTTTCGTGGAGTCTCATTATACCAATCATTCTACAGCCTCGCATCTAGGAAACAGGGCCGGATATTTCTTCCAAATAGTTCCTACAAAAATTCCAAAGCCACAGTGCTGCACTGCCACGTGATATTGACAGCAAGAGCAACGTCAATTACAAATGAATAGGTTGTTTAGTGCTAAATTTGTCCTTTTCACGAACTGGAATCGCAAACTCCTCAGCCAACTCCATCCACACCGCGTGCACCTCTTCATGGCCGCAATCAAGTGCACAGCGCAACGCCCAGACAATTGCGGCTTCTTTATGGACCTGGCCTGAAGATACACGACGCAATACCCGGGCATGTTCATCGTAGGGTTTTGTTGTCCAATCCTTGAGGAGGGCTTGACAGCGAGGATGAAGTAACGCCTGGTTTTCGCATTTGCCATTTGCGCCATGCTTCAGTAACATGGAGATTATATCACTGTTTCTATGCAACACCGCCCAGAACAACGAGGTGTGCATTGACGTTGAGTCGGTAACATCAGGGTCGGCGTTTCGAGATAGCAGGAGGGAAACAAGGTCCTTATGGCCAGCCTGTATGGCCACTGTCAATACGGTACCGGATGCAGTTGCTTCGTCGATGTCGGCGCCATAGTCGAGAATGCACTTGATCAGCTCCATGTTACGGGTGCCAACGGCAACATGAAGTGGCTTTGCCACAAGGTAGCCTGAGCGGTCCGTTGTCGCTCCATGGTCCATGAGTAGCTTGACCACATTCATGTGCTGTCGACCAATGGCCATTGTCAGGGCAGACTGGCCCTCTTCGTTTATGGCATCCAAATTCGTCCCAGCCTTTATGAGCCTTAGAATCTCATTCAAATCAGCTTTAGCGGCCGCCTTCAATAGCGCACGCTCGTTTTGCCCCATGTTTGCCTGTGGGAGATGCGCAGCGAAAGGGTGTGGTTGACCAGGTCCTCTAGTCAAATTTTAGTCAACGGTGTCTTCAGGCGTTCTGCTTCGGTACTTGCTTACTGTGAGACGTGGACACTCCCATAAAAGTTTGAATTGCCAATGTTTACATCTCTCCCTGTCTTTGCTATATTTAACCCGCCGGGATCTTCTCCTAGAATGTGAGGAACAGTTGACGTAGCTTGGGTGCTTATCAACGATGCAGGAGGACGAGCTGATTCTGTGTGGCTCTGCTGGTTACATATCGGTGTGTGTGCGGACAAGGGGGTATGAATATTCTGGAGTAGATTTTCTTGCTCCATGGGAACTTGTCGGTTGTGCAATGTTGGCCGATTGGACTCATTGCCGCTGAATTCACTCAAGGATAGATTTTCGACCATTTCGGTTGGCGATAATAACCTGGAGTCTTGCACTGGTAGTTTGTCACCACATGTTAATCTGCGTAAGGAGTTGATGGAAGTTGAAGTTTCGTGCTTACCTTGCAAAGCCGCGTTATGAGTAGTATCTCCATCCTCGGTCTGGGGAGATGGCTGCAAGAAGCGTTCTGGAGATGTGCTGGGGATGGCAATCACGGGTACTACGCGCTTGGCCTGATCGAACTTATCTTGCAGGGATTTAAGCTCTTCCAGAATCTGGCTGGTGTCTCCTTTGATCACCGAGGTGTCATCCTTTATTTCCCCAGTATCAGTCTTGATATCCCGAGTGATACTCCTGTAGGAGGCCAGAGGTCAGTATTAATTGTGGGTAGAAAAGTTCAACGGTAATAAAACCCACAAAACTATAATGTCGAGCGCCAAATCCAAAGCTGCCCTGTGTGCCTCGAGGTTGGACCTCAACTTCAACATATCACCCCTTCCATTCACTGTCCACATCACCCCCTTGGTGAACTTCTTTCCGTCTCCATATCTTTTCAGCTCTTTATCGATGGTGTATATTGTAATATCGCAATTCTTGAGGATATCAAGCACCTGCTTCTCGAGAGTTGTTGCATTGTGGGTTCCCCCGTATTGTTCAGCATCATCGCCAAGTAGCTCAAGAACTGTCCTGAGGGATCCGAGCTCTCGGGAGACGGCGTCCAAGTCGCTGCGCGCATCGCGAACACCGCGAACAAAGCTGTTTACTGTTAAGGAGACATTGCCAATGGCGCCCACCAAAGCGAAGCAAGTAGCACTGATTGACAGAGGATCCATCGGCGGAAAGATATATCAGATACCGAACAGCTGAATACATAGTTAGCACGTCGACGCGGCATTTAAGTATATGTAACAGATAAAAAGCATTGGACCAACTGTCATTTTTCAGGTCTCCACGATGTCGGCTAAAGTTATTGCAATATTTGCACAGCCTTACTCGTTAACGAGCATAGCCGCATTCCTTTTGGTGATCATGCCTACATAATTGCAACCCCCTCCCTTTGCGGCGTAGAAAAATTGAGGAAAATGACTGGCTGAAGCAGAGGACAACCCAATTGGATCACTACACTGCACAAGGTCAAGCAGTTCCAACGTCTCCGCGTACATCCATTTGTGGTCAGCCTCAGCCTCACGTGAAGTATGTATCAGCTTTTCTCGCGAAGGTAGTCGTGACCAACTAGTATTAGGCAACTGCTGCTTGCCTTGCATATCGTCTCGCTTGTGCTAGGAGATGATTCCTTTTTACCGGTCAATAGTAGTCATGGCTCTGTTGCTACCGGGCTCACAGCCTACTAAGTTCAAAGCTGAACTCTTTGTTTCCTGATCGACGGGAGAGATATTAGAAATTCGAGCGGTAGAACACCTCGTCCTTCAATTTTGGGACAGTTTTTCACCAGCGGCAGATAATAAGAAGTTTCAACTACTTCATTACCCCCACTTCTAATATCCAATTATCAACCACCTTAGGTGTACCTCGAGCACACTAATCCTATCTTTGTTATGTTGCCCAGCCTCCTCTTGGGAAACTTCTTACATAGCCGTGTTGAGCTGAACATTCTCGGCAACTAGCTTAAAAAAAGTGTGTGTAAGTGACTGCTAATTCGTGGCTTTGCGTGGTGTACTCGCTTATTCAAGTATTTTGGACAGCTTGAATTGGTGAACCAACTAATCTTTGTGCAGTGCACCACTTGCCTGGTACGCTTGGTTAATCCACTATATAATCATACCTCTACATCGCAACCATACAAGTAGAAGTCTCGTACGACTGGCATGGAATATCAAGGAGCTGAATACACCTAAATTTGAACGATGAGTAACTCTTAATAACAGTGGATCCAATTGGTACATCGTGATATATTCAAACAGTACACAAGATATTAAATGAGCCGCCCTTATCAGAAGGTATTCCGATACTCCACACGCCAACAACCATCCAGACGAGAACCCTACAAGTGCCCCTGAAAATTTCATATCCAATGAAAAAGATGCTTACATGATCACAATATCAAGTCTTACAACGATAATATGATTAGGCCGCTGAATCCTACAATACAAAATCCGTGAGGGCAAAACTCGACGCATATCCAGATATGGATCCAGTATCACCAAAAGCAAGCCTGCATATATGGTCTCCAAGCTTCACCCCAATCTTCAACACCTTCTTTTGATCTAGGCCAGGATGATGTGATCCAAATTTGCTCCTGATCCAACTTCAATAGCCTCTTCTTCCGAAAGAAATGCCTTGCCTCCTACTCCATCCTCAAAAACGTTCTGGCATCAGATGCTGGCGTCGCAGATATGCCACCTTGTCCAGCGTCTCCCGCATCTTCTCTTCATGCTCGGCCACACCCAGAATATCCTCATCCACGCTCCCCTCCAGCACCACATTGCAATGCTGAGGCAGCCATCTCAAAGTATGAAACGCATTCGCGTGTGGACTCTTGGTAATCGTCCTCCGAGTATTGGCGCCCGCATTCACCACCGGATGAGGAGGAACGAAGGTGCGTTCGCCCTTGAACAAGATGGTGACAGTCTGGAGCTTCCAGCAGTACCTCAATCCCAGACGGACGATATCGGCAAACGTATCGATGATGTCGAATTGCGAGCGAATTGTGATGGTCACATTCTTGATATATCCGCGGTCGCGCTGTGCCAGACTCTGCAGCGAATACAGCGCGCTCTCCATCTGCAGCACAAAGTGGTTTTCCGCATACAGGAACTCGCGCGCCTCCCGATGGATCTGCTTGCAGGTACGGAGCAGGGCGGGACCAAGGGGTTCCGCAGGCCTCAACGCCGCATCCTCGTCTTTATCTTCCTGGGAGCGACGCTTGACTTCGGCGCGGAAGTGGCTGGGGTGTGGTTTTGTGTTGCGCTCAGAGGTCGAAAATGGCTGTTCGCCCTTTGGGATCTCGCCGTCAAAATCTGGGCGACGCGCGTGGAGGAGCAGCGGGTGTTGTCGAGTCAGGACCATGCGGTAAATCGTGATGCGAATTTCGGCGGGGAGGGCCATGAGGGGAAACGCGAGGTCGTCCGGAGTGCTCTGGGCCGGAGTATGCGTGTCCTCGACAACTCGTCTCCTCTTGCTAGGGCGTTGGTTCATCGTGAGCGATTGTTGACAGGGGGGGTTACGCCGCGCGCAAAGATGTGTGGTTGTTATGGCGCATCTCAAGCGGGGCTGGAGGAGTTGAGTTTCGGAGAATTATACTTGGGGCTAGTGCAATGCCAAGCCTCGATGGGGCTAACCAACTTTGGAAGGCTAGCAGGGGTTGTCGTCGATACCGCTTTGCACGTGATACACGTCTGGGCATTCTAGCAACAACAGTTCAAGTCCGATTTATCCTCTGGAGGACTGCCTAAACACTAAGCTACACATGCTACAATACATCTATTACAAAGCCGTCAATCCGCCACATTGCAAACTTTGTACCCGCAACATCCCTCCCGAAAAGCCTCCGGCTTGCAACAGTATGCGCGCAGATACAAATAGATTGAATTTATGATACTCCATTCCCCATGGAAAAAGCTCCCACCTGAAAGCTTTTGCTTACCCACTGAAGGGTGATATGAACCGAAGTGAAGGAAACAAAGTGGCATGGCGGCACGCTCTAAATATCAAACAAAAGAAAGGAACGACAGCCTTCCACTCTCTACTTTGTGCTTATAGATCGATGAGGTTACCTCCACCCGGCTGTCGCTGTTGCTGAGCCCCTCCAAAGGGGTTTGCATTGCCGTATGGGTTGGCAGCACCGAAGGCCCCTGCCGGTCCTGTCGCGGCTGGCATTATCCGGTTCTGCTGTGGCATGCCTGTGAACTGCGAGTTGAGGAAGGGGTTGCTGCCAGTAGCATTCGCATTGATCCTGTTGAGGCCCGCACCTGCCGAGTTCACAAATGTGCCGGGCGCCGTGTGCTGGGCGGGAATACGAAGATTACCAACGTTGCCGAATGTGTCCTGGCCCTCGCCGGAGGAAAGGAGAGCATTGAGACGTGCCGCATGAGGATCCATTTCCTTCTGTGGTGGCTGGGGCTGCTGGGGAGCAAATGATACAGGAGGGTTGAAGTTCGTGTTATTGAACTGGGTCTGTGTCTTTTGCTCGTGCAATGTGCCCAGCGTTGGCTGTCTCTGGGGTTGCGCTGTTGCCGGCCTGTTGATCGCGGATGCAAACGGATTGTTTGAACCGGTGGGCTGGGGTAGAAGAGAGTCCGCAGGTTTTGAAGTCGCCCATGGATTATGGGTGCCGGGCTGGAGAGTGTTCTGCTCCTGCAGAGGTTGCTGCTGCTGTTGTTGGCCCATATCACCAAAGCCGTTGAACTGCTGTTGCTGCTGACTGTAAGGATTGTTCATGTTGAACGATGTCTGTTGGGGCTGCACATATCCCTGCTGTCCACCGAACTGATCAAAACCTGTGGGCTGAGATGGCTGTTGCTGCTGTGGGAATCCATTGTAGCCACCATAGCCATTCTGGAACCCGGTCTGCTGGGGCTGCACGCCGGTGGGCTGGTATGCGTTGTTAAGGTAACCAGTGTTCTGCGGCTGCTGCTGGTTCTGGTTCTGGTCCAGGAGGTTGCCGAACCAGTCCACAGCACCCTGCTGCTGGTAGCCCTGGTTGTTTCCGGTGGGCTGATACCCAGCGGGTTGGGATGGAGCATCACCAAACAAGAGATCCTCGTTAGTTGATTCCAATTCCCTGCGCCGCAGCTCTTCCTCCTCCTTGCTCAGTTTGATAGCTTTGGCGAGGTCGTCATCGTTCTCAGGGACCGCGGTCCGTTCACGGCGCCTCCTCTCTTCCTCGGCCTCATTCTTGCTTGCCTCCAGGGCAAGCCGCAGCTCAAGGTCCTCCTCATTCTCCCTCCTCTGGCGTCGCTCGTTGCGCTTGGGGGGCTCAATCCCACTGCCACTCGCAGGTGCGTGGTGTGGCCCGCCCCCATACTCTTCAATGCCCGTCACGCGCGACTTCCACGACTTCCGATCGGCGCGTTCGGCGCGCAACCGCTCCTCGTCGAGAATCAGGGAAGTGAGTTCTTTGGCCGAGATGCGCACTGGAAAAGTTAGCGCAGCCGGCGCGGGCGGAGGCGGCAGACCTACCGTTCTGTCCAACATCGCGGCCATCTTCGTCGATGTACTGGAACTCGCGCAATGTTTTGATGATGTAGATGTTTTTCCGCGCCCATGTGACCACCAGCTCCGAGCCCTCATGCAGGCAGTAGTCGAGCACCTTCAACGACTTCAGCACATGGCGCCAGTTCTTGCCCTTGTCGTTGAGGCGCTTGTCGAGCATGTCCATGACCTGGTAGAAGTCTGTCGAGCTAGAATGGCCAGTCAGCAAAGCTCGCTCACGCAAAGGGGCAGCTCGTACTTGTTGAAGGTGATCTGCGCAATCTCAGCCATGTCGGAGCCCACCGGACCCCACGGATCGTTGCTGGTTGCTGGGTCTGTCAGCGCTGCTGTGTCGCCCGCGATGCGGCTGCCCTACCATTTCGAACCTTCACCTCGACCCCGGAATAGCCCTTGGTGACATTCTTGACGCTCCTGACGACTTTCGACATGGCGGCGGCGGGGGAGCTTCGAGCGGTCCCGGCGGTTGGCGCAGGCGATTGGCGGCGATGG